>VWZY01008180.1:330748-354728 GCA_013399075.1 Chloroceryle aenea
AAATCAATATAACACAAACAGATTCAACCTGTTCCTTAAAATTATGTTTATTTCTTGCATGGACTAATTGCAAGTTTGTCCCGCATCATCGGGGAATTTGTAAAGGAAAAAACTACGTTTTTCTTCCTTTTGGAGAACCATTGTTACTGTCCCCAGAGGAAACCAAATTTCTCAAGGGAGTTAATTATCAAAGTCATCTGTAATATATTAGCTCTCGACTTCCTTGTGCTGCACAGTTGTTACAGAGAAGTATCAGCTGCTGCTGATGACTATTTTATTGTTTGATCAACCAGGAGTTTGATGCAGTTCTAGAGTATGGACAAGTTCTTTATTTTGTTAACAAAGTACAGTAGTGTTTTGTCTGCAATTACAGAAGTATGAAAACTGAGAGACAAGTTTTGGGTGGGTGGTGTGATGCTGGTGGTGTGCATTGGAAGGAACATGTTAAAGGCTTGGAACTCAGACTGTTCTCCAAACTACATGGCATAACATAAAAATTGGGTAGTGGTAGGGAAACACTGAAAAATTAAAGAAGGCTGTTTGAAAGCCACTGATCTTTTATTTTTCTTTTTTATATGTTGGTTTGGGTTTTTTTCATATACATAGTTACTGCTTTTGTTTTGACACAAGCATTTAAGTGAAAGAGGGTGCAGACTATGGCTAATTAAATCTAGGGCATCCTTCACACTGGCAATTATATGTTTTGTCCAGGACAACTCATCCTTTTAATCTTTTGAGTTTCAAATAAAAAAAAATATAGTACAGCAATATAGGAATGAGCTCAGAAACAACAAGAGCCATCTACTCTGCCATGCTCTTTCTTTTAATAGTTAATGCTAGATATTTCACAGAAAGAAAGCAACTGATCCTAACTCATAAACAGGATAATTAGCTCTGTATATTTATGCTATAAAGGGTTACTTAGAATCTGATGATTCAGATCAGCATGATATATAATGTGGTATGAGTAAAATGAAAATTGTTTGGAGTCTGCTGTTTGATATCCAGTGTCACCAAATGCGACAGAACTGTTTGTAAGTCACAAGTTGCTTAAGGAAGCAAAATAGTTGTGACATCTTTCTCCTGATCGATTATGGAAGAGGTACAGCAAGTACTCTTGTGGTACTTGCTACTCTAGTTCTGGCACCTAGAGAAGGAATTAGTACTATAATAAAATGTTAACATATCAGGCAGAACATTCAACACAGAAAAAAGGAAGTAATCTTTCTTTCATCAGATGATTTACTGACGGAACTCACTGCCACAAGTTGTTGTGGAGTCCAAAAACCTAAAGTGTCTTAAAAGGAGTTAGAAAATTTTGTTGAGAATAGGTGTGTCCAATGGTTGTTTGATAAAATAGTCCAGACACAGCCCCTGGCTCACAACTTCCCTGAAGAGCTGGCTGCAATGACAGATAAAATGAGAGAAAGAGTTTCCTGTGTTTTCTGTCTTTTAACTTTTTTCACGTTTGGACATAGGCTGCTATTCATTCATATTCAGGGATTTTTGGTCAGACACAAGTGTGATAAATAATTTCTGTGCTCTCTTTAGGAAGCGAGGGAGCATACAACTGCAGAATCCCAAGACTGACTAGCAAGAGTTTGCCCATGCTTATCGCACTTAAAAGTCTGAAACCTCATTCTTTTTTGTCTTGGATAGAATATATAAGATTCCTGTCGTTGTTATAAAAGACGGTGCATCACTGGTCCACCCGCCAGCTCTGCAGGAGCAGCAGCACCCTCTGCTGGGACCGGGCTCTGCCTCTTGGTAGAGTGCCAAGAACACCTTGAAAGGGGACTTCTTCCTAAAAGGTGGGCTCTTTGCCTTCCGTGCATTCTTCTTATAATAATAGCTTTTTATAAGCAGCTTTTGGAGATGATATGAAAATGTTTTCCCACATAAAAAGAAAACCAAACAGGATAGAAGTGAGTCTGAAGGTTACTTATTTGTCTGCATAATATCAAACATTTTGGTTTTGCATGAAGGATAAAAAAAAAAAAAAAAAAGGTGGAAAAAAAAAAGGTGGATCTATCTAAAGCAGAGCTAAAGCTTTTAAAAATCCTAACGAAATTATTTAATTAAAATGTGTAGTGAATTGAAAAGACACATGAAGGCCTTGTAAGTGCTATGTTGTTCAGCAATTAGAGATTGTTAAGAAGTGGTTTGTGAAGCTGCAGAAGTTAACACAGCAAAGTGTGGTGTAACCTAGAATATAGAACACTCAGCTATCCTACAAGTATATATTCTTTTCCCTAGCCCTGTGGTCTCCATGGCAAGAGCTCCAAGAGGGGCTCAGAGACTACTGTCACCTCAGAATATTTTTCTACTAATGTGATAGAGCAGACTGTCTTGCAGGAAGAGTAAGTGTTGACCATGGCAGCCAGGGAAATGCAGGAAGAGTAAGTGTTGACCATGGCAGCCAGGGAAAGCAGGAGAAGAGGAAGAGAGAATCAAGATTAAAGATTTAATAATGGCTTCTCTCAGTCCTGGCAGAGGTGCTTCCCCTGTGGTCTTGAGGCAAGACATGTGTCAGGAATGAGGGATGGGGATAAGCAGGGTGGCTGAAGAAGAGCAAGATGGTAAATAGAAAAGAAGTGTGAAATTGTGATATGAAAAGTAATGGATCTATGGCCTAAGACGTCTTTTAATCAGCCTGTATTTGTGACAAAGTATCAAATTTTACTGGTGATGAAATTAAATGTTGTCAAAAACATTTTTCATGGGTTTACAGAGATGCTGAATCCTTACGTCTTTCCAGGACTTTTGACTCTTCGGTATCTAAAAATCAGTCAAAACCCCATGTTTCTAAGTTAACCACAAAATACCTTGAGAGGAAGAAATTAGATTCAGGGCAGCTGTAGATTCACAAGGAAGAGATACATGTAGCTTTTCATAATCTGACTT
Organism: Chloroceryle aenea; assembly: GCA_013399075.1. Lineage (NCBI taxonomy): Eukaryota > Metazoa > Chordata > Aves > Coraciiformes > Cerylidae > Chloroceryle > Chloroceryle aenea. The sequence continues at coordinate 333,653 of VWZY01008180.1, forward strand.
TGAGAGAGGATGTTCAAAGAGTAGGCATCAATATAAATATATGACATATGTCATAGTCAGTATAATGCTGAGGGATCACGGGGGTCAAGCTTCCTTCTTCAATGGCCAGTGTCCAAGGAGGACTTTGTACTGCCTTCACTCCTGATCTGTGTGCTCCCGAATCCAGTTCCAGTATCCACCTCCTGAATCTAGTTCCTGTCTGCTGCTCAGCCTAGTCTGGGACCCCCCAGTGCCTGCTCCACAGTACCAGTGGTGACAGTGATGTCATTGCCATCAGAGGGTGTGGGTTTGTTACTGGTTTTGTATATATTTCTATATATTCCTTTTTATTATTATCTTTTTCATGAAAGCTGTTCTAGTTTCTAATCGCCGTCTCTCCCTTATCCCCTTTCTCTTCCCCTTTAGGGAGGGAGGGGGGTGAACAGAGACTGTCTGTTATAGGTCCAGCAGACTGCATCTTTCAGTGAGCAAATGTTCATGAATAAAAATTAAGGTTCTACTTTCTAACCCTAACCTTCAAAGCCTGCCTGTTCCTATGCATGCCACTGCACACAAACACGTATAAAGGAATCATCTCAAGGCTTGCAAATCTACTTCTAATGTTTTTAGCATTTGCATTTACTGAAATCTCTGTTGGAGAACATTCATGCTTTCAGTTTCTTCTGGGAAACAGTTTCTGATAATTGCACTTCTCTGATTACCAAAAGACATTCTGGACCACAGATACCATGGCTACCATTCCTATTCAGAGTTTGATAGGAGTATTTTATCTAAATGCTGTTTTATGGAAAAATTGCATTTTCCTTTCAGGAAAGGAAGACATATTTTCAATTCTGCATAGCTATTTTACTCTAAACCCATAAAAAAGACTTTCTGTATGTAAGCCACAAATTATGATACAACATCTGAGGGACCTGCAGCTGGAATGCTTCATTTACCTTTGGAAGGACATTCCAAAGCTGGGAAGGAGAGAACTTCGACCAGGGACAGATTTTTCATCTTGATTATGCATTTAATAAGAAAGCACATAAATGTCACAATGTTTCATAGAATAGGTGGCTGGTTATTTATCTTCACTGAGCAGCAGATCATTTATCATGATGCATAAATTGTGTTTGTCTCTTTCTTTTTAATAAATATGAGATTCACAGATTCAGACTTATGCATCATTTTCAGGCTCTTTTAGGTCACTTTTTCTGGTAACTTGGCAATAAGAATTTTGCCACTGCTTTCTACAGAAGATTTTATTTTTCAGCACATGAAAACAGAAAAGAGCATTCTCAAAAGTACAGAGCTGCATAACTCTGAAAACCCATCCTACTGCTGGGAAAGCTGTGATTCACTAGAGCTTCTTTATGCTTGAATATCCCAAGAGAGAAGCACTCCTGGTGTTTCAGCATGAACTCCCAAACCTCTTGCCATACTTAAAGCACTTCTCCAGCTTTGGTACCACAGCACTGCTGTTAATGGGACTGATGTAAATGATAGATATCCATATTCTGAGAGCAGATTTATCAGGCTAGTAGCCTAATCCACAGGGTAGATCATCTCAGAAGCTGGAAGAAAACAGAGATCTCACTTTAAACAGATAGCTGCTGTTCTTCTGAGTGCTCTCAGGGCCCTTGGCCATAATATAATGTATATAAGTACCATTAACAGCCTTCTTGAAATTGCAATGATAAAGCCAAATGGATTCATCCTAAGTAGTTCACCACCTCTGACACTGTTACTATTTGAAAGGTTTTGCCACGAGTTTATCATATATATTTTTGCCACCATGGATTAACATCAACTATGAAAGCCTGATACTACCAAGACACGGGGCTCCTGCTGAGAAAAGTATCAGGAACATGCAATTTTTCTGCCTGGACAGTCGGCTAAAACTGCTCATAAGGGACAAAATAGTACAGTCACTCGTATGCTTAAGGGACGTAACATTTTCGGTCTGAAAGCAGCAGGACTGTTCAGCTACAGAACATGAGAGAGGGCCCAAGGAAACCTTCTCACCCAAGATACAAAGGACCAAAGAGTTTGAATCTCTTAAATTTTCTGTGTCAGGGAATTTTCCCTGCTAGTCAGGAAACTTGTCACTCCTGTATCATTGTCTGGGACTCTGTCTCCCAGCCCATACCAGTTTCTCAAGCTAAGCATCTCATGGAGGGAAGAGAAGCAGCTGCCATTTCTCAGACAAGAGTTACTGAAGAGCCCCTGTGTTTTGTTTATGGAGATTTAAAGGAATAGGTTAGAAGCAGGAAAAAAGAAACTGATTAAGGTAACAAGTGTGTGGGGCTCATATACCAATGAAATGCACAGTCAGAATCTATACAGACTAAAATAAAACATTGTGAGCATTATGGACCTGGTGTTAAGAGATTTAAGGGATGGCTACAGGCTCTTTAGAAGGGACAGACAAGGAAAGAGAAGTGGAGGGGTGTGTTAGGCACACCAAGGTGGAAAGTCTATGGATAAGGATGAAGGGGAAGGACAATGAGGCTGGTATCTTGGTGGGAGTCTGCTACAGACCACCTGACCAGGCTAAAGACACTGATGAGATATTCTTTCAACAACTTGGAGATGTGTCAATTAGGGAGCTGGCACAAGAGCTGTCTGAGCCACTCGCCATCATTTATCACTGGTCCTGGCTAACTGGGGAGGTCCCAGATGACTGGAGGTTGGCCAGTGTGATGCCCACCCACAAGAAGGGCTGGAAGGAGGATCATGAAAACTATAGGCCTGTCAACCTGACCTCGGTGCCTGGCGAGGTTATGGAGCAGATCATCCTAAGTACCACCAATCGGCACAGGACAACCAGGGGCTCAGGCCCAGCCAGCATGGGTTTAGGAAAGGAAGGTCCTGCCTAACCAATCTGATTTCATTCTATGACTGGGTGACCCATCTGGCAGATGAGGGGAAGGCTGTTGCTGTGGTCTACCTAAACTTCAGCAAAGCCTTTCACACGTCTCCCACAGCACCCTCCTGGGAAAGCTGGCAGCCCATGGCTTGGACAGTGCACGCTTTGCTAGGTTAAAAACTGGCTGGATGACCAGATGCTTTCTTTCCCCTAGAGAATTCACTCTTTAAACAGCATGATGATTTCTCCATTCATATTGACAACTACTGTTTTTAGTAAGGTTTGTTTGTAAACAGTTACTTTTGGGAGGGCAGAAGTTGCCCTGTAGATATGTAGTGTATGTTGGTCTGCTTCACAGTCCTTTATCTATGCTGTTCTTTCCAACCAGGATGTACCCTTCTGCTTTCATTGTTGATGTTACACACACACTTCGTCCACCCTGTTACTATTTACATTCATAATGAGTGAGATCTTGCTGAATCAATCTTTGCTGTGGTTCATTTGCATCAGTTCTGATCTCCTATCATCCCACTTGTGTCCTAAATCAGATATTGATGTCTTTCACATAGACCCATGTGTCTGAGAAACTCGCCTAAGACTCCTTTAACAGCTGTTAAAGAAAAATTAGCTCATGATGTCACATCTTGAATCTATTAGTATAACTCCTATCTTTCCTTTAACCAAACGAAAGTAGCTTCTTGTGACTGGATTATCCAGGGAACATTTATTATTTTAAAGTCTCCACTGTCCAACATTTTATTAGATTTTGCGAGGTCTTCCGCTGGAAGTGCAAAGGTGTTTTTGCATCTTGTCAGACTCTATCAGTTGTTTCAAAGATCTATCCGTTTTACTTAAGTAGCTGCATTCAGCAACATCTCTTTCCAGATGTGTATGATCAGACATCATGGGCAAAGATGACCTGATGGTACTGTGATGCTCTGGAAACATTGCTATGTCATTTTTTTTCTAACTTTTTTTAGTGAATGTCTTTGTTCCTGTAGCTGTTGAACATCACTGGTGATTGATTACTGTCTGTCTGTTTTTATTTTTATATTAATCAGATTACAGTGTTTTTTGCCAAGGTATGCTAACCTCACAGCTGGTAGCTGGCCATACATTAGATGTGTTATTATAAATACTCAGCTTTCTTTTCCGAGTCTTTTCAAGAGTAGATATTGATCTTGCCTTTGTTAACAAACCAGCCTGTCAAGATGAGCCACAGCCCTGTAGTTCTATCCTGACAGAGAGGGAATAAATTTATCTGGTAGCCATCCCAGTGATTTTTCTCTGTGGCTGACCAGGCCAAGTGTTTTCTCAAGGTTTTTACCATCTGAAGTGGAGCAAATGCTGACAGTGATTAACATGGCCTTACTGCTCCACAACATGGGACCAGAAACTGAACTAAGAAGTCTGACTCAGCAGGAGCAAAGCAAATACTTCTTGTGGTAAAGGGGAGGAAGGGCAATGCCACAGGACATTGAATGAAATACAGATTAATGGTGAAATAAACAAATAATAACTAATATAAGTAAAAAATTGACCACTGAATGAGTTACCTACACCAAATGGTAGGATGAGCTACTTACACAAAAGGAAGAGAACTCCTAGGCAGTGATGAATGTTAATATATATTAATTAAAAATACGTGAAACTTTGGAAGGACTTCTAAAACTCCTGCTTCAGGCATGGGAAAACCTCAGATGTGAAATGGGAAGAAGAGATCAGTTCTATGCAGTAAGTGTATTTCCATATACACCTTTTAACAGAACAGAGATGGAATATTAGTTACACTGCAATATTTTCACACTGCTGCTAATGAAGTAAATTTGATACCATGCTACAGTGCTTCGTCTGCACCCCAGGCTGTCACAAGGGTAATTAGTCTTACTGTGAGATGCTGTTTGTAGAGACTCTTGAACATGAAATAGTCTCTAAAGGAATGTTTGGATAAATTGAGTGTATATGAAGATATCTTATTCAATGGCAGGACAGAGTAAGTTTATTGCCAGAAAATAACAAGGTAGAGATTGTTGCAGGGTTCAGTGTCACGGGAGAATTCTTTGTTGGCAAGGGTACTGCTTACATTAGTGTTATATACAAAGGAAAAAGCCTCTCAGCTTCTGAAACAGCCTAGCAGAAGCTAAGGTGAGGGCAGATTCTAGCACTGAGCACATGGGAGAGATACAAGCAACTGGTTTTCATAAAGCATCTGCTTATATACCCAGAGAGCAGGAGGAGGCTGTTAGGACAACTCTTCTTTCCTTTCACCATGAAAAACTTCCAGAATTAGCAAAAGCAGCAGTTCTGCAACTCGGTGTGTCAGAGGTCCACCTTTTAAATTTGTACTCATTCTGTGTGGTGTGCTGATGTCTTAATGAAGGAATTAAAGACAATGAGACATCCCTGCATGGCTCACTAGAATTCTGACTCAAAACATCTCTCCTATCCTTATTGAAGTGGTCTGGATTATTGCCTGTCAGGGGAGTTTATGTTCTGAGTGCTCTTTAGTGGCATGTCAGGAAATGCTGCAGTCAAGCAATGGATCAGAGACTGAACTTTAAAAATTATTATTATTTTTAGCAAAAAAAAAGCAAAATGACTAGAGACATCTGAGGGGGAGCTAATCATGGCTGAATGAGATGGAAGTGCTCAGGAGCATGCTGATCTAATGACTTGAATGATGAGAAAGCCAGTATGAGTCAGACTTCCCTGACTATGAAGTCCTTTACAATTTATTGCTTGCTGTCCCTCACCTCCACAATGATGTTATCACCTCTGTAAGGAATTCACAGCCATTTCTGGTCTGCTCTTCTGCTCCATCCCATTTTTCTTTCTTAAGGGCATACAGTGATAATTTCTGAGAATTAGGTATACTGATTATCTTACTGCCACTAATGATTTTAATGCCAGCAGTAAATGCTATTCCTTTTCCTCAGTTACAACTCCTAAACTTAAATCCAACAACTATCAACCCTCTCTGCAAACTACCACACACTGCTATAATAAAGAACAAAAGAGATTCCCAGTCAGAAAAGTGACCTGATGATATCAGCCATGGGAACTGAATAATTCTTTTTAACCTGAATAATCAAACAAATAATGGTTATGGTATAATAATGAATTAAGAGAAGATAAGGGAGGAGAAGTCTACACATATAGAGTGCGTAAGGAAAGATCCATAATTTCTAATCAAAGACTTTGAAAGAGGCTTGAAATTACTTCCCATGCCATGCTAACATAAGAGCTTTCACTGCAGCTGAAAGAGCAGGAACATGTACATGGTACAATGACAGTGTACTTCATGTCTATGATTTTTAACGTGAACTTCCTTAGAAAATGGCATAGTTTACCCTGGTAGAGAAAAAAATATTGTAGAAAATTTGAACATGATTTTTTTCAAACTTACAGTTCAGTTTTGAAAGTCTGTGGAACAGCACACTGAGTTTTACATTCTTCTAATATATTTGAGCTGGTTTTGTTATCACACTTGCTAATGATTCCATCAGGATTTTTCTTTTATCTTGCAGACTTTTTATAAAGAACAGTTTATTTGTGCTCAGTTTTCAGTTTGAGCAGTTCTGCAGTTGCGAGAGGACGTGCAAATTTGGGAGCTTGGGATTAGGTTGTGAAATCATGAGGTAACTGGTCACAAATCGATAACATTACATTGCAGTCTTTCCTGAAAATATGTACAGATTTTCCTTCAGAAGACACACGAATGTAACTCTGTCCACTAGAGGACACCAAATACTGTGAAATTTCTTCAAACCAGAATAACCCACAGAATATTTCAGTTTCTGCAAATTTATTGTTACAAACAATAAACTTCTGCCAGTTTCTGCAAGTTGATTGTTACAAACACCAAAGGGTGGCTGATAATATCTTAAGGCTAGAATCAAGCTGGCCAAAGCTGCTTCTTTCCTTGCCTATATCCTGTGATCAAATGATGCAGCTCTGCACGCTGAAAGACGCAGCTTGGTTTCTTCAGTTTTTGTCATTGATGTGATAACACAAGAAGATTTGGCTCATACAGGAATTGCTTGCTCTGTCTGATTGGATTATTTTCAGGAAATATTTTTCCCTGTGGGAGGCATATAATGTATGTGATTTGAAAACGAGCATGCCTGCTATACACACGTGTGATCTGCTGTGGGTTCAGCTTAAACTGGAGAGCACAGTTGGCACCAGAGAGGGAACCCAGGGAGCCCTTTTTTGTCCCCACAGAAAGGCTGATCACAGTGATAACAGCTGGAAGCTGTGAGGGGCTTTACTGAGGTAGAGCTACAACAGCTACCTTCTGTTTCCAGACACACAAAACAGGGCCTGTGAAGAGACCTGTCAAATAGTATCAGTTCTCTCTCTTGTTTAAGGTTGACTTTCTTCTATATGAGAGAAAAGAATGCAATAAACAGTGATGAGAAATAGGAATTTAAGGGGACTAGTGTTTGTGCTTTTACTGGCATTCAAACACAAATGGATATGACTCTCATTTTCATACCTTCTTCATAAATAGAGGTTATGATAGAAATGGCAGGGCAATTTTAGTACATTTTCCCTATGTGTGTGACTTTGTAAAGTGTTCTAAGAATTTTTTTTTCAGGATAAACAGATTTGTATTTGTGACAGAACTAATATAGTCAACAAAATTAGAAAAATACTGAATATCCAGGTTTGAGTCTAGAAAAAAGCCACATGTAGTAATTCTCACTCATGTAGTAATTGAGCTCTGAATGATCTGCCTAGCCCATATCTAAGGTTATAAGATGAAGAAGCAATATATACTTTAGTAAGAACTTAAGGGCTTCAGGAAAAGAAAGTCACAAAATCAAACAATTTCTTGTTTTGTTTAGGCTTGGGGTTTTTTTTGGTTGATGTTTAAATTGCTGAGAAGAATTAAACTAATTTAATTAATCAATTCCTATGGCACTTGGAAATCAATAGAAGGTGGTTGATAGAAGTACATCTCTCTAGCCAATCAAGGTGAAAAGAGAATCAAAATGTATAAACATTTTTACTGATGGAAGAGAGGAAAGGAAGCAGCAGAAGAATAAGATCCTTAATAAACTGAATACTGCCTTTGGATCACACTTGTACTGACACATATGGCAAAACTTGTGATGTGGAAATGATCCAGTTAATTAATTTACCCTGTTATATTATTACAAAAGAGAGTGTAATTCTATGCTTTATCTAAGGAAGTACATATACATAGACAAACCTGTTAATTATATGGTTGTGTTTTAATTAATATATCACATGAAGGCTATAACAGCCACTTTCTATTTTCTACACTATCAAAATGGCAACTATAAAGAGTTTTGTCAAATATTATCTCTGTTTGCAGTGACAGATGGTGACAGCTAGAACTATAAGGAATGCCTAAATTGCATAGCAGAAGCCTGTATGAATAACAGAGTCACATTTCCAAGCTTCATGGGTCTCATCTGATCTGATAAAGCTTGGCACAAACAGCAATAGATAATATAACCTCTCTGTGCCTGATCAGCTGTCTCCCAGGGGTGCCAGGCTTTAGCTGTCTGCCACCTGTAGGCACTGTCTGAGGGGGGTGTGAACAAATTGTACCTCAGGACCACTCTGTTGACCTGTTTGATCAATGAAGCTGCAAAAACATCACTGAGAGACAGCCTACTACCGACCTTCAAAAGAAAAAAGCCATTTGGTAGGAGGCAAGAATATGAAGTTCAAGTACTTCAAATTTCTAGTCAAGAGTTTGGATTCCTTCTGAGGCAGAAGGCTCCTCACTTTCATCAGTAGTGCTGAACCATCCAAAAAACCTAAACAATTAAGTTAATCCACTTTATCTCCTGTTACATTGAATTAGACATTTTTTCCAAAGGAAGCTTCACAGAAAGCCAGATGTACTCTTCTTACCTCTCATCCTTTTTTTTTGTGAATTATTTTTTAATATCCTAACCATTTTAGTTGCACACTAAACTATTTAATTTCAAAATATTTCTATGAGATCACTTCTTTAACTTTTGGATAACTTTGAAGAGATTCTGGGGCTAGAAGGCACTTATGGAGGTCCTAGGCACTTATGGAGGTCCCTGCTCCCACTCCCAGCTCAGAGCAGGATCTGCTGGAACAAGTTCTTCAGGACTTTGTCCAGACAGGGTTTGAGTCCAGTCACAAAAGTGGAGACTCTACAATCTTCTGGGCCAACCTAGACCAGTGTTTGACCATTCTTACCACTCTTATAGGGTCTTTCTACTATCTAAAAGGATTTTCCCTTGTTTCAGTTTGTTCCCACTGTCTCTAATAACGGCATGAACTTATTATCTACTGCTAAATAAATATAACCCAAAATATTACAGGTTCTTTCAAATTATAGATTTAGATTATTGGTTTTCCCTCTGATAATCATGTGAAGGAGCTGGTACCAACTGGAAGTCTACCATAACTTGTGGACTGACTTCTGCAAATTGACCCGTAAGGTACTTGCATTTTATCCAGCATTAATAATGCAATTTACTGGTCTTAATGAAATTTTATTTCCTTGCACACCTTCTTGAATTTACCAAAAAGCATCTTGCATGTCCCTCTGTGGTAGGATAGACTGCCTACAGTTACTAAATGAAAAGAAATTGCAGTAGATTCATGCAAAAGACTGAAAAGTTGCTGTTTGTTCAAAGTCCTGAGCCATGGGGAAGAGGTAAAATTGAGTGTTTGTTATTTTAGAGGGCTACAGATGGAAAAAAAAGATAAAACCTTTTCATGAATACTCATGAAACTGTCTTAGGAAGTTCAGTAGCACAGAAACATATACATCCTATATGTATATTTTTCCATAAGGTGGTCAGAATTTCACTAAAATATTGAATTTAAAACAACAAGGCATGTATTGATCTGAATAGCAAAGCTGAAGTGCCTTGATGTACCAGCTCTTAACTATATAGAGAAAAAAATATTTAGCTAGAATGTGGGTGAACTCAGATCTGGTCTATATAATATGGAACCTTTTCTCACTTCTTGTAGGTATTTTCTTTCACTGAAAATAAAAGCTTCCAAGAAAAGTATGCCGAAAGAATAAACCTAATTATGCCAATTCAGCAGAGGATTTTTGCATCTGTACAAAAGGAACTGATTTTTTGATGCTCAGTATTCAGCTAAAGTTGAAGAAAAATCTATTATACAGTGCAGATTATGAAATTCCTAAACTATTCCAAATTTAAAAAGCATTAAGTTCAAGATATATTTCAAGTGTATGATTTCCTATTTTAGACAAGATCCCTGATTACTCAGCTTCATCTATTGCAAACTAACTGACAAATTACAAAAAAAAGAACAACAAAAAAGTCATTGACGTCAGTGATCTTACTTTCCTCAGCAAAACCTAACTTCTGCAGCTTTTGGGAAAGGTTGAGTTGATAAAAATGATGTTGTTTGTAGTAGCCAGCAATGCTCTGTTATCCTAGTTCTACTCCTTTCTTTCCTATTAATGCCTGGCTGTATTCCCTGTCATGAGCCAAAAGATCAGTTTGCCAGATCTGTACGAAAGCTTATGCAAAACTTCCAAAGCCAGAAAAAGTCCAGAGTCCAATTTTCTTGCAGAATATCTTTGCATTGGTAAAATTAAAAATTTTACTTTAAAGCACCTTGATTTCATAAATAATTTTGTGTTGAAATTGAATGTGTCCTCTTTTATCCAAGAGACAGAGATCTGTTTTAATTTTAAACTCATTTCCTTTCTCCTGGATGCATTTATAAGTTGTATGTTTAGAGGAGGAAGAGGCATTTAGAGGGGCAGAGGTAAAGTCCTGTGACTCCCTGTTGTTGTGTGGAGAAACACTGAACACTGAGTTTGTGGGAAGCAATAAAAATTTAAGCTAATTTTGTATAGATGCTGCATTATATTTAGAAAGTAATTCTCTGATGTGGTGCCAGAAGATGCTTGGTAAAAAGTCTTTAATGCACAGCAAGGGTTAGCTGTCTAATGAGGTATGAGACAATTATATTAATCAATTATGTCTTTTCTTACTCTCTCAAGGTAAATAGCTGCACATTGGTTATGCCTGATTTTTATTAGGTCTGCCAAACTTAACTGCAAGTTAGAGTTCAGGAAGCTCCTGGAGACATCTGTCTAATATTTCTCTTGCTACAGCTGCTGTTCAGTTTCTCTAGGTAGAGCCAAACATTTATATAAGGTACTAGGTGTCTTCCCTTGCTTTTTTTTGGTTCCTAGCTTATGACAGTTAAAGCTAGCTTTTCTTCAAACAGCTAAATATACCTTGAAACCATTCTGACATCGTGTTTTTCCTGTATATATCCCAATTCCAACACAGTTAATAGGCATCCAGAAACAATCTGAAACACCACCCAAAACTATTGGTTTGTGAAGTTTCTCCATGAAAATATTTGGTGGGAAGGGGATTACAGGGGTGGATTCTGTGAGAAGCTGTTAGGAGCTCCCCTTATATGCAATAGAGTGCAGAGCCAGCTCCAAGATGGACCCAGCACTGGCTAAGGCCAAACCATGAGTGAGACAGCAGTGACTCTGTGAGAACATATGTAAGAAGGGGAGAGAGTTGCTGCACAAGGGCAACTGTATCCAGAGAGAGAAGGAAGAATATGTGAGAGAAACAACCCAGCAGACATCAAGGTCAGTGAAGAAGGAGGGAGAGGAGGTGTTCCTGGTGGCAGAGCAGAGATTCCTCTGCAGCCCATGGTGAAGACCATGGTAAGGCAGGCTGCACCCCTGCAGCTCCTCAATGTTAATGGTGGTGGAGTGGCTATCCATGTGCAGCTCACGGAGAACCCCATGAAAAAGCATGTGGATACACACAAAAGAGGCAGGACTTGTGAATTCATGGAGAGAGAGAGAGAGGAGCTCATGCTGGAGCAAGTTTGCTTACAGGACTTGTGACCTTGGGGGGGACCCATGCTGAAGATCTGCTTCTGAAGGACTACACCCCATGGAAGGGACCTATGCTGGAGCAGGTCATGAAAACCTGCAGCCTGTGGGAAGGACTCCCATCAGAGGACTGACTCCTGTGGGAGGGACCACACAGTGGGGCAGGGGAAAAGCGTGAGGAGTCCTCCCCCTTCATTATCCTATTTTGATTAGATTGTTAATAAATTAAATTAATTTCCCTGAGTTGAGTCTGCGTTGCCTATGATGGTAACTGCAGAGTGATCTCCCCCTGTCCTCATCTTGACCCATGAGCCTTTCATGCTATTTCCTCTCCCCTGTCCAGCTGAAGAGAGGAGTGACAGAGTGGCTTTGACAGGCACCTAGCATCCAGGCAGTGTCAGCCCAGGATGTGGCTGTACAGCGTTTAATGTTAATGCTGTACATTCTGATGCTGGTTTCACTGGCACATGGTTTATTGGCTACTTGTTCATATACTAACATCTTCCTTTTCCAAATCACTGTTGTAGATACCATTTCTACTTGTTGATACTAAGCCCAGTAGTCCCACAGCATTTTTGCTGACTGTGAGATGAAGGGAGAAACATGAATCTGCATGAAACATATAGGGGTATGCTGCTTTTCAGTGTGTACTGGTTTATCTTACTCATTTCCCTGCAGTAGTCTACTTCTCATGAGCAGTGCACAGATTGCCACCTTCATAAAATACTCAGGGTAGCTTGCCAGCAGAAAGCTTCTTATTTAAATGTAGCAGTAATTATTCTTTTTCTCGTGATGTAGACAATGCAATGAGCATATGTGGAACTGCACAAACTGCCACAATACAGATGCTCCTGTGACCTCCTTATCTGCCTAAAGAAACAAGGTGTTTGAGAACCAGAAGTGAGAGATTTTTGGTCATTTGACCTCAATGGGAACATGTACAATTAAGATCAAGCAGCTAGAAAGGAACTGCACTGCAGAAAGCCCCATCAGACAATAACACAACCTTTGTTTCAGCAGCAGCATTAACAACAGTAGGAGCCAGCTGACTAAAACCTCCCTCTGTTCAGCTCATCCTGGATGTTTTCTGAAGTGGGATTTGCAGGATGCTACCTTCAGAGAAAATGTAAGTTTAGAGGGATTTTGTTGATATCAGATTTAAAGCAGAGCTGATGTGGTATGCTTTTCTGTCTTCAGAAAAGCTTCCAGCTGACAGCTAATACGGGTATCCATGGTCAGATATGACAGTGTTAATGTATCTACAGTGTAAAAAGAGAGATAATACCTTGCTTATGTTTTAGGCACATTTGTGTGTGACAAGTATTATCTGGGAGTTGCAGAATATGATGCCAGCAAGTAAGTCAATGTGCTACAAAAAAGTGAAGGTAAAAACAGGAAGAATTTTCATCCTGATTGAACAGCAGGTCCCTTAGAGAGCTCAGGGAAGGATACTAACGACAGCAACTTTGGTTCAAGTTCCTAAATTAAGACAGTCAGCCTACAGTTTCCTCCAAATGGGACAAGGAGCCAGAATGGTGTCTTTTTTTTTTTTTTTACCCTGTTCAGGCACCTATTCTGGCCATTTGATCTGATGTCTCCATTAACATTGTAGGTTGGGTCAGCAGAGTGCTTTTGAAATAAATTTCCTCATCAGTCCTGCTTGCCACGCTTTTGCAGAAAGGAGAGCCTTTGGTTTCAGCTGAGACTGTCCAAAAGATGGGGTCTAGGAATGCTCCAGCTGCCAGAAGATAATCAGTCTACAGAGCACACTGGAAATGATCTGAAGTAAAGTCTCCAACCTGCAGGTGGTATGGACACTTTCACCCTTCTGATTAGTTCTTGCTGTGCTGCCCTGCTTGCTGTGGCAGACACAGAGTGAGATAGCTGCCTAACGTTAGTCCCTGTAAATACCCCCAACACCATTTGCCCACAGTAGCACAGAAATCTGCACTATTGCCAGAAGTGAACCCATGTGGCTAAGACTCAGTTCAGAGAGTTCTGAAATCACCCTGCAATCAGATCTCAGTGAGAGCTACTTCATGATTACTGTTTTGCTGAGAGTCTGTTTGTGAGGGAATGTATTAATCAGTTTCTGCTTAAACAATTTCTCTGAAGGCCTGGCATGCTCTTTACAATTGTCACGCTCTCTTGAACCTTGGTGGTGGCCACAAACTTAGCTAAAAATCCTTCCTGAAGTACTTTGCAGAGCATTGCCTGTAGCCAGCGCACCCTTCCAAATGTGGAGTTGAAACCAAACCTGTTGTGCTGGCTTGCTTAGGTGGTCTGAGGCTCACTTACATAATGGGTCTGCATTATCATTTATGCTGGCTGCAATAGGTTGTAAACTCAACAGCTGCATGTTTTTCCCATGCAGAAAATGCTTATTCATAAAAAAGATTGTGTCAAAGTTCACTGCAAGTCTAGAAAAAATGTGTAAGTCATTTAAAAAAAAGTGCAAATGAAGAAAAATCTGGTTCTTGCTGAATGCCAACATAGATAACTTTTCCTTACTGCAGTATTATTCCTAGTAGATAAAGCACTAAATGACAAAATGAATGGTTTTATCTGTAAACTTGTTCAGATCTTGGATCTAATCCTGCCTATGTCTCATTTTCACTTAATGATGTAAAGTGGTTTTTTATCACAATGTGAGAGAAAGGAAAAGATGTATCTCTCTTCAAAGTAAGTGCAAAGGTTGCTGGTTTTATTTCACTCATACAATTAAGATTAGTATTAGAGTGCATAATGAACAGGTTCTGTGAAAAAGCATACAAACAAAATCTGCTCAGAAAAGGAGAGCTGGAAGATCTTCAGACTCTCACTCCATTGAATAACAGTTCACCACCCCTCAGCAGGAAAGTGGATCCTCTGTTAAAGCTTTGAGGATGCAAGCTATGAAATAATGACATGGAGCTGCTGAAGCCAGCAGCCTGGCAGAGGTGGGGATGCTGCAGCCCTGTGCCACCAGGTCCAGCCAGCATCAAAAATGAGCATATATTCCCAGCAGGCACATACACACATGTCTATAAAGGTGTATACAGCTGATCACATGGAGCACACAAAGGTGGCATTGGGGGGCTTCCCCTGCCCCTGGGTCTCCCGTCCTGGTCACACAGCACAAGGATCAGCCTCTCACAACCTGACAGATGCAGTGTGAGGCAATGAAAGAACTGGTTCCCTGCGTAATTATATGTGTGAGCTGAAGTTCTATTTGCAGCATGACTCTGAGCAGGTGAGAAGCACAGAGACATAACCAGGAACTGAGAAGTGTGCTTGTCCCTGGGTGAGAGCTGAGACCTGGCTGACACAGAAATATCATCTGGGAAGACCTGCCTAGAACAGACTCTATAGAGGATATCTTTTATGGTCACTGCTAAAATACAGCTAACAATGTTTATCTTTTTCCCTGAAGTTTTATATTCACTGCTCTACTATGGCTACAAATATCTGCATTTTTTTCTATGGCTTTGAACCGAACTCTAAGCTTTCAGCCAATGTGCCTTTGAGGTATATTCCTTGCTTGGAGAGGTTGGGGAGACAATTCAATTCATCACTGAAGCTCATCCCAGGTGCAGGCACCTTGCTAGCACTGAACAGTGACTCAGTACAATGCCCACAGATCAGCAGAGCTGGCAGTGTTGTAGTTGTGAGGGAGACTGAAAAACCCTGGATGTGCCCCTTGTTGAAGTTAGATTCCTTCTTACAAAAACCTTGGCTGAATTTCCTTCCTCTGCATTAGAGGAGATGTGCTGCCAAATGTAATCCCCTTCTCTTTTGCTACTGTTCCAAGGCACAGAAGGACCAGCAAGTCACTCACCAAAGACTTCATGTTCCAGCAGGGTACTTCAGAAAACAAGTGCTATCAAAAACCTACTGCTGTCCACCATTGGGAACTTTTTAGTCTCATGTCTTACAAATACACAATTTTTCTGCATTTCAATGCACTTTATTTTGGTTTTACTTTTCAGTTTTCAGTTGTACTTATGACTGACCTGAGATCTATATGTGTGTATTGGGGGTTGCACTAAATGATCCTTAAAGGTACTTTTGAAGCAAAAATATTCTATGATTACATATAGAAAAATACTTGGTTTTTTAGACTTTGCATCTTTGAGAGGCTGTTCTGTTTACAGGTGCATGATGGTCAGAAATTTTATTTCAAAGACTCTCATGGAGCTGTCTCTGAACATTCATACATGTTAAAATGTCATACTGCCATCACACGAGCTGACAATGTTGACATGGATAAAAATGTCAGCATATATGGTGGTGGGAGGTTGTAAAACTAAGACATTGCTTTGACTGGCAACTGAGGATCTTCTGGAGCCCTCAGTTTAATAACAATCTTTTACTTTCCACAAGAAAACCAAGTTATTTTATCAAAATGTTCTAGTCATTAGGCTTCTTTTTACCTGGCAGTTAAAATATCCCCAACATTGCAAGTTGAGGCTCTTAAAAGTAGCCAAGAAATAGCCATTCAGAAATCTTCATAACCACTGATCTGCAGTGAATTTCATATGCTTTTTACATTTTTTAAAGTTTATTTTAAATTTGAGAAATTCTCCCTAAGGCTACTTTTTCTGATACCATGCTTGAAAAGTAAATACAATAAAGATTAAATCTTAATTAAAACAAATGATTGTAAGACTTGGTCCTTTAGGTCCAACCAAATGTAGGGATTTTTAAACAAGAATGCTAATTAATTGCTAAGTGCTGTGCTTGTTTTGGACATTGACCATTATTCTTCTGTTATTATTTGATCCCATTGAGTGGTCCTTGAAACAGCCTTCGTACTGAATGGCCAAATGTCAACTGGATTTGTGACACTCCTGGGGATGAAAAGCCGCCTCAGCCTGAAGCAGGAGGCTGGATGTCATTACATTGAGTGTGCACAGACAGGGTTTTTTAAACAGAGGTGTTTGGTTGAAAATAACCACAATCAAAGTATTTGGGAGCTCTGGAGCTGGAGAGAAGAAATCCACTTCCCTCAGGTCTACAGTGCACACTGTGCAGGAAACTGACCTGGTAATGACAGTGACCTCCTTGTTTTTAAAGACTACTGATCCAGTTGCTCATTCATTCTCTATTCCTTTGCTTCTCATATCCACTGTTTTGTCTGTCTTACTCTCTTTTACAGTTCTTCCTAAATTAATTTTCCCCTACCTGTATGGTCTGTCTTGTTTCTGTTACTCTGCAGTTTGATCAACATTACTCAATGACCCCAATAATTGGTATGTTTGTGCCTGGGTCCTGCTTTTTGTGTTTTGGGTTTTTTTTATCTAACACTGCTATTCACAGGCTTATGGAAGAGAGGTCAGAAGAGCACATCTCCTTATTCATGAACCTGGTCAAGCAACATTTAGTCAGTTAAAATATTTACATACCTAGAGATGGGTGTTATTGGAACGAGACAAAAAAAGACCAAACAAAACCCCAGCTAGTCAGTCTCTATCATCAAATCACATACAAAACTTTGAAACGCTGAGGAGCCCCAAAGGAATGCATTCTAGGGAAACCAGTTTCAGTAATATTCATGGTGTTTTTAATCCCACTGTAATTGTGTCTGATACTGTTGATACAAGCTATTCATTGGATGAATATAAAGTATCTAGATAGAATTCTTTATTCCGCTGTGGTACTCAGGTTTGGTATTCAGGTTCAGCTTTGGTGTTCATGTATTCACAACGCAGAAGCAGAAGAATGGCCAAAGGAACCCCTTTCATTAAGTATAATTTGAAGTTTGGTTGTTTTGAAGGGGGAAAAATAGAAGGGGGAAAAGAGAACATTAGAGGGAGCTGTTGCACAAAGGAAAAAAAAACACCAGCGTTTCGGAAACCTTTCATTTTGTGAAGCCAAAATAATAATAAATACAATGCAGAAGAAAAAGAGAAGGACGTAAGCATGTAGGAAAGAAGCCATGGCAGTTATAAAAGGAAACACAATTATTCTCCGTGGTTTGATGAAAATGTCCCATGGTGCTGATCTTTGGGATGGGCTGCTGCGCTATACAGACACTGCTTAAAAATGTCAGTGTAACAGTCACCCTGCAGTCACTCGAGTCCTCGACCTAATTAATGTTGCTTGGCTTGTCAGAGCATCCTTCAGGTTCATTCATTACTCCTAAGGATACAGCTTGTGCTGCTCTTGGCACGGGGGAGAAAGAGTGAGAGGGAATGGCTGAGGGAGATGGTGTTGTCTGGGGAGCTCCTTCTGAGAATCAACATTCAAAGCAGAATGGTGTCACCTGGCAGACGTTTATTGACCTTGTATTTTCTGTGGCTTGCTCTCACTCCGTATCCTACTACCCTAGGCAATGAGCCTGGTTTCAAAAGATGCACCCACTGGCGAAGAAGGAGCAGCTCCCACTTTTTGGAGAAACTGGGCTTTACTACCATTTACTAAACCAGCGTGAAACTGCTTAGCACTTTCCCTTTTATGCATGTGAAATGCAAAGTTTTGGGATTTCTCCCCTTGCAAAAACAACTTTTTTTTTTTCCCTCCCTTCATCCATGTAAAGAATTCACACTGTAAAAATGGGACAATTTTGGCTGGACCTGGCTGTTTTCCACATCTGTAGAATATTAGTACAAGAGGGACTGAGTAAACAATTAAGAACCAACACCCTTAGTGCACTCTGTAGTTAGGTTTCAGGGTGGTAAATGAGACACATTTTAATCCGAGATTCTGTCTGATTTGGTCTCAGCAGGGAACAGTAAAGGAAGCCACTCTGACGTGTTTCTGGTTTTGTTTTTTATTTCCTTCAAACCCACTAATTTAGGAAGCATAGTAGGGGCAGGGACTCATTATTTTTTTCTCTTTCAGGATGTTACCTCCTGGGAAACCAAGAGAACACGTTTGATATGTTGAGATGAATTCACTATCAGCCTTTTGGTGAATGGTTCAGTATGCAATAATTTTCTTTTTTTTCCATAAACTGTTCAGAATATCAGGCTGGTGTGAACTTCTGAGATTTTTTTTTTTAAATTTTGTGGCTTATCAATACTTTAATATATTCAAACAAGAGCTCGAGATTTTAGAATTTACTTAGCTTGTGAAATACACTTTTTTATCAAGCCCATTCTTGATGTAAATTTACTTTTCAGTTATCTTGGAAATAGTCAGCCCACACACTCATTCTCCACACAGGAGAAGCTGTAGAATTGGGATTCCTTAGTATTACAATCCTGACAAACTTCAAAATACACTGAACTCTTAGAAACAGTCACGGAAAATTCTGTTCCCTCAAGACTACAGCTTGAAGGCCAACACACATACATTTAAAGACAGAAAACAAGGTGGAGGAAAGTGTCTCTACCCCTGCATCACAGTGACTAGTGGTTCCACTCTGGCAGCTCTGGGTATGCTTCTCTCCTATCAGAGGCTTTGGAAATGAAGTTTAGAGAAGTGATTGATTTATTTATTTTTGTAAATAAATCTCTTGTTCCCATTTAGGTGGCAGAACATAAAGTGTCCCTCAATCTGTAAATCCCTCTATTTTGAATTCTCTCACAGCTTTACTCTTTCTGCACATGGTAAGCAGATTGCTTTATTTTACATTCTCTCTGTGACAGTGTATCAGTAGTTTCATTTACCACACTGATGAATACATCAAAGAAACTTATTCAAACAAAATTAAAAATTATTTCAAAACTAGAATGTTTAAGTATGCCTTTAGTCAAAGAGTGGCTCGTATCAATACATTTGATAAAGATACAACATTCTCCTAAATTTGTATTTATTTGTGATTTTTTAACATTGCTGGAATCATAATTTCTATTCAATGCAGTGGATTGAAGATTTTTTTTTTTGTATTTAAATATAGTCAAGTTAAAATAGAACTTGGTTCTTTCTATTCTGGATACTATCCTTCTTGAAATGTAATGGTATTCTCTACTATTCACTTCCAGAATATGAATTCTTCTACAGATCAGGAAAAAAAAAATAAAGGAATAATGCAAAGCCATAATGACAGCTAAGCATATTTTTGTGTATTCAATAGCATTAAAGTATTGGGAGCTTTGTATTCAAGTGATGAACCCTCTGATAAGATACTTAAGCCTATGGCAAATTTAATATTAAAATATTGATGATAAACTGGAAGCTCTGCGTGTTACTTTGAAGTAAGGGCCTCTGCTGGCCCTTACCACCTCTGTGTTCTAGTATTTAATACAGTACCTGAGATACCCATGAGAATATCATTATGTGTGTGGAAGAGATGTCTGTCTTTTCATTGCTTTTATTTCTTGCACCTTGGTTAGAGACTCCATTGGCAAGCATGGATTGTTGAAACAGCAATTAGGAAATATGAAATTAATGAAGTCTTGTTGATTTATTAGCTCTAGCCTGACACATCCACCAGAAGCACGAGGCTAAAATATAGCAGATAGAATGGAAAAACTTCAGCCTCGTTGACAGTAGTCTGGGGAAACAGCTCTGTCCTCAATCCCTAGGCAAAGGGACACTGAAATTGAGCTCACGGAGCTCAGCACTTCTGGAAATAAATTTTGCTAATGTCTGGAGCTTCAGTCAACAGTGATTCTCTGAAGTAGGAATCCTACCTTGATCTTTTTTGTTTTATCCCCTTTGAAATCTCTTTTGAGAACTCATAATGGACAAAAATCTAAAACCCTTGCAACCAAGTGTGAGCTTTAGATGTATCTTTGGAAGAATGAGGTGAATTGTTTGGGGAATAGAAAAACCTGGGGAGACCGAAGGATTGTTCTATCATATTAATGTCATATCATGTTCATATTGTTCTATCAGATGAAGAAGCAGACTGAATGAAAAGGGTTTCTAAGGATGCTAAATTTCAAAATGCAAGACAGATGTTCATAGAGCCTTTCCTTTCCAGATGGTCTAGTCCCACCTTTCTTACAGGGAGATAGATGTGCCCACGTACAGACAGTGTGTCTGGGACATGCGAATTATTATTGCCTAATGGCTTTGAGCATATGTCAAAGAATCACAGAATGTTAAGGTTTGGAAGGGACCTTGAAAGATCATCTAGTCCAATTCCCCTGCCAGAGCAGGACCACCTAGAGCAGGTCACACAGGAACACGTCCAGGCAGGTTTTAAAAGTCTCCAGAGAAGGAGACTCCACAACCCCTCTGTGCAGCCTGTTCCAGTGCTCTGTCACCCTCACTGAAAGTTTCTCATTGAATTTCTTTGGAATCTCCTACGCTCCAGTTTGCACCCATTGCCCCTTGTCTTATCATCACTGAGAAGAGCCTGGGTACATCTTTCCCTTTACATATTTATAAACATTAATGAGGTCTTCCCTCAGTCTCCTCTTCAAGCTAAAGAGCCCCAGCTCACTCAGCCTTTCCTCAGAAGGGAGATGTTCCACTCCCTT
>VWZY01008180.1:355215-414536 GCA_013399075.1 Chloroceryle aenea
AAATCCAGATAAACCACATCCACTGCACTGCCATCACCTATCCACCCAGTTACATCTTCATAGAAGGCCATCAGGTTGGTCAAGCATGACTTCCCCTTGGTAAAACCATGTTGACTGCTTCTGATTACCCTCTTATCCTTGATATGCCTCGAGAGAGAGAAAAGAATGTTCCATCACCTTTCAAGGGATGGAGGTGAGGCTGACCAATCTGTAGTTACTTGGGTCTTCCTTCTTGCCTTTTTTGAAGACTGGAGTGACATTTGCTTTCCTCCAGTCCTCAGGCACCTCTCCTGTTCTCCATGACCTCCTAAAGATGATGGAGAGTGGTCTAGCAATGACATCCGCCAGCTCCCTCAGCACCCACAGGTGCATCCCATCAGGATCCATGGATTTATGTACATTCAGACTACTCAACTGATCCTTAACCATGTCCTCATCAACTAAGCAAAACTCATCTTTTATCCAAAATTCCTCTGGGCCCTCAGGGGTCTGGGGCTCCTGAGGACAGTTACCAGTAGTACAGCCAGAGGCAAGGAAGGTATCCAGCAACTCCGCCTTCTCCATATCCTCTGTCACCAGGGCACCTGCCTCATGCAACAGTGTGCCTACATTGCCTCTAGTGTTAGTTTTATTTGCAATGTATTTGAAGAAACTCTGTCAGAAAATACTTACTACACAAGGCTAAACACAGGTCAAGCATAGACTCATTTTATAATCACCATGTTGCAGAAATGCACTTAGGAATTTTGTTGAACAGGTGTAATCAGATAAGATGTTGTTTTCAGGTCTTCATAAATAACTTTGACTAGATAGATGGAAATTACTTTGTCTTTAGTAGGACTAGAGTTATTACATATATATAGCTGAATATAAACCACCTGAAATGCTTTATAATTATGAAATAGTGATCAGAAACATGGATATTTCTAAATCCTGAAGCTGTTAGCCTGGCTTGCTGCTGAGGCTTGCCTTTCTTTCTCCAAGAGAATGCCTGAAGCTTACTTTAACCTCTTTATTCTATCTAGAGGGAATATTCTACAGTAATAGATTATCACCCTTCTTGAAATAAGTTATCTCACTTTTTCTAAGCAATGACAGCTGATTTTTTCTCAGCTCTATCACCCCATTATGTATCTCTCTCGTCAGCTCTCCTGTTTGTAAGTCCTGCTCTTGTATACTTTTTTCTTTAATCCTTTACACAGCTTGTTTTATATGACTTCTGCATAATGCTTCTATGGCTAGGAGAACCCATTTAAGGTCCACATGGGAAGCTGTAAGGAGAAAAAAGTAGCAAACACAGATACAGTCCTTACAGAAAAAGCTTTCCTTGTGTAACACAGTTAAGAGTAGGTATGACACAAGGCTTTTGAATCTTCATAACTCATTTGCTTTAGGTAGATCTGGAAGATAATGATCTTCTGTACAGGAAGCCCTAAATATACTAGAATATTGTGAAATCCCCTGAAATTATGGAGTGATGGATCCTTTGAACTAAAATTATGTCATGATGTGCTTGAAACAATGAGAAAAAAATGGCAATGTAAAAAGCTTCTGGCATTAAGAACTGTCCTAGTACTCTATGGGCTACCTTTGTAGCATTTTTCGGTCAGTAACCACTGTCACTACTATTGTAACCAATAATATAATCAATATTAATCAATAATCAAAATCAGCTAAGTATTGATTGCTCATGTTGACTACCATAGAACTTTAGATGGTAGTTTTTTGCTGACTGTTTGAACTAAATAGTAGAAATCATTTTGACTAAGTAATAGCACCAGAGACATAAATGAGGTTATACTACTGGAATTTATAGAAGAGAAGAAATCTGGAACACTGACCTCAGTGGATAGTCTGCCACCATAGGAAAGCCATTTCAGTGAGGTTCAGTTGCCTAAATCAACACATCTAAACTTTAAATGATCAATCTGAATTCATCACCTTGGAGAAATCTTTGCAGACAAAAAGATCCCATTCCTCTGATGGTGGGTATTTGAATCCGGAGCAGCTTTTCCAAGTGCTGCTGAAGTCTGATTTATCTGATCTACTATAAACATTTGTGTTAGGATAACAGATCGCACTTCAGAAATTTTTACTGCTGCTCTTTATTGACTGCAAGGTAACTGTAACTGATTATTTTTCAAGGAGATGTATTGTGCCCTAAATATCACCTGCACTGAATCCAGCTAAAGGCTGACTTTTTGAAAGACTATTCTCCAAGCACACTGTAATGCTGGAAAAATTCACCAAATATTTGCCTGTGGACATCATGGGTTTTGGGAAAGGTAAAAATGGATGGGGAAGAGTGATTGATTCAGGGTTAATCAGTTACCATGCACTCAGACCATGAAATGTACTTGTGAAGCATGTTAGACTGTGAGGGAAAAGTAATAAAGGGAAATCACGGATCATCTGAGGTCAGACTAAAGAAAAAGAGTAGACCTTTGGTCTCCAGTGAGGTGTTGCCTGAAAGCAGGAATTTATTACATTGTTTCTACCAGCTGATTCATCCCTTTGCGTGGGGGTCTGATTCTAAAGTGGCATTTTGAGATTCCTGGTCCTGACTACAGTTACTGCACTCCTGTCCCTGAAACAGGATGGGTTTATATTTGATGTCCCTTCGGTTTATGTTTGCCTGATGGGCTTCTAAACCTCCAAAATCTTCCTTGGCTATCTATGTGAAGATCACCTTTCTTGTGGCACTGTAGAAGGAAGACAAGTCTCAGTGGTAGGCTGCCCTGGGACTCAATCTCACAAAATTTTAATCATGCTAATGTATTGCTTTTCAAGGTAAAAAAAAAAAAAAGAAAAAAGAGGTTATTCTTTTCTTTCAGGAGCTTATGAGTTTAGATTTTAGGGTGTTCCACAGACAACAGCTTTCTTGATGGATTTTTGGTATCAAGGCCTGTTGCAGCTCTCCAGAGCTCCAGGGTATCACTCCAAAATGTAATTTCAGGCAACACTCTCTGTGGCTAAACACCATGGCAGGGCAAGTGCTTCAGTATTATTAGATTTTGTTCTTAGATAAAAAAAGAGAAAAGGGAATATACCTTTTTTTTTTTTGGTATAATTTTCCTTTCTCAGTCATTATCCATTGCAAATAATTGTTCTATTTCTATAAACTGATGCTGTAATTCATAACCTATCCCTCCAAACATTCTCTAGTTATCCAGAGCTAAAGAACAGTGACAATGTGATAGTGTTTCCAAGCCAAATATATACCACTAAATGAGATTATTACAGCACACTATTACTAAATACATGGAGAACGGAGAGCAATATAACCAATAACTTAGTAGAAAGTATCTTGCAAAAAGGAAATAACCAGGGATAAATATGTGGTATGAAAAAAAATATTGTCAGGCAGACCAAAAGACTGATCATCCTTCAAAATAATGACCAACAAATTACTTGCATCTAAAATATTACTTCAGAGTAGGACATTGTAATCTAGTAACCTATGGTGAAAATGGCACATCTTTCCTACCATTTAGTTATTTTAAATTCCAAGAAGCATTGGGAAAACATGTTAATGTGGCTATTTACTAAGGCCTTATGTCTTCTCTAAGGTCAAAAATACCTTCCTCATGGAATCTACTGGTGGTGAAAAAACCCGAGCTAAGGAAATACATATTAAGAGATCATTCATGCTGATATGCTGGTCACAGCATAGTCCTGCCTAGACTTCATCCAGGAGGCCTTGGTAGAAGCCAGAGTATGACTAAAGGTCAGCAGAAGAGCAAGAAAAAATGACAAAATGACACTCATCTGTCAGGAACTGGAATTGCCTGAGTATGGTCAGGCAGTTTTGGCCATGTAAAGCTTGTCTATCCAGTGCATGGTTTAATACCATGGATTGCCATGTGAAATACTGAGCCTGTGAAGCCATTTCGATTTCAACAGGAAAAGTGACCCAGGGCAAACACAGCACAGGATCTATCAAACTTTCTGTGATAGTCTCCCCCTTTCTCTGACTGAAGGTTGATGTCTTTGGTCCCCTCAGGGTTTATAAGAAAGTCATCAGTGTCTCAAGTCCCTCATCTGAAGAAGTCTGATTTTAGAAGTGAGGGATTTCTTCCTCCTCTTTGTTGGGAGGAGTATGATGTTGATTGCTACTTCCTCTTCATGCTGACATCCACTCATGAATGTTTTTAATATATGTTCTGGCACAGTTTATACCTTGCTTTTTTCTTCACCGGTCTCCAATTCCTTGTTACACTCAAATTTACTATATATGGTGCCCATTCCATTTATCTCAATCTACTTGTTCTTTGTTTTCTTTGTCACCCCTAAACCTGGTTTTACCTAGCTTCCAAAGATGTATTAGTTTAGGGTTTAGTAACTGACCACTGGTGATTATAGTCCTTGTGACTCTGTATGTACTTTGCAGGCCTTTGCTAGCCTTGCATGCTTTTACTCCTCTGTGCCACATCCTTATTCTAGGGTCATCAGCAGTTCATTCCAAATAGAGTAACAACGTGTTATCACCATCTATCACTTTCAGAAATATATCAAAATTATTGTAATAATAGGCATTTCATGTTACAACTGCACAAATCTAAACGAAACTAAAAATAATTGGGTGACAGGCACCTTGTCATTAGACAACTGATGTTACAGATAAAACAAGCAAGCTCTGGGCAAGCCTAAGATAAGTCCAGGCTAAGTAGACCTGACAAGACCCATTCCTGAGGCCTCACAGGGCCAGTAAAATGCCTTTAGGCTCTTATTAGCAACAGCAATATTATGTTTACTGGGCTACATTAAAACTATCCTTTTCTGGTTTAGTCTTCCTCAGTTCATAGTAATGCTCTCAAATCAAATGCTGAGAATCTTAGCATTGCTATGGGGTTTGCAATTAACTTTTCTTGCATACTTTGTGGGGAAACAAGTCCCAGGGGAATCAATGTCTTTTTTTCCTGGATTTGTTTTTTTTTTTTTGTATTGTATGTTCATGTCAAATTTGAAGCACACTAGTATGCTCAGAAGCATACCTTCAGCATTCTTCTTGTTATCCATTCTTCCACTATGGCAGCATTTCAGAATATATAGTAGAACAGAAATATGTTGCATCAGTAGTTATCAAAGTGCAAAAATATCAGCTACTCAGATGACTTCCACTTTTAAAAAAATGCTTCAAGGGATTTCCATCCTCTGTTCCAAAGTTTCTTGCAGTGGATGAAAGCAAATTTCCTCTATGTTGATATATATAGGATGAAATGTACAGCTAGTTTTAAGAGGCTCTAGATCACCCTCACTGGACCTGTTTTTATGATTCCATTAAAATTCAAACAAATAACAAATACCCTGGCTGGATATAAACCCAGGGCAAAACTCAATTGCCCTGACTTAAAAGTTACTCAGGCTAGGGAATTTAGTGTAATTAAGTCAGATGTGAAAGCCTAAAATGAAGACTAATATTCATCTCACCTGCTTTCCCTAGGAAGTAATGATAGAATGAATTAATCTCTTCTGTGTCTATCTCTGCTGACTGTAGAAAGGGGCTAAATAATTTCCTTGAGGTATACAACCATATCTGATCTAATAAATTGGGATGCAAGGGAAGCTTTAGATAATGAAGTATCTGTAACCTAAGCATCTGAGTCTATGTTAGATGGGTTGAATGCTACAGCCTAGGAATAACCCTGTAGACTTGTCCTGGTTTAAGTGAGAAAAGAACTAATCCTTTTCAGTGATTTTCCTTTTCAGCTCAGTTCTTCTAACTGACTGCACTGTCTGCAGTCAGCAGCCTGTTTTCCCAGACAGTGTCTGCTGCTGGCAGGGATAACACCCCATGGTCAGAGCTACTACCAGGGATTGGGGTGCAGACCAAGGCCACTGCTGGATCTTGTGCACCAGACTGGGGGGTGCAGGAAAGTGAAAGGCTGCACCTGCAGGGAGGAGCAGACAGGGCAGGTGACCCCAGACTGACCAGCGAGGGATTCCAGCCCATAGATGTCATATTTGGTATGAAACAGAGGGATCTGGAGGGTCTATAGTGGGTTTGCTAGCTTGCTTGCTTGCTCGCCCTCTCTCTGGGGACGCATGATCAGGAGGAAAATTACACAAATAGAAGTCTAACTTTGAAAGGCCAGTAATAATCAAAAAGATTTGACTGAAATTTGACTGAAATCTTACCATGATGAAACAAGACCAGTACATACAGTAGACAAATAAGATTCTTAGAAGTAGAAATTGTGTTTACTTGTAGTAAAGTAGAAATATGCTTCTCTTGTAAAAGTAAAATTATACTTCATAGAAAGGGATACTACAGTTTGGGCTGTGAAGGCAGGCAGGCAGGTCATTCAAATGTCACAAGACAGAACAAGATGATAGGTCTTAGATTAGAAGAAAAATGGATCTGAAAGAGTCCAGGCAAAGCAGGAATTTTCTCACTTCCAGAGCACAGTGCCTGGCAATTCCTCCTGTCCATTCAGTGCAGTTAAACTGTACTTCCAGGTTTTTGTAGAATATTCACTGTGCTTCTCAATATACTAAGCAGCTGGGTGGGTGTTTGGCTGTTTGTCAAGGTCAACACACCACATTCATTTATTTATGTCAGGGCTGTCAAGTTATTCCATTGTTGTAATACGTTGAATAAAAGAAAATTGTATTTGGCATTTATTCAAGCAGGCAGGAAAGATCATCACAGTAGAAGTTTTTCTGTATAGTATTATTCAGAAATCCCTGCTATTAGTTGATCTCACAGAAGATACTCCTGCTAAACAAGTGAGGAAATTTCTTTCTTACTTTCTGTAATCATACATTTGTTTGCTTAGAAAAAAGCACAAAAATTATTTAACAACAACCAAAAAAAAAATAATCCAAGTATTTAAGGGTTTACTCAAACCCATCAGTTTACAGGAGGTCACTGCCTGACCTGTTCTTGGCTGCCACCGTTGAATGTTTGCAAATAACTGTGGAGAGTATTGGTAGTACAGCTGATCTTCTCTTTGAGGGAAGAGAATGAACTAGGTTTGTCATTTATTTTGCTTTCTGTTTTTCTCAGAAAACTTTTCATTTGATATTGAAATAAAAAAGAAAATAAAAATAAAAAAAAATATAACCAGACTATTTCCATAGCCTGCTTATACTGCTACTTGTCCTGGTTTCAAATGGGAGAGAGTTAATTTTCTTACTAGCAGCAGGTATAGTGTTATTTTTTGGATATAGAATAAGAATAATGTTGATAACACACTGATGTTTTGGCTCCCTTTGTCCTATCACAATGCACAAATGAAAAGAGGTTTTCCCTGTCTTCTTGATGCCCAGCCCTTATGTATTTATAGATATTAATTGGATCCCCTCTCAGTCTTTTCCTCTGCAGACTAAAAAGCCCCAGATCTCTCATCGTTTCCTTGTAAGGCAAGTGTTCCAGCCCCTTAACCATCCTTGTAGCCCTTCCCTGGATTCTCTCAAGTAGACCTCCGTCCCTCTTGAGCTGGGGAGCCCAGAACTGGATGCAATATTCTAGGTGAGGTCTGACTAGGGCAGAGTAGAGTGGGAGCAGAACCTCCCTCGATCTGCTGGACACACTCTTATTAATGCACCCCAGGATACCATTGGTCTTCTTGGCCACATTGTTGTCCCATGGAGAACTTGTTGCCAACCAGGACTCCAAGGTCCTTTTCCACAGAGCTACTCTGTGCATCTGTAGATAAGCATTTCAGAGAGGGAGTCAAGCAATTAGTTTTCAATTTTGGGATCTGACCATTCCCAACTGCATCCATGGTTAGCAACTTATTAGTGAGCCCTATATAAACTATCCAAACTGTCCAAAGGGATATCCCACACCACATGATGTTATGCTCAGTATATAAACTAGGGGGAAAGCTGGTCCTTTGGATTTTTTTTTTTTTCCTCTTCTCTCTCCCATCTCACTGCACCACGGGAGCAAGTGAATGGCTATGTGATGTTTAGCTGCCTGCTGGGCTAAACCAGGACACTCTTCATGCTATTTAGATGGAGACTGAATCACCACATGATTACAGCCTGTGATATGGTCTGCAGTGATCTACTTTGCCCCTGCCAGTACTAAGGGAGTGAAGGGAAGCATCTGAGCTCTCTGTTGCAATGAATTGCTTCTTAATAAAAAAAGCATATGAATTCAAGCCTTGGATAACTGTTTTGGTTTTGTTTTTTTTTCTCCCAGTATTGCTATCCTAAGACCATGCATAAATTGTGGATATAGTAGTGGCATGTTAAGCTCTCAGCACATTTGGCAAACTAATATGCAGCTTACTGATGTAAGTGTGCATTTACACGTCTGTACTAGAAATGCCTGAATGCAACAAAAAGTACTAGCAAGTGTTCACATCTGTGAATACTCTCATTTTTCTTTTTAAATTTTTTAAGCTTTTTGTAATTTTTAGCTTTCTACAAACAGGCACATTTGACTCCATGTATTTTCTGTCATGTGTACAACAAAAGTATATTTTAAATCGTTGTTTCACTATCTTAAAAGCTAGTTGAGCTTTTAGGAAGCATAGGAATCTCTAACCATTACTTGCCTAAACAGATCTACTGCACAACAAAATTTGCAACGTGTTCCAGAAGTTTAGTACATACTCAGTAAACTCTAGTTGCTTCTGTTCCTGAAATATTTTTCAACAGTATTAAAATGTTAAAATTATATTGCCTTCCATCCATATATTTAATGAATGGAATCGAAATCCATATTTATAATACAAATCATTTATTTATAGGAGATAATTTTCCCATTCTTCATTGTTATGATAGGATATAACTCAGAGGATTATCAGAACATGACATGTAATTTTCCTGGTATGTCCTGATAGTGCCAAGTCTTTCAGTGAACAGAAAAAGACTTGAGATTTCCTAGCTCCAACTCTATTGCCTGCAGTCTTATGCTTGCAGGGAAATACCTCCTTTCAAAAGAAACATTTTTTAATTTGTTTAAAATATTATTTTTTATTTTCATTACTGCTAATTTTCTTTAGAGGTTTGTACACTATGTTTTATGAAGTAGAAAGGTAGATATTTTGCCCCAAATTTGTACTGTGCCTAAAAACATGCACAAAAAGTAAGAAAATTTAAGACTGTGATGTTTTGGTTTGAAAACACAGATATGAAGAAATGGATTATAACAGGTTGGTAGGAGTGAGGCAAGGATTCCCAACTGAAAATATAAGTACATTTAAAAAACTTACTTTTAAACCCACTTTAGGCATGCCAACTGAAACTTTTCAGTTCTCTAGTGCTTTACTCAGCACAGCACATTTATTGAAGAGTAGGAAAAATGAGGGAGTATGGCAGAACCTGTGTGTTCAGAATTCAGGTTACTTTTCTTCAAAGACCTGGGAATAAATAACTGATTTTAAAGCAACCAGGATGGTTTTAACACCTTTCGAGAAGCCTCTGAATTTCAAATTACAAACGGCACTCAGAAAGCAGCAGAGCAATAGTGCTGAAAAGAGCACTTAGTGAGAAGATCTGGCCCTTTTTGAGCTCACCTCTTTGTGGTGTTATTTCTATCTTTGTGAATTTTTTTTGCAAGGTGAAAACATTCATCTTCATAACAACTCTGTTGACAGATTCAAAATGTATTGACCTTGGAGAAAGACATTTTTAATGTTCCACTCCAGTTGAAACAAAAATGCTGCATTTCATAACATTTAGGTTGCAAACATCAAGGAAAAAATTTGTTCTTGTATGCATCACCTCCTGTTCTTTCTTGTAACGTGTCGTGATGCCAAACAGCCCTGATTTATTTATTTTATGTTTTATTTTCATGAAGCACATTGGATGTGAGAAATCCTATCGCATTATCCTTTTTCTTTCTGATCAGAAGAAACTTTTTTTAATCATTACAGTGGAAAAAGTGGAAACAGAATACTTCTTACTTTATAGCAAATATAAAAAAAAAATCTGAAAACTAAATGCTGAAAATTTGTAAATGTCTTTGTCATTACTTTTGTCCTGTTCACTGTTCAGAGATTGCTACAGCAGCCTTTGCTGATTCCTTTTACAACATTTTTCTGCAGATATTATATGAAACTTTCTGTTAGGGAAATTTGGTGAATATATCCTCCAGCTACAACAAAAAGATGAAAGCCAAAACTTTTTTTTTTTTCATTTGAATTAAGGAATGCATAACCCTAAATCCACTGACAATTGATGCAGTGTTTTTGCCATCTCCTAGCCAATCCCACAGCGTTATTCAGCTCCTCTGGGAATGCTTTTTGCTTTGCCAGCAGAAGATATGCTATCACAAAATTACAGCTTATATCACTTCTTGGTCTGTTGGCCTGTTATGACTGCATTTCATTTCCAGCTCATAAAATTTGATGTTTTTAAATGGCAAGCCCATCATTTCTTATCAGAGTATGTCCAGCATAACTGCCATTAATTATAAAACTCTCCATCATCCTAGGATACTTTATTCAAAAATCATGGGAAGAAATTGCTGCTGGGACTTCTGTCATGAGTGGGACATATATTTTCAACTTGTTCCTCAAAAAATAACCTAGATTATGTCTTTGGTTACAGATTGGTGAATGTTATTTTAATAATAGATAATGGCTATTACTGATTCCCCAAATAATTTCAAAAGATGGTAATAGAAAATTTTATCCAGAGGTGAGGTAGGGACATAGGAACAACTGCTTACAACTCTGCAACATCTTTGCTCTGACCTGTATCTGGAAATTAACTTGCTACTTCCTTTAGATTTAAGTAAACAAACTCTTCTGTTCCTTAAATAAATGATACTCTAATAAACATAATTTGTGAGAATTCCTTATTGTTTAAGGGTGACTCACTACCTTATCACACAAAGATGTGCACACACACTGAAATGGGATTGTAAGTGAAAGATATACTATGGGCTATCTCTGAATGGTGGGCAGTCACCAGGGGTGTTCTCTGAGGTTCAATTCTAGGGCCAGTTCTGTTCAATAGATTTATCAACAATCTGTATGCAGGAGTTGAGTGCACCATTAACAAGTTTAATGACTATATCAAACTGGGCAGTGCCGTTGACTATCTTGAGGGACAGGAGGCCTTGCAGAAGCCCAGATAGATTGGAGCACTGGGCAATCATCAACGGGATGGAATTTAACAAGTTCAAAAGCTGGATTCTGCACCTGGGATAGAATAACACTGGACACAAGTATAAATTGGGAGATGTACATCTGGAGACCAGCCCTGCAGAAATGGATCTGGGAATGATGGTTGACAGCAGGCTCAACAGGAGTCAGCAGTGTGCCCTGACAGCCAAGAGGCAAACCACATCCTGGGGTGCATCAAGCACAGTATAACCAGCTGTTCAAAAGAGGTGATTGTTCCACTGTATTCAGTGCTGGTGCAGCCTCATCTTGAGTACTGGGTGCAGTTCTGGGCCCCACACTATGATCTAGTGGTTAGGGAGGTGTTGGGATGAAGGTTGGACTTGATGATCCTAGAGGTCCTTTCCAACCACCATAATTCTATGATTCTATGATACTATAAATTGCTAGCTAACATGTTACTGCAGGCTGGTAGCAATTAATGTGCAGTCCTATGGAAATCAGAAAATAAACTGAAGTAGTTTACCCCTTAACGAGAAAATAACAAGCTGCCTTGTATTTTCAATGAAAGCAAAAGTTTGTACAAACAGGCAGTTGCAAAAGAATAGCTAATGTACAGGAACATACTGACCCTTAGCCACTGTTTGTGTGTGAATTCATGAAAGTCTCTATTTTTAGTACTAAAATTTAATCTCCACAGTGTCACAGAGGGTGGGTTGGACTGAAGTAAACTGTGATTAAATGCAAGCTTATGCAACATGTTTCACTCAGTAATCCCATTTATACCCTTCTTTGTGAACCCCTGAACAATTATGGTTGAAAAGCACTGAGATAGCACTAATATTTGTAACAATACAAGCATTTAACTTTTTGCTTTGGTACATCTCAAAGGTGACTGTAAGGGTGCAATGTGTTTGCTTTTGCATCCTTGAGGCAGGTCAATGACTCCCAAGGCATACACCAGATAGGGCTGGGTGTAGCTCCTGCAATCTCTGGAGAACAGCAGCTACCTCACACTTCTGCCTCCTACTCACCTAGTAGGGGGTTGTCACTGCCTCATACAGACACAAGAAACTACTAGCAACAAGCTTGCTCAGATTCTTCTGGCTACATTAAAATCGTGAAAGCACTTTGAAGAGTCTGGAGTTTGGCCTCATCCTATTTGCATGGGGTTAGGATCAGCAAGGTGCATGACTGTACAGATGCATACATACAGCATAGCACAGCCAAGGACCAGTGGCAATGACCTGGGCCATTAGTGCAGCTCTGGGGCCAAAGCCTCTGAGCTTCAGGGCGCTGACAGCTAGTGGGATAGCATGGAACAAGAGAAGGCATAAGATATTTTCTCTCTTAGTCCTACCTGGGAGGACTGGGGACCAGAGCTGCACAAGCCATAAGACATCATGGCAGAGGCTGCTCAAGTTGCACAGAACTCTCCACTATTACACAGCACTAGAGAGAAAAACACCATTTGGAACGTAACCA
The DNA here is from genome assembly GCA_013399075.1 of Chloroceryle aenea. Lineage (NCBI taxonomy): Eukaryota > Metazoa > Chordata > Aves > Coraciiformes > Cerylidae > Chloroceryle > Chloroceryle aenea. The sequence continues at coordinate 367,728 of VWZY01008180.1, forward strand.
TTTGAACTGCTAAGAGACCTGAAAGGCTAAACTAATGCAAAATGTAATTTAAGGGAAGGATGATAAAAAAAAAGATGCTCAGCAGTTGGAACCTGAAGATATGGGTCTGAAGAGTGAACTTTTCCTTTTCTCATTGTTGCCATGTGAGCATATGGGTGATAACTGTGGAGAACAAGAAAGGAGGAGATTATGGTACACAACTAACACCTTCAGTTAATAAGAGGTTACTTCATATTGCACTGGATTTCCAAAACACCTGAATAAAGAATGCAATTTGTCAAATGTAAGCACTCCTTTCTTTAAGTGAACAGCAGACACAGCAGGCAAATCAAAGATTAAAGAACATTTTTGCTTGCAAATAGCACAAAATAGGCACTTTCATTAATTCAGGCTCAAATCCCTTTCTTCACTTGTTTTGGTCATTACTTGTTACCTTGTATGCATGACAGTTCTCTTTAGTACAGAACAGAATCCATCCCTGAGTATGTTTAAAATAAACAGGGAAAGATTTGCATCCAATAATCTCTAATTCAATTGCTTTCATAGAAGGAATTACCAGAAATGAAAAGGAAATTTGTTTAGTCATTCCTTCAGATATTTCCTGAAAGCATTTCTCTCTGTGTCTCATTGTATTTGAATTTCAAAAATCTATTTAAAAAAAAAAAAACAAACCACCCCTCAGAAGCTCCAAACCTTTATTTTGGTGCAAAATAATAGAAATTAATTTGGAGTTTCCTCTTTTTTCCATGTCATTAAGGCATCCCAGAGCAGACTAACATAATATTGAGATAAATGGGAAAAATGAACAGAATGTTTGGGAAAGTTCTGGGATATAATTTTTTTTTTCAGAAAGTGATGTTTTGAATATACCTGATGAGCTGCAGGTCAGCTTTTCTGTTTAAAAAGCAACACCTTATGAGTGGCTGATTCTTTTACAATCTTGTGGTAACCAGAGAAACAGGTTCCTTGCTCAAAACTTCATGACAGTGAATACAGATAAGCTATCTGCATTACTTTATATTGTTTATTAATGGTGCTTCATTTAAGGAAAATTTAATTGAAAGTCAGGCCAAGTCTGAGTTTATTTCAAAGAAAACATTCTGAATTCAGAAGCTTCATCTCTTCAGACCATTTGATAGTACAGATAAAAAAAGAGAAGTAATATCTACACACTGAATCTTGTAGAGGGAAAACTATCTCTTCTAGATAAATAGAGCTATATCAAAAGTATCTATCACAAATCAAGTGGGGAACTGAACTGAGCAAATATGTTTTGAGAAGCTGCTCTTGAAAAAAGTAATTTATGAAGCATTGCCAACAGTAAATATGCTTTGAGGTTTGGTGTTAATACATATTTCAGTTATCACTATGGAAACAGAGTAAAGACTTAGCTAAAGATCTATAAATACGTGAGTAAGAACAGAAACAGATTCTCAAGCAGCAGCTGAAGGCAGAAACAAATGTATGTGACTTTGCTTATGGCTGTAATTGCCAGAGTAGAAGTACCAAAAGGTTTCCAGTGTCATTTTTGGGTTTCAATTCCTTTTCAAAACAGTAAATTTGCAGTAACAATTCAGAACACTTCGGCCTATCTTTCATCTAAATGTTTCAATCTGCACATGAATGTCTAGCTCAGCTGGGGAGAGATAGAGCCTAAAAACTAGAAGTCTTAAAATGTTCATATTGTACAATATAATTCACCTGATAACTGAGAAAAACAGGTAGCTACTCACTAAGGTAATACTTGAAGGAAACTAGATGGTTCTCTGCTTTAAAAATGTTGGTTGGAAAACTTGGTTATTAAGCTGAGTTGTTTACTATCAATGTTTAATCTTCCTTCCCTCTGCCCAGCACTGCTTCAGAACTTGTTATGTTTTGGGATATCAAATGACAACGTACACAGTCAGGGATAAAATGTCAAGCTTCAGAACTGTACTTCGCTTTGCACTCTGAAAATTTCTGAAATCTATTGACTTTTAAAAAAATATTCAAAGTAGATCAGGAGTGAAGTTATCGATGTCAAATCACATTAGCCTTGAACAAAAAAAAAGAGTTCTTTGAATGCCCTGTCTCTCAGCTACTTCTGCTTAAGAAGAATCTTTGGGTATATTCTCTAGAACACACAAATGGATATATTGTTTAAGACATGTTGTAAAGAACTGATGGTTTTACAAGAAAATTCTCAGACATACATATCCAAGCATGTTCAGACAAGAATACTACAAAGATAAACTCTGTAGGGAAAGGTAGCATCTTCTATTTTAACAGCTGATAGAGCAGGGAAAAGCAGATAGCCTTTGGATTTGCAGACATCTTACAAAAGACCCCTGGTGTGTCAGATTCTTTATCTACTCTTTTTCCAGTTAGTTCAGTAGGAGAGATTCTATCTCCCTTTAAACTTTGCCACTTATGCCTTGTTGCTATCCTGATTTAACCCCAGTACCTCTGAAATAATGTGTTCTAGTAATAGATATAAATTGAAATATTTAATTTTTTTTTCCTATGTTGCTCCTTCAGTAGAAGGAGAGCACCAGACACACTTTATTTGCTCCTGGGAGAAGCAGCTACCCCACTTGTTTCCCAGCTGATTAATGCCTCAGACTAGTGTTTTTAGTTCCTAACCCCTTCAGTTTCTCTGACAACTTCCATTCAGTTCCCAGCTTCTTCTTCCATATTATCAGGGTGACATCAGGGTCAGGTGTCCTGACTTTTGTTCTCATTTCTAAGATTGCCTCATGGTTTGTGCTCTGAGTATAACTTCTCATATGTGTAGACACTTGTTTGTAAACATTGCAAATTCTTATAACCTTGATGCACATTCACTAAAGCTCTGGATTTAAGTTCTAGAAACCTGAAATACAGCTCTGTAGAATCACAGGGGGGGTTAGAGCAATTTTACAGTTTTTGTTTCTACCTTGACATTCTTAAAATATTTGACTTGCTAAGGTCAGACTAGAAATAAGTGAATTGAACAATTCTCTTATCCAAATCTGGCAGAGCTTGAGGAGTTTTCTATTTTAAGTGCATACTGGCCTTAAATTAGAAGTCACGTGTCTGGCTTGAATGTTCACAAGAAATACACATATTGACATTCTGATTTTCTCATAATTTAGCTACCAGCTATTCTAAGATCAGAAACTAAGAGCAGCTGAGGGTTAAGCTATTCATAGAGCCAAAATGAAAGGTGAAATGTATGAATTTAGAAGGGAAATCTTGCCTTTGAAAGTGTCTTCTGGGCAGAGCAGATTCAAGAAACAGAAATGTATATACACATATACACAGAAGCCTCTTCTGAGCACTGTTTAGTGGATCCTTTTACTATAACACGGCTTCTCAACAGCTTCTTCACTAAGCTTGCATAGAACTGAGCTGCTCTGAAAACGAAACACAGTCTCAAACTATAGAAAAGAAGTAGGGAAGGATCTAAAGAATGTCTGAATGTGTAAGACGACAGCTTTTTTAATCTAAGTATTTAAGATTAAGCCTGAAATCCAACCCCCTTGGCAATGTTCAGCAATGACTCAGCTCATTAGATGGTCTTGAATAGTATCATCACTTCTCTGTTTTCTGTGTGGGCATAAGTGGTTTTACCACGGCAGACAGGAGTGCTCTGGAAATGATCTCTGTTAAAGCTAGAGCTTCTGAACTAAGAAAGTCCTTGCTATTCTTTCCTGTGATCAGAAGATCAGGCTGACTTCCACATTTGCATTGCAGCCTCTTCTAGGTACCCACCTTGTAGTTATATTCCAGGAAGCCCAGTGGCTTGCCAGTGCCCTTGTCATTTGGTGCTTTCATTTCTGCCTTTCTTTCATCTATTTCTCTATGGAATGACTTGGCTTGTGACAGAATGCAGTTATCACTGGTCACTAATATAATGCAGTACTTGAATTTTTTTTCCTTAATTTCCATGTAATAAAAAAAATCTGTACAAGTTTTTTCTTCTACTTTTTCACATATTACTAATGGTAGCTGATAATATCAGAAGCAAATTCTATCTACAAGTAAATGCCATATACATTCTGGCTGTTTTTCTGCTTCACTTGTTCTTTAAAGCACTTCTCATCTAGATTAATATATTCAAAACCTCATTTCAATTATTTTTATTATGCCCAGCTTAAGCTTTCTGCCATTAAAAATGTGAGTCTACAGTTCATTTAAGGATTCAATATCCCTGTTAGACAGTAATTCATGTCAGTTTCCCCATTTACATTCCAGCAATTCATGGGATTTTGTTGATTTATAGAAGCATTTAGAACTGGATTTTTGCCTCTGTCACTGAATACGGTTTTGTGTAGAGCTAAAACATAACAGTTAGCAATAAGCCATTGCTATTTTGGCCAGCTGTTCATGATATTGTGGTTTCTGATTATCCAAAGGCAACTTTCTTTCTTTTTCCCCTGCACTTTAAAAATATTGATTTATGTACTAAACTGTCTGCTTCTTGATGCTGGAGATAGCTGCTTGGCCAGTTTGGGCATGAGTCCCAAAATGAGAAATGAGAGAGTGGAAGTTTTTAATGTTTATAAGAAAATTTCTTTGTGGCTCTGGTGAAATGTCTTTTGCTTTCACCCATGCCAGTTAGATGAAGTGAAACATTTTCTGGAACAGAACAAGATAAAATCATTCTGCACTTGATTTGGAAGCTTTTACTATAATTATTAATATATGCACCCTAATTTTTGAGAGCTTATTTGAGATGTAGGGGAAAAAATAACAGCAAGACACAAATGAGTTTAAAAGTCAGTGCCAGGAGTGGTTTCACCTCATGACCACTTGTGCCTGAATGAAGTGGAGCAGTCAGTGCAAATGCAGAGCCAGAAGGCACTAGCTGAATAGTCATTCAATTCCATTGGATCCTTGATGAATAGTTCACAATATTATCTCAGGAAAGGGACTCCTCATGAATAGGCATGAACATATACATTGGTGAGCCATACAGAGAGCTCAGAAGATACCTTTGCCTCAGGATGTCTGTCATCAATTTCTTTCCCTGTTCCAAGTAAACACTCTTCTGTTCCTGAAGAGTGAAGCTTTCGAGGATGTACTACTATGTTACCTCTAATGGGCTTCCCTGAACCGAGGTATGGAGATGCTTGCTAGCAAGCAAATCAATTGGGTAGACACCATTTATAAGAACTGCAGCAAAATTAATCAGAACCAGACCGTACTTGTTCTTTCCACTCTTTAAAGGTGTTATGTATGCTCATCTCTATGAACCTGCAGCTATCTGAAAAGTAATTCAGTGACAGAGATAAAGCAACAGTGAAACACAGAGTAAAATAAAACTTTGTGAACAGATCAAGATGTGTCTGGTTATCAGTACAGTAGCTTCTGAAGTGACAGGTTTTGAGGAGATCAGCTCCCCATGATTCATAGCAATGCTCTCAGAAAGATCTTGAAGTCCGGGCTACTCTGAAAATAGCAAGAGTAATCAGACATAGTAAGATGGATGAAGGTTGTAATTTTGTATAACTGGATGTCATTAAAGGAAAGCTGATGGCATCATGTATTCATGGTATTAGGTTTCTTGGGTCTACTGTGGTTGTCTGACACTAACAAAGATGAGATGAGACAGTAGGCCTGGTGATCTTTTGATTGTTTGAACCTATATGCACTCAAGACCAGAAGACACCTTCAACTGCAGGAAAATTTTTTGGTGCTGTTCCCAGTGCACGAGTCACACCCTGTTGAGGAAGACAAGCCTCCAGCCTGGAGGGCTCAGGCATGCTAGATCCTTTTGTGGTGTTAATCATATTTGAGTCTGACTATAGCAATGAAGCTATTATTGCTTGCATGTACATATTTCTTTCTTTAGTCATCTTTTAATCTCTTGTTTTAGGCAGAGAGTATTTAATCAGTGAATATGCTGTGACAAAGGACGTGAAAGACTCCACCAAATACCTTCTAACACAATTTTAAACTTGTGACAGTAACTGTCACAAGCCATACTGCTGGTACAAGTGTTTACTTATTACTGGAGAACTTGGGCTAAAATCTTGAGCTTGAGTTTTACACTCTTAGTTTTCTCAATCTCTGCAGCAACTTCGGAAAAAAAAATTATTTTCACACTTGAAATCGCAATGTGTCTCAGCCTCAGAATAAAACTTAATAACTTAATTCCTTTCTTCCCTTATTTCTTCAGTGTGAGTTCTTAAGTGTTTTTATATGCAATGCTTTTCCCTATAAATGTCATTTTCAGCAGAAACCAGCCAGAAAGTATTACAGGGTTTTTTTGGGCATGACTTTTTCTAAAACCTGTGAAGATTTTTATTACATGGAAGGTCATGACATAGGGCAAGGCAGACCTGTGTAATTTCTCATCATAATGGTGATACCAGATACCATGACAGTCTGGTCTTGAAAACTTCAGAGAGGTGACATTTGAAACTTCTCTAGGCGACTGATTCCAGTGTCTCACCACCCTCGCAGTAAAATATATGCACTCCAAAGGCTCTGCTTACCTATGACAACTAAAACCTTACTGCTGCGAATTTTCCTCATCATTATTGACCTCACTTAGGTTTCTTGTGGGACATTTGAACCCTAGATGTATTTGCTTCATAAATGCCATACTTATGTTCTCTGGAGCCCTCAGCACAGGAAGGACATGGACCTGAGAAAGCGGGTCCAGAGGAGGCCACAAGGATGATCAGGGGGCTGGAACATCTCTCCTACGAGGACAGGCTGAAGGAGCTGGGATTGTTCAGCCTGGAGAAGACTTAACAGTACCTGAAGGGAGCTTATAAAAAGACTGGAGAGGGCCTGTCTACAAAGGCCTGTAGGGAAAGGATGAGGGGCAATGGTTTTAAATTAGAAAAGAGTGGATTGAGATTGGCTGTAAGGAAGAAGGTCTTTACCATGAGGGTGGTGGAACATTGGAACAGGTTGCCCAGGGAGGTGGCTGAGGCCACATCCCTGGAGATATTCAAGGTGAGGCTTGATGAGATACTGGGCACCCTGCTCTAGCTGAAGATGTTCCTGGTCTCAGCATGTATTTTCACTACTTAAAATTAACTGTTCATGGAAAGTGATCCCAAAAGAATCTCAGACAAGCGCTACTTGAAAGTTTTCAGACTCAGATGAATTCTGACAATTCACTATTTCTTCAGCTCTCCTTTAAGCAACTAAGTGATAGTGATATTTATATTAACATCACCTAATGCTTCTCATTAAAATCTCTCATATCTTAGCTATCAGTAGTTTATTATACTTTTGGCAAAGATTGCCATTCATGAGAAATTATTGTGCCTTTTATCCTTGAGTCAAGCTGTTTTTTCTCCTCCCTGCCACTCCAAAAAATTTTTGCTAGTAACAAATTAGTCTCTTTTGAGTGTAAAGTAGAGACTACGTGGGCAGATTCAACATCTTAGAATTTTTTTTTTATTAGGTTAGAACTTTGGAAACAGATGGTGGATTATGGCAGAAGCAATCAGTGCCCTGTGAGAACATGAAACAGGGTCTCATTTTCTTTCATTTTATTTTACTCCAAATTCAAAACAATAGGTTAATGGAACAGCCTCTTGAGTGAAGGAAATAGTTAAAGCCAGCACAGTGATAAAAACTTTTCTCCAGTGTGAGAAGAGATTGTTGATTTGGAATAAGGTGAACTGCAGTCTACATCTTAGTGAAGATGTGCCTACCTGTATTTCTCTTTTTTAGTGTGTGCATTAGGTGACTGGAATTTCCAGTTCTAAAGAACTGAGTTTTGCATAACCACTTTCAGACACAAATTATTTAGAAATGTAAACATTTCTTTCATGTCAACTGACACGCAAGAGCAGGGTAATTAATAATCCATTATCACAAATTGTTTAAAGCAGCTGGAACAGTAGCATAGAAATAAACAACTATTTATTTTTCAAATTAGTATGAAGTCATTCTTCTCAGCAATTCTAATTATATATACTACATTATAAGTGTTGTGTTCCTAATTTTTTCCATTAAGCTTTTCTGAAATGCCACTGAAATTGGTATAATTTTCTTTCTATTTCATGTAGAAAATATTTGTTCTTAATTTTGTTGTGCAAGATAAAAAAATAAAATATTTGGGGTCAGGCTGGTAGAGAAAGATGCTATTATATCTTTCTGTGATTTTATTGTTTTATATATACCTATATAATGAATGTATATGTTTTATATATCCCTATAATGAAAGTTTTATATATCCATATGTAGTGAAAGTTATTTCACTTGGTCATCCATTTCATCTACTTTGTATGGTGATCCATCCTATTCCATTGATTTTTACATGTCATGCAACCACAGCCTGAAAATAACAGCTTCATTACGTATGCCCAAGTGCTCCCTACTTACTCCGGAGGGATGGGAGACATTTAAATACTGTCTACTGATCCCTGCTACACAAAGGCTGGCACTGTTGGCAAGAGAGAGTACTTATGGGAGTGTCGGGCACTGGACAATGCACTGCTCAATAGCTTGCTGTAATTTCTCCATTAAAGATGTACAGGGAACAGATAAAGTGCAGAGGGTCTAGCTTTTGCTCTGTGAGAGAAGTAAAAGCTTCTAGTGGCAAGGTTACTGATAATTATAGTTGAGCCACTACGTAATGACTTCTGAGGGTGAGAGGGATGGCAATGCAAGTGATAGTTTGTAATGGCCATCCACGCTCCACCATGGGCATCTTTTAAGAATCAGGATCTCTGCATTTGTGTGTCCATTCTCTAATTCACAGTACTACTCAAGGATTAGTAATGTGTGCTGGAATATTGAGGTGTTGCAGATACACAAATCATGGTATTTTGATTCACTCTCCCGTAACAGGCAGAAACTGTTTCATACAAGCTGAAAGCAGACTTGCTCTCTGAATTGCTAAGAAAGTGTGAAGAATGCAGATATTCCTGGGACGTTCAAAAGTGGTGGCTCTGATCCAGACTTCCCGAGTCCAAATGCAGGACTTTCTAAGAAAACATACTGAGGGGAAAACAGTACGAGGCTTACAAATGAGTTCTAAAATTCTATGCTCCTGCTTCAACCACAATAACTTCCTTTCTGTACTTATTATTTCAATAAATAAAAATTATGTTTCCTTACTGTATCTGCATTTAACATTTTAATGAACCAAACAGTAAGTATTATACAAACATTTGAGAACTATGTGTATAATTTTCCTTTATTAGTGTCTGCTTGTAAAATGCAAGTATGTACTGGGAAATATAGCCTCATACTCTTGAACAAATTTGAATGCAGTAGACTGCTACAGATATGAAATATTAATATGATATATGATTTTTTTTTATCCCAAATAGGGGTTTGTGGATCTTGTAAGCAAGGCAATAACAGTTAATTTAATCCTTTCCATCTAGTCGGAGTCTTCTTCAATCAGAAAACTTGGACATATGTCTTAGGGTGAAAAAACTAGCACTGAACTCCTCTACCATTATGATTCCCAATTAGATTTATTTACAACTGCAGGCTTCTTTTAAATGCGGAGCTAATGTTCTACAAAACAACAATACAAGCTATTTGGAAAGTGTATCTGGAAGCCAAGGTATTATAGTTTGATTGAGATGTTGTCCCTACATTTTAAGATCAAAAAAAGTCAACACTACAATAAAAATTATTAACTGCAGTTTTCAGTCTTCCTTTCTATCCTCAAACAATAAACTGTTTTCTAAATCAGATTATCTGATAAATTCTACTGCACAGAAATGTTGCTTCCCATCTCCATTTCTTTAACATTAGCTCATCACTTCTTCTCTGGAACAGGTCAAATTCACAGAATCACGAGACGGTTGAGGCTTGAAGGGAACTCTGGAAGTCATGTTATCCAGCCCATCTGCTAAAGCAGGGCCACTTAGAGCCCATTGCCCAGGACTATGTCTAGATGGCTTTTAAATATCTCCAAGGAAGAAGACCCCACAACCTCTCTGAGCAACCTGTGCCTGTGCTCAGCCACACTAAAAAAGTATTGCAATGAAAAAGTAATTCCTGATGTTCAGAGGGAACCTCCTGTGTTTTAGGTTGTATCCTTTCCACTTGTCCAGTCACCAGGCACCACTGAAAAGACCCTGGCTCCATCCTCTTCGTGCCCTCCCTTCAGGTGTTGATATACATGGGTGAGATCCCCCCTCAGCCTTCTCTTCTCCAGACTGAACAGTTCCAGTGCTCTCAACCTTTCCTCAGAGAAGAGAGACCCTTAATCATCTTTGTGGCCTTTAGATGGACTCTTTATTGTATGTCCTTGTCTCCAGAAGTGGGCCTAGTACTCCAGGTGTGGCCTCACCAATGCTGAGGAGAAGGAAAGTATCACCTCTCAAATAGCTGGCAGTACTTTGTCTAATGCAGCCTTGTGCAGGAAGGGCACATCAGTGTCTCATTTCAACGTGGTGTCCATCGGGACCCCCAGGGATTTTATATACTGTAGACTTTGGTGGACAGGGGTTTTCCTTCCCAAGTGCAGAACTCTGCACATCTCCTTGTTGACCTTCATGAGGTTCCTTTTCTCAGCCTGTCAAGGTCCCTCTGGATGGCAGCACAAGTTGCACTTACAACATTATATTTAGAGGACCAAAAATACCAATGGATTTAACTGCTTATTGTTTCCTAAGGTTATCCCTGGGCTATTTTATTTTTTCTGTAATTGAAAATCAGTGAAACATGTGCTTACTTAAGCATTTGCATAAGTATTTTTCTAACTATGGATGTCAAACTGGATATTAAAGTTTCTGTTTGTCTCTTGTTTGTATTGATTTTAGCTATCTACAACTACAAGAAAGTTATCTAGTTGAAATTCTCTAATCTACCATAATTGCACTTCAAGAATTGATCTTGTATATATTGATTGCTTCTGTGATACTGATCTTTGTTTATAGCTGTATATTGTTTTAAATCAGAGTGGAAATAGTAGAATATCCTAATAAAACCTTTTACTTAAAACATCGAATCCTGTAATTTTGTAAAGTAAATTTCCAACATCCAGATTGTGAATGACATGATATTCAAGAGGTCTTCTGACATTTCCAGATGAATTTGTAAACTTTAAACTGTGATCACAAGGAAAAACAAAGCATCACACTGGTCACACATATTAGGTAGTGCTCTTGCCCATGGGTCAGAGAACACTGCACTCAAATCTAGGCAGTGCTCTCACAGGGCTGTTCCTCTTCGTCCAACTGCCTTTGTCACGGCAGTGAAAGAGAAAGAAACTTGAATGCTGGTGAATGACCTAAGTAATCTTTATAATCTTGGACATCCTGAAATACACAATGGAGACTGTAAGGTATCTGTTCTTTCCAAAAACCTTATCTAATCAGTAACTAAAACCAGATATGCATTCCCAATATATATTATCAACTATTGCACATAAAATGAAGATTATAGCTACAAAATGATAATCCTCTGTAAAACATGGGCAAAAACTACTTGACTAAACCAGTCAAGCTAAGGCAAAAAAGATATTGTCAGACAGAAACTGCATCTCTGCCATATTGCAAACCCCAAAGTAAGCTACAAAAAATGACTTGGGAAAGGTCATCAACAGTTTGTTGTTTTACTGAATATAGGCAAGAGTTTGTATTGCTTTCTAACCCCTTTCCTGAACACCAACAATATTTCATTTACTGAACTTGATCTTTGGCTGTCCAGAGGACAATTTATAGCCATATTTACAATAGTTCTATAAACTAATCTTTAAATTAAGACTCCAGTAAATAATCAACACAGTAAGTGGCACTGCATGAATCCCATTTTCATGGTAGTATTCTGAGAAAATGCAGGATTTAGTAATCTTTCTTTCACGTTTCAAAACTGCAATATACTGACATTTTTGTCAAATGTTTACTAAGAAATCTGTACATTTTTAATCCTTTTATCTCATATAGCTTTTCAGATCAAAAAGTCTACTATCTTTTCCTTTTCTATTATGTGATATGTGTTTCTTAGCCTGTAAATGCCTTCTTTTGTTCAGCATGTAATTTTTCTTCCTACTACATTTTGATAGTACTTATCTTCCTGCCCATTTGAAGTACCTACCCATAGCCCCTCCCGAATATCGGGTCATTTCTCCGTTATCTTCTTAAGAAGAGTCCAAAATGCCAGTATCAGAAATCAGAAATTTTTAGTATCAATCTCGATTGTCTTAATAATAAACATTGCTGCCAAGAGGTGGTTTCAGAACGAGAAAGTTCAAATGCCAAGAGATAATGGCTTATGCTATAAATGACTCCTCAATTTAACAAGAATTTTATCAGATTGGAACCATTTTCTCCATGCTTGATTTCTCCTATAAGCAAAATACCCTAAAAGAAACACCACAAAAACAAAAGAGAGAAAAGGAAAAGGGAGCACAAAGCAAACTGACAGATGCATTATAATTAGAGAACTGTTTCATTTTTTTGATAATCTCCATCGATATTCCTCAATTACTTTGAAAAATGGTAATTTCTGATCTGCATACTTTTGCTCCCATCTCAGAACAGTCAGAGTGCTGCAGTTTGGCATGCTACCAGAAATGCACTCACTGGAGATTCGTGCTGCACAGCTGTAAGGTAAAGGTATTCATATTTACAAGAATACAATGTACTGCTGTAACTGTAAATGATGACAAAAAATTAACTTTGAAGGAGGTGAAATAGCATCACACATTATAGTGATTACAATGGGAGGACTGCACAAAGATATCAGCATTTTAAAAACATTTATCCTTAAAGGACCATTGAGAAACTAGATAAATTTCCTCTATGAATAACCCTTCTATAATCCTGTTACAATTAATGGGGTTGTAATATTTTAATGTAAACCAAAATCTGGGACAGTATGAAAAGAACATTTTCACTCTTTTATCAAGGAAGTCAGTTTCTCTACTGTGCATCTCTAAATAGGATTAAACTCTGAAATAAGCATTAGAACAATTTCGGTAATTAAACAACTTATTACCTTAAAAAGCATTTCCAAGTTCAGTCGTTTATGAATATTTGTTGAACTTAATGACTTGTTTCCAAGAAGTAAAAAGAAGGCAAACTTCGGAGTACCTGGTACGGATTAGTTACAATTTTCCTAAAAGTGAGACATTTTTATTCTAGGTCCTGAACAGCCTGATGTTGTTGACAACTTTCACAAAACAGAATGGGAATTAATATATAACCACCTCCCTTGTTATTAGGACAGTATCCAAAATGAAGATCTTTGTATTTACTAAAAGTTCCAGGAGCAAAACAATTAATTTTGAGTTTAATGCCACTTTGACTGGTTGAAAAAGTTCTTCTGGATTTTCAAAGTACTGCTACTGATTAAAAAAAATAAAATAAAATAAAAATAATGTATTTGAGAATCTTACTGAGAAGCTCCAGGAGCAAAATGAATCATAGAATCACAATATCATAGAATGTAGGGTTTGGAAGGGATCTCTGGACATTGTGACGTCCAATCCCCTGCCAAAGCAAGATCACCTAGGGCAGGCCACACAGGAACATATCCTGACAAGTTTTGAAAGTCTCCAGTGAAGGAGACTCCAAAACCTCCCTGGGCAGCTTGATCCAGTGATTTGTCACCCTCACAGTAAAGATGTTTTTCCTCATGCTGAGGTGGAACTTTCTGTAGTCCAGTTTGTGTCCGTTGCCTCTCATCCTATCACAGGACACCACTGAAAAGAGACTGGCCCACTCTTCAGATATTTGTAAACATTAATAACATCCCCTCTCAGTCTTCTCCAGACTAAACAGCTCCAGGTCTCTCAGCCTTTCCTCACAAGAGAGATGTTCCAGCCCCTTAATTATCCTTGTAGCTCTCTAGTATTGGACTCTTTCTAGTATTTCCTTGTCTCTCCTGAACTGGACACAACACTCCAGATGTGGTCTCACTATATTAGAGGGGGAGGAGGACCTCCCTCAGCCTGCTGCACACACTCTTCTTTATGCACCCACAACTGCATGAATAATTATGAATAGATAGTTCACCTTGTTTTGGGAGCACCATTTAGACATGAACTGTGATATTGCTAGTTATAGCCACAAAGTAACTGCTTTTGATCTTGCATTCAGAAGCCTGACCTGGAAATAACTGAATCAAAATCGAGTAACTGAAATTAAAATGATTAAACCAGCAGAAGTCTCAAGGTAGCTTGGAGAAATTTACAGCCAATTTTTTACATAAAACAAGACATTTTCCCTTTCTTATAGTAAGAGAGACTCTTCTTCTCAGAGGTATATAATAATCACACGCTATGAATGATATTCACTACATATATAATTTAAATATATTTATGTGCAATTTTAATAATCTTGTTTCCCTAGACACTTTGAGGTCCAGGTTACTACCAACATATCTGAACACATTAGAGGATTCTATTTGAAGCAGTAAAATGGAAGGCTTTCTTTGAACAAAAGGCAAGCTTTTCTATCACAGATTTTGGTCACCAGATGTAGCTCCCTTGTCATGAAGGGAACAAAGAGCCTACAACACTGTGCTAGCTACTAGCTATGAGGGTTTGGGGAGTCTGCACAAGTCAGTATGTTGATAAATGACCTGGAAAAAGGAGTAATTAGAATGATCACATGTCTTACAATGGATACAGTATTATTCAGGATAGTCAAGTCTAAAGTGGACTGAACATTTTCAGAAGAATGTCATGATATTGAGTGGCAAAATGAGCAGCAAAAGTAATTGTTAAGAGATGTACTTGCATACATTTATTTTAAGGAGATCTACAGAGTGGTATATTCTCAGTTATGCCCTTGTCAGACCTCTGAGAGCACCAGCTCACTGTTCCATGGCAATCAAAATGACAAACAGATTATAAAAAGATATTAAAAAAGAAAATGAGAAATAGAAAATATCATACTGCTCCTGTGCAAATGCCTGGTACACCACTTCCTTTACCAGGGCATGTGGCCTTAAAGAAGACCCGTAAAAAGGGATAAAAAGGGAAATGCTCACAACAACAGCTACTGTGATGATTGTAAAGCCATTTTCAGCACAGAAAACAGGAGGAAGGGTAAAACATCATGAATAGTATAACAGACACAGTTAGTAAGGTTCAGATAAGATTGACTTTGTAGCACATCTCACAATTTTCAGGTAGAAGATTCTATACAAACACAAAGCAGTGCTTTTTCGGACAAATTGTTTAATTGTGGACTTTCCTGCAATAAGTTTCTGTGGGGACTAAAAGAGCTTCAAAAGTGGATTAGGCAAATTACCAGATATGTAACTATCAAGCAAGTGGTTTGAACAATCTCTGTCTCAGGCAGGATCTAAACTGCTACCTGTGGGAAAATTTAATAGTGTAGAGATGAGTCTGTTCATGTAATCCTCAATGATTTACTGGTGCTCAACTAACAGACATTTCAAGTCATCTGAAGAGGACTCCAGGTTGTCTAAACCAGTATTCTGGACATAGTAAATCAGCTCACATTACCATGCCTATATAAAAGTTATCAAATTACTGAATATAATAATATTACCATGAAGAGGGTTGTGTGGTGGGGTTTTGTTTGGTTGGTTTGGGGTTTTTTTAATTATTTTAATGCTTGGTTTCTTCTTTGTTCTTTGCTTTTAATGTTGCCACCTGAATAGAAAGTCAGCATTTATGATGGGGATCTGTAATGTTGCAAAATTAGTGTTTCTTCTGTTTTAGGAAACCCTACAGAATGGGTTTTCTCCATCTTTATTGAGTGGATTTGGAATAATGGAAATGGAATCATATGAGCTGAAGCAGAAAGTCTTCAGAACTGAGAAAGTATGCCACAAGACTGATAAACAAACCCAATTAGGCAGGAAAACATAACTACAGCTCTTAGCAGAGTAGTCCAGACACCACAGTAAAACACAGGCAAAGAAACGCGTGCACTGTTTGCTTATTTTTGTTTTAATCTGTGTATCTCAGGGGTGAGATGGATCATCTCTTTAGAATTCAATGCAATTATAATAATAATAATAATAAAACTACGCAAGCACAGGCCTGAGGGAGCTCCAGCAGTGACTTCAAGAGTTGTGTAACTTCGCAAACTCAGTGGCAACAACCAAGCTCTTGGAGATGGGAGAATTCACACCTAAAGAATATGCCTGCTGACATGAAACCTCATTGTGTTCTTTGAGACCTATAATCTCAACACACACTGATCCCCCTGGGCTGACTAATGTGGCAATTCAATGAGGGTATAAAATGACAACCTGGATCTGAGCATGTCTTGATGAAGCAAAAGCTAAACTGAATTAGCAGGACAAAACCCAAAGAAGTTTATATGCAGTGTGTTATGTCAACTTAATGTTTAGTTATTCCAGTTATACAGCTCCATTACCTAGCTATTAATTGTATCTATGCTAACCAGAGGTATTATATATTAATATTCAGCTCCACTTCTATTGCATCACTTCCAAAAAAACAACACCCAACCAACAAAAATATCCCCTATATTATAGCAGAGGAAAAAAGAGAAAAATAAACCATCTGTTTTCCTTGGACACACACTTTGTAGCAAGTTTTAACCCAATTTGCCTAGTTTCTAAATGGCAAGCATTGATCCATATACTGTTACAAACCATGACCTCACCCCTGTTTCAGCCCACTGGCTTACAATAAGCAAACCAAGTAATTGAATGCAATCTCAGTGGCAAAACAGCATGAAGAACATTAGAAAAGCTGACCCCTTCTCTCAATTCTCACTTCAGCACTCTATAAAATTTATAGAAAACCTCATCAGTTTCTGCAATGCATTCATCAAGGAGCTCGAAGGTTACTGAACTCTGTCTTTAGCCACTTGGTGAATTCTCCAGTAGTCTCCAAGCAAGCTCCTCTCCTCTATCCTACTTGTTGAAGCATGCAACCTGCCATACTCTGCAGGGGTTTATGATGTTATTGAATCACTGTTGTGCAGTGGAGCATTTTAAAGATCTGAAGCACAGAATTAAAAGGGAAAAAAAAAAAAAAAAGACAAATAAAAAAAAAATCCCTTGGTTCAGAAAACTTTAAGCTGGATTGCCTCACTTTTCCATGGCACATGTAGAATGCAGGAATGCAGGCACATATACAATAGAAGCTCCATGTTGTCAATGTGGGAAGGAAAACATGGAGTAACTCAAATTTCCTAAAGGAACAACAAAGGTTAGCCAACCTATTTATTATTATTTCTTGATATATGCTGTGGACAATTTGCCCACACAAATCTCTGTAATATTAACTAAGTTTTATTGTGATATTCCAAAAGACTCTATATTGGGGAGCTACACCACTGTACTTTAAAAGCAAGTGATACTAAATAAAATATTTGTATCTAGTTAACATTTTCTGCCAAATGATTGGGTGGGAAGAACTGAAAGGGGAAAAGTCAGAAATCTTTAGACAGGACTTTTGTTTTAGTTCAGCAATAGTAGCAGCTTAGCTGAGCCACCCAAGGAATGATGCACATGCATCTGTGAGGAAATATAACCTCCTCTGCTTTCCTCCTGCCCCCCAATTTATCCCCTATTATCAGACTCATTTTAATACTCTAAAATCACTCCACTACCCCCAAACATACACTCACATGCATTGCAGCTGGAGGTCTCTACATATCAGCTGCTTCTGCCCAGACCTGGAGCAGTATGAGGAGCTACTAGCATTTGCATATGGCACAAAGTTACATCTAATGAGGTAATTGTTGTTAACTACCCGGTGGATACCTCTGGTCAAGTCCTCTGGCTTGTGCCTTCACTATAAAAGGGTTGTGAGAGGGTAACCCTGTAAATTTTATGTATATGTCTGATAATTATGGAAGGCTGCATTTTCCTATTTTCCCTGCCTAGGGTTGTTCAGGTTTCTTTGAGAAACAGCCAGGTAGGCTGAGCTGGTAATTAGTCTGAGAGACAAAGGCTAATTGCCCAATTATCCTAAGGAGAACAGCTGGGGAAGCTTATTGTCCAGAGCCAATTGGAACAGATTTGTGTTTAAGAACAGATTCCAGGTTATTATGCTGGACAAATGATCTTCCCATGATAAAAGATCTTTCAAGTTACAGTAAAACCTCTCTCTAAAAATAATAATAAAACCCAACCAAACAAAAAACCCACCACAAAACCTAAAAAACACACAAACACAAAATTACTGTAATTTGTATAGGACAGTTATTTATATGTGGTGGATTGACCCTGGCTGGATGCCAGGTGCCCATCAAAGCCACTCTGTCACTCACCTCTTCAACCAGACAAGGGAGAGAAAATATAATGAAGAACATGTGTGTCAAGGTAAGGACAGAGAGGGACATCACTCACCAATTACCATCACGGGCAAAACAGATTTAACTCGGGGAAATTAATTTATCAGCAATCTAATCAGAGTAGGATAATGAGAAATAAAAGCTAAATCTTAAAATACCTTCCCTTCACCACCTTCTTCCTGGGTTCAGCTTGACTCCCAATTTTCTCTACTTCTTCCCCACAACAGGCAGCACAGGAGGATGGGAACTGGGGCTTATGGTAACTTCATGACATGATGCTTGTACTGCTCCTTTCTCCTCAGGGAGATGACTACTCACACTATTATCCTGATCCAGCATGCAGTCCCTCCCACAGGTGTCAGTCCTCCACAAGTTTTTCCAATGCAAGTCCTTCTTGCAGGCTGCAGCTCTTCATGGACTGCTACAATGTGTATCTCTTCCATGAGGACACAAGTCCTGTGATCAAACCTGCTTCAGCATGAGTTTCACTCTCTCCATAAGTTCACAGGTCCTTCCAGGAGCCTGCTCCAAGCTGTGCTTCTTGTGAAGTCACAGCTTCCTTCAGGTACATTCACCTGCTCTGACATGTGGTCCTTCATAAGCTGCAGGTGGGTACAGAAAACCTCCATGGGCTGCAGGACAGCCTCCCTCACTGCAATTTCCACCATGGGCCTCAGGGGATCTGTGCTCTGGTACTTGGAGTACCTCCTCCCTCTCCTTCTTCACTGGCTTTGGTGTCTGCAGAGTTGTTTCTCTTGCATATTCTCACTCCTCACTGCAATTGCTGTTGAGCAGCACGTCTTCCTCTTCTTAAATATGTTCTCACAGGGGTGCTACCACTGTCACTGATGGGCTTGGCCTTAACCAATGGATAGTCCATCTTGGAGCCAGCTGGCACTGGCTTGGTCAGACACAGGGGAAGCTTCTAGGAGCTTCTTACAGAACCCACCCCTGTGGCCCCACCACGACCAAAACCTTGCCACACAAACTCAATACATAGAATCATAGAATTGTCAGGGTTGGAATGGACCTTAAAGATTGTCTAGATCTAACCCCCCTGCCGTGGGCAGGGACATCTCTCACTAGGTCAGGTTGCTCAGAGGCCCACCCAGATTGGCCTTGAAAACTTCCAGGGATGGGGCTTCCACCACCTCTCTGGGCAACCTGTTCCAGTGTCTCACCACTTGCATGGTGAAGAACTTTTTCCTAACATCCAATCTGAATCGATCCATCTCTAGTTTTAATCCATTCCTTCTAGTCCTACTGCTACGCAACATTCTAAAAAGTCCCTCACCAGCTTTCTTGTAAGCCCTCCAAGATACTGGAAGGCCATAATAAGGTCACCCCGGAGCCTTCTCTTCCCCCGACCGAACAACTCCAACTCTCCCAGTCTGTCTTCAGAGGAGAGGTGCTCCAGCCCTCTGATCATCCTTGTGGTGCTTCTCTGGACACATTCCATATCTTTCTTGTAATAGAGGCTCCAGAACTGGACGCAATACTCCAAGTGGGGTCTCATGAAAGTGGTGTAGAGACGGAGGATCATGTCCCCTTACCTGCTGGTCACACTTCTCTTGCTGCAGCCCAGGATACGATTGGCTTTCTGGACTGCACGTGCACACTGCTGGCTCATGCTGAGTTTCTCATCCACCAGTACACTNATTGTCCTTCCATCAAACACAGATTTTATCAGCTTGAAGACCAGGATGTCACACGGAACAGTGTCAAAGGCTTTGCTCATGTCTGGGTAAATGACATCAGTTGTTCCATTGTCTACTGATGTTGTGATCTCATAGAAGGCCACCAGGTTTTTCAGGCACAATTTGTCCTTGGTGAAGCCATGTTGATTGTACCCAATCACCTCTTCTATTCTTCTGCCTCAGCAGTGCCTCCAGGAGGACCTGCTCCATGGTCTTACCAGGCATGGAGGTGAGAACGACTGGCCTATAGTTCCTTGGTCCATCCTTCTTTCCCTTTTTGAATATGGGAATTATGCTTCCCCTTTTCCAGTCAGTGGGGACTTCACCGAACTGCCATGACTTTTGGAATACAATAGAAAGTGGTTTAGCAACCTAATCCACCAGCTCCCTCAGTACCCATGGGTGTATCTCATCGGGTCCCATGGACTTGTGCACTTTCAGCTTCATCAGATGGTCATGAACCTGATCTTCACTTACAATGGGCACTTGTTTCATCCAGCCCATGCCATCTTCTGTGACTCTGGAAGTGTGGCTGGAGCCTTTGTCAAAGAATACTGAGGAAAAAAGCCATTGAGAACCTCAGCCTTCTCAGTATCGCTTGCCACCAGTTCTCCCGTATCCTTTCTGAGGGGGCCCACACCTTCCCTAGTCTTCTTCTTACCATTAATATACCTATAGCAATTATGGCTGTTTCCCTTAGTCTCCCTGTCTAGATTCAATTCTAAGTTACATCATCCTCCACATGATGTTATTAAAGTATCTCCTTAGCTACCTAAGTCAAAGTGTACTTGTAAGAAATTCCAAGTGCATCTATATCAAAGTTTTAACAGGAAGTAAGAGTTTGCTTTTGTAGTTAAGATCTTTTGACACTGTGTGGCTCACTTTCAGAGCATGCAGACTAGATGTGTTTCAGATTCAAGTAAATGGAAAGATGAGCTACAACATTGTGCTTAATGCCCTCCATCTCCTAACAGGCATTCAGCCTCCAAGACTAGACCATAACACCTCTAAACACTGTAACACTGTTAATTAAGCATCATTACATGCATATGGTGTTTACATGTATTGTACATTTTCAGTGTAGCAGATCCCAATCTTATTTTAGATCACAGAAGATTTTCAAGCTCTTCTGTATTTTTCAACAAGAACATCCTGCACATTTTTTTTCTGGCAAGAAAATAAGAGATGCACAAGGTGAAAACAGGATGGTGGAAGCTCTTTTCAGTAGTTGAGCCCTAAGTTGTTATATTTTTAGTGGTAAAACCAGAAACGATATTCACTAGCCTACTAAACATTTATTGTAATCAGGTTTGAAAGAACACACTACTAAATTTTATTAGATAGTTACTTTTTACATTGCCAGCAGGAGATCTTTATGAAATATTACAATAAAAAAGTGTTTCTTCAGGAAGCAGTAATGTAATAAAATGCATCACTAGTTTTGATCGCATTGATAGCTTGTAGGAAGAAAAGTCCCTTTAGAGAGTTGTGCTTTGTGTTCATAAGGAATAGGAAAGACTATTTTGCAGTGCATTAAAACCATGGCAGCCATTAGGTTTGTATAATAAAAATCTTGTAAACATTGATAGTTTTATGGTTAGCCTTTTCAACAGCTGTTTTGTGTAAGAATCTGGGGATGCTTGAAGTCATAGCACTTTTCAAAGGACCATATTAGCTATTTATTACGTCAACCTATATTTTCACTCCCCTAATTTAGATAAACATGAACAGAGTTCCAATTTCAAACAATTCTAATAAAAAGTTATTTTCAATTTTGTGTAATAAGAAACAATTTTGGTTGGTCCATTTACTTTAGAGAATGGGTATTATTTTCCAGTGAGGGTGCAGAAACAAAGAGCTTTTCTGAGAGAAGCAGAATGTCGAAAATATTTTAAATAAGCAGAAAATATTCTCCATCACCTGAAAGATACAAATGTACAGTACTTCTCAAGACAGTAGGACAGATTAAATGCAGATTGATACAATTGAAATAAAATGTGTCATAGTTGTTTTTAAAGAGTGTTATTCCTATCTAATTCCTATAAATCCATAGACTCAAGATGAACAACGGCATTCAGTTTATCTGGAAATAGTTTCCTGATTTGGTTAAAAGCTCAAAGACAGTTCACAGACCTCTTTTGTCTTGATAATAATAGATGTTGGGTGTTTAAGTGACATCAGATGGATGAGACATTTGTATTGGAGAGAAGGCAGAAATTTATGGAAAGCTTTAATGGAAATCTATCTCACTGGGTTTAGTTAATACAGTAAAGGATAAAACTCCACACTGGGACTGCAAGGACACAGTGGCAGGAATATTTACATTTTCATACTTCTAACAATGACTGACAATTTAAAGAGTTTTATTATGTTCTTTTTCTGCTCATGAATGAAATTAAAATGTAAAGCCATTGAAGAAAAAGAAAAATCTTTCCTATTCTTCAACAGAAAGATGGATCAGCATTAATTAAATGGAACATGTGGGACTGAAGTTTTTCTGTAGAGAAGATCTGCAGTTTGAGTCTATGTTAGCTCCCATTAGCCAATGAATATGTTTGAGTTCTGTAGTCATAAACATATTTTCTAGCTTTCCCCAGGGCAATCATTCCTTCAGATTAATTTTGTAATAATTCCACCGAGACCATCCTTGGTCCTTATGCCTTGTCTAGGTAAAAATGAGCAATCTCATCTCTCTACTACATGCAATATTATGCTAATTAAACAAACAAACAAACAAACAATCCCACAGAAAAAAATCCCATCCCAAAACAAAAAGAAAAGAGAGATTTTTGTATGGTAACCAGGAAGTTCTCCAAGAGAAACACAGATTCAGCTCCTGATTAAGCTTTGTACAAATTCTAAGCTGCAGCAGTTAATCCCAATAGTATCTGCTCTAATTCTAAAACTGGTGGTAGCCAAGTCCCGATGCATCAGATTTCCTCTTTTACTTTTCATTTTTCATCAACCACAATAAAAATAAAGAAGTCTTCTCTCTCTGCTCATTAAACCAAAATCCATAGAAACAAAGAAACAGACAAAAAGTAAATGAATCTCCTATAAGAACGTTTAAAAGAAAAGAGAAAGGGAAGAGAGCTGTATCATAGTATTTCAAATTTTGTTTACTGATATGGTGTGGTTTTTTGAATCTTAGTAAAGAAACAAAAAGGATACAGTGAGGAGGCCAGTAAAATGTCTTTTGAGTAAAAGCGCTGTGTTTACAGACTTGGTCTTGAATGGCAGCACAGGAAAATTCATGTTGTGGAAGAAGTTGTCTGGGGATTGAATGTTTTCTTCTAGGTGTTGAGAAAACCTCTGCTCTTTAGTCTCTCAGCTACCAGTCTGGCCTAATAATGCCCTTAGTGCAATGAACATTTCTGAATGCCCTTCAAGAGAAATACTCACCTGAGTTTCAAAGTCAAAACAGAGGAAAACATAGAATCTCCTTCTGGAGGTGTTAAAAAACATCATCTTGTTGTCATCAGCTGTACAGGTAATGCAATACTCTAGAAGCAAACCCAAATCCTTCACTGGGCATCAAGACTGAAGGTGTAAGTTCACCATTCAACAAACATAAATTTAAATCCACTGAAACATTGAGTTTTACCTGAAAAATTCTCAGTGATACACATGCTTGTGGCTTAGATTTTACTGTTGTAGGTAAAAATAATTTAACATATATGAGAGCATTATTTTTTTAAATCACAGTTTTCTTACAGCTACTTTTCTTTTTTTTCCTCTCCTCCTTTCATTCACCTTTTTCTTTAAGTCTCTACTAATTTACTTTCATTGAAAATTAAATGTTTTTCAACATGTTCTTATTTTAAACCTTAAATTCTAATACCACTAAAAGGAAACTTTGTGAGGCAAGACCCAAATAAAACATTCACTCTATTTGCTGCTGTTTCAAGCATTAAATTAATATTCTTGAAGTTCATTCATTAAGTCTCTAACCTGTAATTAGGATTCAGTCTACGCTGCTGATTAGACAGGAAAAAGAAATCAGCCCACAGAGAAAGGCAGCTTTTCATTTGAATCCAATCAGGGAGAGCAAACACACTCCAAAAAGGGTTTCTGTGGTATATAGATATAATTATTATGAAGGAAAAGGGAAAGAGAACTTGGAACCTTAATGAACATGAAACAGGGTGTTTTAGCCTTCAGCACTCTCCGAAGCAATGTTACTTTTCTTAGTATCAATTTTATTGACCAAAACTTGGCAATAGACAATATGAGAAAGTTTTTCCATAATTTATCCATTGTGCTTTATTTATTATGTTCTAAACTGTCTGAGCTGATTTAGGACAGCTGGTAGATCCATGCAAATGAAAAGCAAGATGGTATTTGCTACCAACATGCAGGCAAACAACAAGAACATGGCAGCCATATTAGAAACAGAAAAACCCCAAAACAACAAATCAACCCTTTAAGGTATTACAAGGATAGAGAATATTATTAGAATGGCAGCCACCAGCACCCTCGGAGGTAAGATCATCTAAATATTTTCAACATAGAGAGTGGAAAAATGAAAATTTGTATTTGCTGAAGGGTATGAAATTAAATTGAGTTGCATATGAATAGGCTGAATCCTGCTCTTAGTTAACATTCCTGAAGTTCTGTGAGCTCTACTGATAGCTGTTAACGTGTCTTTATAAATCAGATCACTTAAATACTATATAATGTTGGTAATCTACTTTTAGAGTTCTGGAAGTCTTATTTAGAATATAATAGTGAAGATTACTCAGCTGCTGTTCAATAGATTCTGTCAATATACAGCAGGCTGTGTTAATTTTAACAGAAGGTGATGTGCAAAACTAAATCTTCATGGTAGTAACTAATCCAAATATACAAGTCTCCTTAATAGATCTTAAAATATATATTGGCACTTTCTCTTAGCTACATTGTTTACTAGATGAAGTAATACTTTTTATGTCTTGTATATTGTAAAAAAAGAACTAAATCCCATAGGACCTGTGGAACAATTGATTTTCCCAACCATATTTCCCTTAGGGATTCACTTCTTCTGCTATTTCCAGGGAATTCCACACATGTTCCCTCTTTAATGCATCCACTGCCCTGCTCAGTAAGACCATAGACATACCACTGATAGGGATATTATCCTTAGAAGAATCCACAACAGAGATGAAATAGAATAATTTTATCTCAGCACTTTATCTACTTTTAGATCTACAGGCTATTCTAGTAAATTCTTACTGTTTAATATAAAAACAAAAACCAAAAGGGCAAACTCTGTTTCCAGAAAGGAAAGGTATTGAAATGTGGTCAATATATATATTTTTTTACATACTCAGGAATAGTCTATTATGTTTATATAGCTCAATTTTCAGAAGAAGTTAAGTTCAAGAAGCAATCTGTAGCCAGTCCTAACGTATTTCTAGTTCTGGGCCAGTGGCTGTATAAGGAAACTATGGACCACTAAATAAGATTTTGCCATTACTAGTAAAGACCTCACAGTTAAGGGTCTTATGACTTGCCTAATCTTGCCTGAACTGGTCTTAACTTATTCTAACAGTCTGTAACAGCAGTCACATGGCTGTGACTCGGCTGTTCTAGCTCGAGTCGATTCACAGAAAGGAAAATCTGCCCCCATTGATGTTGCTGGGTGTTTTACAGTCTGCACCAGTATGACTGAAAAGCAGTAAGGGCAGAAGAAAGGTGATGTGTCTGTCTGTTCCAGTATGTAGTATAATCTATAACAGAAGTATCATAAATATATATATTAACATAACATTCTGTACTTCCCTAGGCTGTTACATTCTCACCCTATGATTATATGGCAAGACCTGACCCTGAGTCTTTATGACACATGACATTCCCATAAACATCCAAAGGAATTCTGAGAATCAAAGGATGCAGATCCAGTCTGCTGAAGCAGACAATTTTCTTTCAGATCTGTACACAAAGACAACCTATCATGGGCCAGGGTGGGGAGTAGTAGTTAAACTGACAGCTGGCTGGAAGAGTTGAATTCACAATGCAAGAAAGGGAAGGAGAGGAGAGGAGAGGAGAGGAGAGGATAACAGATAAAATCTTAGTTCATGGAAAAGGAATAAGAGAAAGACAATTTTTCATCTGCAAGAGAACAGATGTTATGCCAAATTTACTTCCTAAGAGTGGGAGGCTAACTACGCCTCTGAAGAGGTTAACTATTCAATAACAGCTGGGGTGTGTAATGTCAGAAAACCTGAAGATTTGTTATGATACAGAAATTCAGGGTCCTACCTGTGGGAGAAAATATAGTTAGAAAAGTGAAGCGTCTATGAAAATAAAATTTTGAGTTTGGGGGATCAAATGCCAAAAAATATTGAGGATGAAAACAATGCAACTTGAGCAACTATTTAGGATCTGCATTTTCAAATGTTTCTGGAGTCTGTGTATCAGCAACTTTTGTTCAGGCAAGACAGACTGCTAGGAAAAGCTGAGAAGTAACAGACACAACCTAAAGATTATCTAGGCATTCACTGAAATTAAAAAAAAGTGTGAAATTTATGAAACACAGTAATGTGGGTACTTGGTCTAAATTATACACTAATTTTCTTTTCTTTCTTCCTTGTGAACTTAATCACACCAGAGCCATGGCCTGTTTATGCATTTCGACATGGAGCTATTATCAGACCATAAAAGAAAAGAAGTTCCTTTGTTTTATCCTAGTTTGTTTTGGTTTGCTTTGTTTGTTTCGCTATGGGGTTTTTTTTGGTATTTGTTTAGAAGTCAAGCAGTTGTAAGAGTTTACAATTTTCTGAGAAAGCTTAGGTGGCTTTGATTTCTATCATCATTAACATTCAAGCAATTTCAGAAACAAAAAAAGAAAAAGCTATGTTTGTAACTTGCTTCTCTTGAAGGAAGAAACAGAAACAATTAATTGGTTTATTAATTGTTATCTATTTTGTATGTGTCGATAACTGTAGGTATAAGGGTATTTTCTTTCTAAAAATACTGGGTTTGTTAATAATTTCTTCAAAGTTTCACAGTTGTGACTGATACTTTAGAGAACTTATTTGCCTTATAAGTATATATCCCTTTCTGGAAGCTATGATGGTAAAATAATAAAGACAATTCCTGAAGGAGTTTCACTGATCCTTTGAGAGCACATATAATCCATTGACAAGCAAGGACACTATCAAACTACAGAATAAAAAAAAAAAATTAAAAATAAGATTAGTAATTAGATGTAATCAAGAGTTGAGTCTCAAATTTTGTCAGACGTCTCCATGATGAGAGGTAGAAGGACATGCAGTTGCAGTTTAAAATCACAGAAGGGTATAAATCATAAAGAGAAATTATTTAAAAGGAAAAGGAAGACTAAGTATATGAATGGAAAGCAATTACAAAAGGAGAAGGTGATTCATAATTTCAGAAATTACTTCTGGCCCAGGCTCTGTTAAACATATTGCTGGGTGATGAACAAAGGAGCCATAGTTTGTGATATTTATGGGACCTGAACAACTCCTAGGGAGTACTGCTTTGGATGAGTGGGGCAAATTAGATAGAAAGGAGCAGAATTCTAAAGACTGGAAAAAAGAATGTTCTGTGATTAATTGCTCAGCTTCATTCCCAGCTAAATTCTACTTAAAGATGTGTCAAAGATTTCTCTGTTGTGTTTTTGTTTGTTTGTTTTTAATCTAGTGAGGCAAACTAGAAGAGAGAGATATTTTAGGATAGCACACCACATTCTGTGGGAGAGAGGGGGCACTTACATAAGCAGGACAAAATTTATACTGCTAGGAGTTACTGAATCCATGACTTCTTTTTAGATTGACAGTAGTCCTTGAGTTCTTGATAGTGACTGGAAGTTACAATCCTATCATCATTTACCTGAACCACCAAAGTGGGTGGTGCTGAGGGGCAGTATGCTTTACTGCAAGTGTCCATATGTACTAACATGATCATTTAAAGATATCTGTGTTCATGATAGAGACATTGATACTGAAGTAATCAATCCTGAAGTGTTAGTCCTAGTATGGGTGTCTGTGCAGAGACTCAGATGAGCAGTGAAATACAGGCCTGGTGACATGGAGAATCCAGTGCCCAGAAAATTGCCAGAGAAAAACAAACAAATCCCAACAGTGGCCAGGAAAAGGAAAGAATGAAAAGCTGGAGTCCTTTGTGTGTGAAAGCTGGATATGTCGTTCCTTCTACGGAAGTTTACAGCAGCCCCCTGTAGCCATGCAATATAATAACTCCTTTTAGCAGTTCTTTAGCCTTTCCATCAATCTTCATTTTGATTGTCTCACACCTTTATTTCAGTTTGACAAACAGTTATTTACCTGAAACCTTGACTAAAAGGTTTTGGTTGGTTGGGTTTTATTATTATTATTATTTTTTTTTGGCTTTTGTTGTGTTTGTTTGTTTCTTTCTTTTTAATAAGGCTATTTTTGGCCCTAAGCATGCATTTGATCAGGCTGAGACTGTCAGTGCAAATTTAGCATTCCAGAAAGGCAACATTTTGCAGTTATTTACAGAATATGTTTAGCAGTTACATCTGGAATTCATAGCTTTAGTGGTAAAAACAAGATATAATTATAATAAATTATTCCAATTTGTATTTAGATTGAGAATGATTGTAACTGTGTTTATCAGTTATATACGTAGTCTTCATTAACGGTTGATCAGCTTGAAATAAAAGTATGTGAGGCTCCAAAATGAGATATTTTTAAACTACATTTTAAGTGCACAAATCTGAATGTTGCAGCCTCTTCTTCCTCACCTGTTTCTTCATGTGCAAAAATGCAAGGTTGCCAAACAAATCAGTTGCAACGGTAGCACAGTGTTATCATGATGAACAGCTATAGCCTGATGCTGGAGAAAAGCACCAAAATCTGTCTTGCTTTTCTATGTCAGCCTCCCATCTTAAACAGCCTTTCTTAATAAGATGTACACCTAACATAAGACATATACCAAACAATGCCACCTTCCAGAAAAAAACCCATAAAACCCACCAAATCAAAACAAAAAAGTCAAAGGAAAAAAAAAAGAAAGATTGGCTTTCTTCCTTTGATCTTTTCCCTTCTAATTCTTGGACACATTTAGATGCTCTTTTCACCTATATAAAAAAAACAGATTTACTGAAAACAACAGATTTACTCTTTGGCTTGGTATTTAATTTATTTCTGCCCAATCCAGACTTTGCAAGGGCCAAGGCTTCTGTCCCCACTTCTGTGCTGCTTCTGTTGGCTGCCTCCCTTAGCTGCACCCCCAGCATGACAGAGCCATAGTGTTACAAATATCCCAGGACACTGCAGCAGCAGCACACTTTCCCAGAGATCCCAGGCATTAGATCACACCCCTGATGCAGAGGAGATGCTGTTCTGTTGCTTGGTGCACATGGGAAGAAAATTCCTTCCCTTTTCTAATTCTGAAGACAAGATTAACTCTGAATAAAAAAAGCTTTTGTATCCACAAGAGCCCTATCCCCTAAATAGAAGCTGCAGCATGTGGTAAGGCTTCAGAAGTTAAGTAAAACTCTTGATCACCAAGTTTTATGTAAAGTTGCAAAAAACCCCCTGTTTTCCTGGATCCCCAAAGGAGCCTGATATTAAAATAATACAGATAGAGCACAAAAGGATCAAACATTTTCCTTTACAGTCCCTCTGGATAGGTTTTACAAGATTCACTTCAGGGCTCTTGTCACAAACTTCTTCTTATTGAATTATTTCTAGGATTTCTATTGACTATTCCTTAGGCTGATGAAAGGCTACTGTGTATCAGCTTAAATCTTCATGGTATAGTATTACTAAACATAATTAAAACCATCAAAACCATGTAATATATGTAAACATAGGGTACTTATCTCAGCATTTCCCTAAAAGTTTGAAGTTCAAGAACAGTTTAGAAGATCTGCTCGTGTCTTTATTTGAAGGATTGTATTGTTACCCTCATTTATACACAGAAGTCACACGTGTACCTGACATTTTATATGAATATCAGCAAAGGCAGAAGTGCTACACTGTCAACTGTAGAGCTTTTTCTGTGGTTTGTTGTTTTTTCCTTTGAAAATTTTAGCCAGAACACTTCACCTGTTCTACAAGAAGGGATGATGAAACCAAAGCAAGGAAAGGAGCTTGCCAAAGGTCATCTAGTCAGCAGTGATATTGGTCTAGAAACTACTTTTTTACTGCTTCTTCCTAAGAAATAGCTGTTACTTTAACCAACAAGTAGTTGCTAATTACATACCCTTAGTTTTCCTGATACCTAACTGAAGATGTTGGGATCCATTTTGCAGAAAACCACAGCTGCTTCTGAGGTCAGTGGCATCTGAACTTTGATTGTAACAGATGTCATAGAGTGTTTAAGCACTTAATTTCAGATATTTGTAAATATTTCAGATTTGATTACACTGTCATGTTTAGTTTTGGTTTTCCCTTTTATAAAATGATATAACCTTATTTCCCCTGTAATTTGGAAGGTATATTGTGAAGCTAATGCCTGAGAAAACATTCAGTGTTAGAAAGAGGAGTACTACTTAAAAAATAAAGAAATTACTTTCTTTTCTAATATCTATGTGACTAGTAAAAATCTTTAAGAGCCAAACTGTACTGTGCAACAAAAGCCAATAGTAGCTCTGTACATGAACACCATTTAGTGAGGACAATAGGTAGGGAAAAAACTATCTATGATGCTGTAATTGAAAATATATGTAACATGTTTAAAACATGGCTAACTTCCAAATTGGTAAGTGTTTTTTTTATTCTTTTTCAAATCTTTTCCCATATTTAATAGCTGTTCTTACAAGCATTCCATGACATATGACATATTACTTATAGAAAGACTTACAAAGCGATGAGTCAGATTCCATAACACCATGTAATTAATTCCAAAACTAAAAGGGATTTTATTTCCTTTTTAGCTTTTAATCTTTCTGGTTTGTGTGGGGTCATGATTTACAGCTCTGACTTCAATTGAAGGTTATACTCCCACATAGACTTAGGTAATAATATTTCTTGTAGTGTACAGCAAATCTGGAAGGACAAAGGAGAGGGCAAGTGTTTGCACTCAGGAAACAAGTGCCAGTCTCTCAGAGTGGACCTGTGCTGTGCACACAGTTTTAGTCACTGCATGATATTTGCCCTTGCCATATGGTGAGGGTTATTTTGGATTCAGTGTTGTTCTTCCTTTTGTACATTACAGTGGAATACAAGATTCCAATATATCTTAGCAGATTTTATTTTTTGTTATTATTTAGTTTAATTTTTTTTTATTATTATTNTTTACAAGCTTTTCTTCACAGTGGAAGTAACTGATGGGGTGGCTGGTTGCACTCCCATGGACCTTGTTAGCAGACTGATTTATTGCTTTGTCAGGCATTTCACTCTTTACCACACTACAATGCAGAGCAATATTTGTGTATGAATACCAGAAATATGTGGTCTCAAGGGTTCTGCTGTTGGTCTGTGAGGATTAAAAAAACAAATAATAAATTGGTCAGAATAGATTGTGTATGTCTGATTAAATGTGGATTTATAACCTGTTTAACTCCAACTTTTATCCCTCTAATAGAAATATTGAACTTAGCTGTAAACCCAAAGCATTGGGGTTTTTTCCTTCAGAATTTTAGGCCACGTCCTTTAACTCTTTTCTTAGCCTGGGAGGCAATTCTCATTGAGTTCAATTGTTTAAAGGATGCTTTCTCCAGGTTTTGATGGATTATTTTAATTTTATTTTCTTTCATCTTCACCCTGTTCCATGTTTTCCTCTTATGGGCTAATTAGATAAGAGATTTTGGCATAAAATATGAATTGTAGAAGGAAATTCATTGAGTAAAAGTGAGTTACTTGCAGATACTCTACACAAAAGATTTCTTCTGCATTTCAAGATTCTGAAAGTGCTTCAGATTTTTTTTATTCTTATTATTTTTTCTCTTGAGGTACCATGTGAAATGCAATATTTCTTAAATTAAAATAGAAAAATGAGAAAATATTTGGAATTCTGTCATCTCGGTGACATTTGTAATGGAAATTACAAACTGTTTTTACTTCATCTGAAATTTTCTCTTAATAAGCCTTGAAAAGACTTTTAAAGGCTGTATTTTTCTTTCTTTTTCCATCTCCCCCTGACAACAGGTTCTTAACCTACAAAACAATGAGGAAGTCTGGTTTTTTGCTCAAACTCTGCTATAATATTTCCATGCCACTCTGGAGCAATTCGCTGTGAGCACAGCATGCTACGTAATGACATTAAACTGTCAGCAGCAAAACCAAAAGCAACAGAAGAATTTTGAATAGGTAGATTTTTTTTGCCTTTCCCCGAGTTGTTATTTTTTTTCTATTTTCTTGACACTTGTATATGTCTGGATAGAACTGACATTTCTAAGTAAAAACCAAACCAAACCAAAACATACAAATACACCCTCTGTCTTCTGGGGAGAATACAATGAGATAACTTTATTTTTCATGAAATGAAAAGATTTATGTGCCAGTTCTCTCCTCTGACTTTTCAATAAGGCTATTTGTACAAGTATTTGCAGAACTCAAAAGTGTCATTTGTCTCAGGAATACAGAAACTCCTTGCTGTAGCTTTCTAACTTCTATCTTGTACATTCAGCTACTGCAAATGCTGAGCAGCAGGTTCCATTTGCAAAGATAAATTTTACCTGTTACTATACTACAGCCATGTATTGTGAATCTAAATTGTACTTCAAATCAAATAAAGATGCTTCTACACTGAAAAAAAGAAATTACAAGAATAAGAAATTTATATAAATTTAAAAATACCATGTTTTATGAAACTGGGGATAATGTGAAATAAAAACCTCAGGGGAGAAAGACAGCCATCTCTACTTAAGTAGAATAGTGACTCCAAGATGTTTGGTGTGCTAAGCTATTAGAAACATTGGCTTTTAATGCAGACAAATTTTTGTGATGGAAATTTATACACATGCAAATGCAAAAATGATATCTGTAAATTCTCTCTACACCATATATTGTGAAATTTCTCTTCTCTCGCTTTAGTTTATACATCTGTACTGAAGTCAGAATGCACTTCAGTTAATACCAGTTGGTATTAATTTAAATTCTTTAAAAGCAAAGTGAAGGATGTTTCCAGGTTAATATATAATACAATAAATGTACACAAAGTAGAACAAAAATAATATTGCACAAAGAAAAATCCCCTTCAGGGGCTGGAACACTTGGTATTTGTTAATTTGGTGACTTCACCACCACCTCACCAAGATGCTCATGTATAGCTCCAGTGAAGTGCCAAGCCCCTCACTTGTGCTGGATTGGGTAAGTAAAATTAACTAAACTGGGAGATAATGTTTTTAATGGGATGACTGTACTGGTTACATTGATCTGGGAAATGTGACAACCACACAAATAAAAATAAAGCATATTAGTAATTATGAAAAGAGCATGTTTCAGTAGCTGGCTGCTGGTGTCTTCAGACTGATGAAGAGGGCAATGCTGTAGGTCAGCAGCTTCTGAAGTATTTTATTGTCAGCAGTATGATGGTTGTTGTGGCTGCTATTTTTTTCTTTACCCCCCCTAGCTCCTACTTCAGGACATTTTATGTTTCTTAATATGCTTTTACAGCTCTCTGTTACTTTACTGGACTATAGATCCAGGTTATATCAGAATTTACTATATATAGTGGCTTTTATGTATGTTAAATGCATTTATTTGTTCCTTCAGAACCATGAGAATTTTTTTGGTCCACTTTCACTCTTCTACTTTTTTAAAAAATACCCACAAAACCAGAATGACCCCCCAAACCCCCTCAATAATTAGCAAATGGTTTATAGCTGTGGGCCAAAGCCAGGACCTCATTTCTTAAAATCCCATGTCCATTCTCCTCTGCCTCGCACACTGAATCTCTGCTTTTCAGGACCTCCACTATCACACCCATCCTGTATTTCTCTGTCCTACATCATTATGTTAGTCAAGAAAACATAGTGATACCAAAGAAAGATGAGAAACCTTTATTCTCCAGACACAAATGCTCTCTAAATACCATCATCTCTTGAGACTGTCATTCTGGTATCAAAGCAGTTGCTGAGATGGTAATATGGGAAGATGTGAACCAGATGTTTCCATATAGTCCTGGTAAAGCCCTTTAAGGTGTGCCCAAAGGCATCCTTTCCTTATGGAGATTTCTATCAGAGAATCATCCTAATTTAAAGATTACTTGAGCAGGTAGCATTGGGCAACAGTGCTGAACAACAGTAATGATCCAGTAAGCAAGTTACAATAACCAGGCTACAGAAGATGGAAGTGGGAATATTTAAGAGCAAGTACTAGATGAATGTGGGGAAGTAGAAAGGATATCTGACTTCTTGTTGAATCTGAAAATTATTTCACCTAAAAATCGGTGATTGAATTATGGAGAAAAATACTTTCAGTGATGGATTAAAGATTTAGTCTAATGGGCAACATTTTTCTTCTTGTCACAGTGTGAGCATAATCTATATTACCTACTTTCTGTAAATCTAGATTCAGACTTTTATTGGTGAACTCGAACAAACGACCATGGCAGGGTCATTTGGATCTTTGAAAGAAATGTCCTCATAGCCTTGCAAAGTATTGCCCTCTGCTCAGGGGAAGGTACAAATTCTAGTTTGCCTAGAACAAGGAAAACAGGGTGTTTTGCATGCTTTCTTTTTACCTCCATTATCACAGATACTTATGAAGGCATAGACAATAATGCACAGCTGAAAACATCTTCTCTTACAATGTTCTGATGAACTTGTGCTTTATTGAATCCCCTGATCTAGAATATCCAAGCTGAGAATAACTAAGTGTGGTTCTGCTGCTGCAAGCTTCTTAGCTACTGGCATGACATGGTTTCTGGTTTTATTTCTAACTGCCACCTCTACCTTCCTCTGATTTCCTATTCTTTTCCAAAATTCCTTGTTATTCTCCGTATGTCTCTTCTTTACTTTTCTTAGGCATTTTTTTTTTTCTGGACCCAAGAAGAACGTAATGCTCTAGTGACATACACTAGGTTGTTTGCCAAGAGAGTGAAAAATAACTGGATGGCAGGTGGAACAGGCTTTCTTCTTTTTCTGTGTCTTCTTTCCATGATTGTTCAGGTATGTAGAAAACTGGTTACGCTAGCTAATCTTCTTCCCTTTCAGGGAAAGGTTGTACATAAACTTTTGCAATCCTAGTATTGATTTTGCTGCTTGAGTTGTTTGTCAGTTAAGAAGTAGTCACACATGACTACTTAGCTTTATAGTTCTGTAGTGGGAAAACTAAGAGAATTTATTTCAGTATTCAATACTGAAAGCGAAGTCAAGAATAGAGAAACTGTGATGCTTCTCTGGAGAATGGATAGCTGACAGTGAATGTTGTTAAGGCTATTTTTTATTCTCACATTACTAATGCAGTGGTGCAGCTTTTTTGTCCCTAAGCATTAAATTGTTCATGTTACTAGAATCCTTTTGTTCAGACAGGTGATGAGAAACTGTGTGGCTTAACAAAGCATGAGGGCTGTATCAGATGTTTTAATTCAAATACAGTATGAGGATGCTGAGCAGCTGTTGCTGTTTGTTAGGCTGTGCACAGAGTTTTCTGTCCCTTAATCTTACAGCACCTATCGTCTTCCATAAAGGGGTTTGTGCTCTGAAAATACATAGATTGGGTGAAAGAAAATGGAATAATACCAGCAAAAGAAGAAAGGTGTGGATGAACTTCTAGCAAATTCTTAGATGTTACTTTAAGAGCTGTTTGCAGGTGCTCTCTTGAATCTCAGTTTGAGAGTGCTAACATGCATTGGTGCTCTCATTTAACAGCTCACAAAATGAACAGTTCAGAGAAGACACTGCGTTTTCTGATTAGCAAGAGGGTTTAGGTTTTGTAAATACACTACCTGCTTTCCCTATTCTATCTGAATTTAAAATGAAGATTGGTATCCTCACGGTTAAATGAATAAATCCATAAATCTGCTGAAGTTAAATATTTACCCAAAATAAGGTTATATCAGGTTTAGCACAGAACTGATCCAGTCTGGCTTTTTCATTCTTTGCAGGAATGCTCACAAACCACCACTTCTGGTTTCTCAGTTGCTATTCACTATGAGTAGCACTTCTTTTAAAGCCAGAAGACTGAATTCTACTTTCATAATTATTTCATTAAAATCCTCACTTGAATGTCTTCAAATATTATGTTCATTAATTAGAGCTACTTAGTCTATCTAAAATAATTGTTTCATTTTAATGAGGAAATGTCATTTTACATTTTAGCCAAGGTTTATATTTGGAGAATCAGCAATATAATAAAATTCTTTTGAGTGGGTTTACATCTGTCTGTTACAGTACTGGGAGAATTTTATCTCATCCCAGAGGGTAGTATAGCTTTCTTGGTATGATGCTTGTGTATTGTCAGATATTGAGGTCAAAAAATGCCAATCATTTCAAATGGGAATAACTGGAATGGCTGGTGATTTCAGACACAGTATTGTGATGAGTTCACCTAAAACAGATGCAGAGGAAGATCAGTTCTCTTAAGGATCCCATTCTGTATTTCACAATGAAACCAGGGTTATGCCATAATAACAGTAGTAATTAAATGAATCTAGCCAGGTGACTATAGAACTGTAAGAATATCATTGAATACAACATTTTATTATTGTGGGCTTCAAGAAAAAAACCAACCAGTCAACCAACCAAACCCTTGAGTTTACCCAACTATTAAAAATGTTTATCTCAGACAACCAGGGAAAAGAAGCATATTACTCAAAACCACAACATTATTATGTGAAGCATTGTCACCAATTGTGAAAGATTATAGGTTTTACAAACACTCAGTATAACAAAAAGGAAGGGAAATTCCTATACAGGGAAGGAGAAAACAGGTAATGTTCTCATCATTGCCCTCTGCTCCAGATGGGGTATCCGGCTTTTAATGATGTGTGAAAAATATTTTTCAATATTCTCTTTATTCCTTTAATACAACTTAAGTTATTAGGGCTTGTAAGAATTATTTACAATGCGTTTGCAAAATGAATGTGGTCAATCTGTTTGAGCTTCTATTGTTTTCCCCTCTGAAATCAATCCTACTTCTCTCATCTATTCAGCTTAACTGAAAGCAACTCTGTGTTTCACTACATCAGATTCTTGACTATCCTGCTTCCTCTTCCTTTCTTCCAATCCTCACTTCATTCCTGCAGAGATTTCATGTTGAATTACACTCCTTACCCATCCATAAACCAGAAACCTCGTTTCAGATCTAAAAATCCCTCCTTTTCCCATATTCCACATCTCCAGTTCTTAGCTTTTATCTCCTCTCAAGGTCTAGCTCTGGGATTTTTGTCTTTTGTTCTTGTGCTAATGGATCATCAGGAAAACTGAATTCTAGTTAGCAAGTGCTCTTACACATAGGCTGTGATACACCAAGAAGCCTCTCCTGTATCCTTACTGCACAGAAATCACAAACTGAATGCTGTTTGAAGGCTGCTATCATATGATATGACTGCATAATTTTCAGGTCACAAACATGTGCTTCAATGACAAAGCACTGCAGGGTAAACATAGGGCATCATATTATTTTGCTAGCCTAGTTTGTGTCAGGTCAGAGGTAATTTTTCTGAAACAGTTCTCTCTCTGATAAAGATCCTTGCTTATGATGATCATGCTTTAAATATCTTCATCCCATGGTTGACAAGGTTTCACCTGTGAAACTTGGTAGGGGGAAATTGATTTCATTCAGCAAATGGCAACATGTAATTGCTAGAGAAGAGAAAGGAGGAACTTTCAATTTCTGTACAGTATCGATTTGGGAAATGATGATAAGAACAAAACTGAACCTTCATCAGGGATTCGTTTTGCTCTTTGAAAAGAATTTTGCTTGCATCTGAAACAGCTGAAGCAGTATTGGCTGAAGGTTATCATGTACAACATAAGTGACTGCCACCTACTCTCTTGCATCTGTTTCTAACAATTTTCTGTAGCTTCTTAAACAGTTTCTAAACTATTATGCTTTTTCAATCCAAGATGTGTCGTGGGCTGTTTTCTGTTTGCAGGCTGGGAGCAGCATTAGCTACAATGTCATTTTAAAGGTTATATTCAAGGCCTTTTTTAAAAGATAGGTGTTAGCTTGTTATGATCTTTGCACAGATCTAGAATTATGATACCTAAAATGGGGATAACAAGAAAATGAACATAGCTGTTCATTTTTCATTGGATTTTTAGAAGCCTATCACACAAATGTTATTTTGAGCTGATATAGCATTGAGTTTGACCTTACAAAGACTCCTAATCTAATTGTCTTTGAGGTTTCTAGTCTTCTGCTCTATCATCTGTCTTTCTATGTGGTGTCTGTCTCCATGGAGAGCATTTCTGCAAAATCATTTGCAGCATTAATTTGCTGTAATGTTGGGTAGGTAACTGCACCATGGAAAGGAGATGGTCTCTGTGCTGCCTGTACTTGTGAAAGGTAATATGTCAAAACACTCGTAGGTGTTTGGCAAAAGCAGAGCTGCAGGTCTTTTGCTTGTTATTAAGTGGGCAGGAGCTGACTGAATTTTTCCCTGCATGAACAGCTTGCACAAATCAGGTCATTTGTGGAAGCAGTTGAACTCTGACTGCACTAGTGTTCTGTAAATATTGTTGGGTGATCCTGTAGTGTGTTCAGGAACCACTGTCTGCTCCTGGTGTTCCGATATTCAGGGAACAGTCAGTTCATGCATGTGGTATTTTCTGCTCTCAACAGATTTCCACAAAGGGTCACCTTCAACTATTTTTGCAACAAATTTTCTGTGTGAGTGTAAGCCATTAATGAATGGTAAGTTCGGAAAATGTTGGTGATCTGAGCGACTTCATAGAATCTGCTTTTGCAGTTCTGTTAAGTTAGCCAAATTAAGTTACCAAAGTTTTTTGATTCTTTTAAAACACATAGCACTTGGTTATTCTTCCATTCTTATCCCAGTGGTGTTTTGGGGAGTGATTGAAGATTCTACAACAATTTGAGCACAACCTTCTGAAGGGAGCTCATGAAGAAAGGGATAACTTCCCTGATTTTTATACTTTGAAGTCTTGTGTTCCTGTGGTGGTATTTACTGACAACAAAACTTAAATAGTCTCTGGTGCTTCCTTAGGTGTGGGGAAGAGGAGGTACACTTGGGAATGCTGCCTTTGCTGATGACTTCTCGGCAAAGGAGACATTTCTGAATATGATTCAGTAGTGCATTAAGTTTCACCAAAGCAAAAGTATTTTAATTAAAGATTACTAACTGTGATACCTGCACTGCATTTTAGGAATTTTAAACTGTGACCAAAGGTTGGATGAGTGAATTAACAAACAGAATATGTATTGTTCTGGCTCTTTATTTTTGTGTGGTGCTTAGGCTTTAATGTACAATCTTAACATATATTTTAAGACATGTTTCTGGCTTTTTTCATCCACTATTGTCTTCTTCAGAATAACCAGATGTGGGATGACAAACCTAAATATGGTCCCTTACAAGCTTTTGTTTCTCACTTGACAGCTGTCCAAGAGAATTCTCCACTAGCTGGGTACCTACTGAATGTTTTGCAACATGAGGAGACTTCCACTTTTCATGACAAATGGGTGTGGAAACCCTCTGATTGTGGTAAAGAAAAATAACTCAACCTATTAATCTAGTGAGGCACTCATATTTCATATTCTATAGTAACAGATAGTAAAGAGGACTACCTATCTTGGGGATGAATATGAATTAGACTCTTATGCTCTCTGGTGCCCACATGGCCTAGAAGCAGTGTACATGTACTCAGGTTAATTGTGATATCATTATACAGCCCTTCAATTCAAATCAGGTATCTATTCACCCTTCAAAACAAATCAGATCTTTATTCACTCACTTCTGACCACATATTAAAGTGTTGTCTTCCCTGCCATTACTTTTTCTAGTGAGTACACTAAAAATTCTCCACTGCCTACTGTTTAAAACCAGATGCTTGTGTTGGTCCTTAATCACTGCATTAGAACTCAGGTAGCAAAATGAAATAGGGGTGGAAAATGTCTTTTTGTTTAGAATTAATGGAATTTTAAGTCAGTTTCCTCCTCTGGAAGGACCACTCTTTACCAAACACTTTTATTATGGCGCTAAAGAAGCAATTCCATTTTATTTCTAACCTTGAAAAAACTGAGGGGTAATCCACCAACATTATTTTTGTTGCACTGTTTTTTTCCATGACAACCTTAAACATGAATCCATCACTCAAATTAGATGAGATATTAAAAAATAAAAGCATGAAATTGTTAAAAT
The DNA here is from genome assembly GCA_013399075.1 of Chloroceryle aenea. Lineage (NCBI taxonomy): Eukaryota > Metazoa > Chordata > Aves > Coraciiformes > Cerylidae > Chloroceryle > Chloroceryle aenea. Next base: position 407,773 of record VWZY01008180.1, read on the forward strand.
GCCATTCTGGGAGTTGCTTCTGCTCTACTGTCATGCTTTGGTGATGCAGAGAGACCTATAATGCCCTAAATAAATATATTGCAAAGCTTAAATAGATTTGATACTAAAAAATTACTAGTGTATGATATACTTGAAAATATATTAATTTCTAAGGGTAGTTTTTAAAAAGGTACATTTAACAAAGTTTAATTGAAACTCAAATAAATTAAGAACTCTTTACAAGATGGATCATCTTCTTTTAAACCTACAAATTGGTCATATTAGTCACTGTTTCCAAGACTGACAAGAAAAATTTGTCTGCAATTCATGTAACCACCTATGATAATATAAATAATCATAACATAAAAACAAAATTGCTTATTATGGAATTGCACTGTGACAGTAGTGTCATGAGGTGATCTGCAGTAAGCCAGTTTCCCATAATTATGCCTGCTTTTGTGCTTCTTGATGTGCAATCATCTCTGATGTAAAATTCTATCTGAATATGAGGTGGGCTGTTTTTTCGTAAACCCACTCCAATCAAGCCTAGAGCTACTAGCTTTAATGCTGAAAAGACTACTGGCAAAATATAAGGTTTTTTTTTGACTTCTGAATTTAAACTTCAATGTGTGTATGTAAATTAATATTGTTAAAAGCCCTTTGCTGTTCAGAGTCAAATATTTTAATGTAAGGTTTTGGTTTTGGGGGATTTTTTGATGTTTTTTGGTTGTTTGGTTTTGTGTATTTGTTTGTTTTTTAATGTTTTAAATGTCATTTAAATGTTACTATGTGTAGAATGGAAAGCATATCAATAGATGTGATGTTAAGAAGTGAGTAGAGGAGGAAGAGCCAATTCATATGGCTCATATATATGTCATATAACTTTGGAAGATTCTGGATCAGATCAAGCTTTGTTAAGAGTCCTAGATACTCAAGAGATGCAGATCTTTCTTCCTTCTCCTGCAGGTTCCATCCTCACTCAGCTAAGTTAACCTCCCTGTTCTGTTAAAAACTTAGTAGCTCAGATTCATAGCTCTTGGTTCCTCAGAGGTAGAAGACATGGCACAAACTTTGAAGTTACACATAGAACAGGTCTGCTGTTAATTCTGCCAGAATGTATGGAACTCCCCAGACACAGAAAGCAGTGGTCAAAATTTAAAATTTGCTTGCTTACGGACCTCCCAGAAACACTTAAAAAAAAAAACCAGCAAAAACCACAAACCAGCAAAAACACCAAAAAAACCAACCAAACAAAAACCCCAAACTAAACCCCAAACAAACAAAAAAAAGGCACCAGAAACACAATGCTTTGGAAAACAGGAAAATTCAAGTGAAATTATGAAAACAAGTTTGTATAATTTCAGTTTGTCTTGGTTTAGATTAACAATTATGATTACACTTGGAATTTTTAAATCCATGTTTTTTGTAATTGGCCTATTTTTTGATTTCCTATTGTAAGCATTCTTGTCTGGTAAAGTTTGTCAAAACCATGTTTTTCTGAATCTTAGAAATTTATACTTGTAGTAAAAAGCTAATGCTGAATTTTAGATCAGGCTGACCATTTTCAGCATTAGCTCATTCCAAATATATTTTATTAAGCAGGCATAATTCTTAGGAAACATCTTTTAAATTTCAGAACTGTGTGATAAGTATGCCTTTTGAGAGAGAGAAGATAGAATTGGAAATACTAATAAGCAAAAAGAAAACATTACTCAAATTTTGAGACTTTTTAATTTCCTTGATAAGTATGTTTACTTTGATTATTTTTTCTAAGACAATGCTAGCAGTGCAACATTAGTCACCAAAGTTACTATAAGAAGCCACATCATGCACAAAAATAAGACATGGGACTGACTTCAGCTATGTTAGTGCTTTGGTTCAGACTAAAATTGTATTTTTGCAGCAAATCTGCCTGTTGACTGAGTTTTGCTCAATCCTATTAGAAGCTTAAACTGCTCAAAATGGATTGCTTTCACATGAACCAGAAGATGTACTCAAAGAATTAACATGGTTGGTGCTCATGGGTTTTTGATTCTCTTGCTGTATTTACTGATGTAGGCATAGCTGGTGATCTATGGCATGATTTTACTTTCAGGATATCCTTTATATATAGATACATCCATAAAAATAAAACAAAATAGTGAGCAGTAGGAATGGATAGTTTAAGAAGCTGCATAGTGGAGAACTCAGTGATCTGGGAACATGGTAATGAAATGTGGGCTCTTCCACTTTAAGCTTAGCACAAACTTTCAAGTTGCTGGCACTTTAGTGAATTTTATGAAGAAAATTTGATGGGCACCATGACCTTGTTGTATTTATCTCTGCAATAAAGCAATTGCAAAAAACTTGAGTACTAACTAGAGTCTTGAGGGGCATAACAAGTCACAGGCTGAGTAAGAGCGGAAAGTAATATTACTTAGCTTTGTAAAACATCAGTCCAGGAATATGCAGGAAAAGAAACCACTTTATTTTGTTGTCTTTGGAAACTGCAGCCCAGCTGACACATGCATCTTATGTTTTTTATCTTTGTCTCAGACAGAATACACAAAGACTTATTATGTTCAGTTAAGGTAAGAGAGAAAGGAAATACAGTATCAAGGTCATGGGTAGACAAAGGGAATGAAGAATGGCTATGGGAAGAAAAAAATAGATAAAAATAAAAAACAATGTGATCTTTTATTTAGCTCTATTTTTTACTCATAGATTAATCCTGTTTGACATTAACAGGCATTTCTTCCTGTATAACTGCCAGACTGATGTCAATTCAAATTAAAAAAAAAAGAGTAACACTATTTATTACGATATAAATCTTAAAATAAATACAGTGCTTTTGGAGCTAGGTTGGGATTTACATGTACTTTATAAATATGCAATTATATTAAATTTCAGTGTTCTTCTTTTCCACGGTCTCCTCAGATCATCTTTGTTAATGCTTTGTTATTTAGTTAGAGCTTGCTTTACTCTGTCCACATTCTACAGGGGTTTTATTACTACAGAGAAAACTAGCATCAAGAGAAATTCATGTTACCTTTTATTCACGAACACACACGTTGTATTTAAGATGTACTGTTCTTAATATTGCATGAAAGTTGTGCAGCATTTTACAGTACAAATTTATTTACTCACTGTACCTTTAAATACCAGGCACTTGATGTTTGATACTTGGTTTCCTACAGAGAATTTGAAAGGTATGGTCTTGCAAGAGAGAAATCTGCGGGACCATAACTTCCACATTACCAAAGCTGAACTCATATTTCAGCTTCAGTGGCATTAATGCTGTAAACGAGGCTAGTGAAATGCAGTTAGAAGCTGAAAAAGATAAGACATTTTTATTTGCCTTCAATCGGCCTTCTCTGTACAGTTGCAAACAGATGTGGGACTCACCAGACTTCCTTCCCATGACACTGTATGAGCCACTGTTTCTGGGTGAGGAGGAGAAATCATATCTACCAGTGCACAGGGAAGAATCAGAAACCTGAAGTGCTATTACTTTGAAGAATAAAGATAGTAGGAATTACTTTTAAAATTTCTAGATAGCAGGATGAAAGAAGTTTACTACTGAAAAAATTATGAGAAGGAAATCTGGGAGATGGGTTATGCAGTGCCTATATGACCCTTCTGGACTTTATCTGGACAGCTCTTTCAGAAATTTTTACTTTTCCAGCTCTCTTTTACTAAGTACAACCTCTCCTACGAGAGTTAACTGTTTCCACTTACAGCTACACTTGAGAATCACTAGGGAAAGGTTAAAAGAAGAAAGAAGAATATTCATCATAAAGCAAACAGTTAAAATCCAGAAAGCTTCCATCATTCAGTAATCTTTTGTAAAAGATAAAGTAGTTTTTACTGTCATTTTCACTAGTAGAGGTTTACATCTATTTGACTGAGTAGCAGAAATTAGCAAATAACATTCTATTTTGCAGATAATGGCAAAAACATCACCAACAAGCATCAAACAAACAGCTTTAAGTCTGTCCTAAAGGATTTTGTTTTATCACCTTTTAATCTGCTATTGAATTAACTCAGAGTAGCAGGGGGTAGCAAGTCATAGTAAATGACTTTTTGTCAGTTTTCTGACTTATTTCTGATTATTTATTTATTTTTAAATATACCTTTAAGCCACATTGTTGTTGCATAGTAAAACTGTTGATGGAGGTGTATAAGACATCTTGCAGCAGTACTAAGCAGTGAGGAGTCTGAGTGATGGACATGTCCTGATAAAAAAGCATTACAATAAAAGTGATTTCTTTTCAGAGGTTTTGTTTTGTGCTTTATTTGATGGGCACCTTATAAGGGGACAAGGTACATGAAGAGGAAAGCACACGCTAAATCTAACAATGCTTCAAGCTGTCAGGTGTTTTGGAGTTGTTTGGGGTTGGGGTTTTTTGTGATGAAAGATTGAAATACCACATTAGTACAGAGGGTACTGAGTATTTTGATAGCCAGATCATTTTGACTATCATTTCTCCCCTCTTTTCTTGCATTTCATGGAACCTATATAAGTGAAGCATTCGTGAACTGTAATGAATGCTTCATTTCTTACGTGTTGACTTGTGAACAGTATTACATTCAGGGTTTCATTACTGGAATTACAGTCTCTTGCTGTCCCTGGGAAGAGCTAAGGAACTACTTTACTTGGCAACACAGGGTGGTACAGACCACCCCACAACTATCTTTGTCACAAAAAGTCTGTACTCCACTGGGCACTATTCCTTCCTCGATTAATTACTAAAACATCTTGAAATGATAGGTTTAGTTTCCACTATAGATGTTTCCAGTAAGCTCATTACTGTGGGTTGGCTGGTTGCAGTGTTGATGGATATGGAGCCTGTTGGCTCTGGTACAGAACAAGAGGAGTGTTGTTAGCCCAAACCATTCTCCTGACTGTGATGTGTTGTTTGCAGGGCAGGAACACTGGCTGGGAGATTGTTTTGAATTGTTTTATTATAATGTTTTCTTTCACAAGGAATTAATTATATGCAAGCAGAGCAATGATAATATGTGACAGTCATGGATGCTGCTATGCTGCTCCATTACATCTTGTTTACAACAATGAACATGAATTGTGGTTGTGCCAGTTGTTCTGTGAGGCAGAAACATTGACTTTGGAAATGGGAATAGTCTGCATTTTTTTAAAAATAAAACTCAACAGTTTTGAGTGTCTGGAAGTTTCAAAGTTTTCTGGGGAGAAGAGAGCAGAAATGAAAGATTTTCTTATAGATACCTATAGGAAAACTCTGCTGAGCCAGGGTGCATTGAGGCAGAAGATGAGACACAGATGTTTACAGAATGTGAATTAACCTAAGGAAGACAAATGGCCTTGTGAACTGGACATCTGTCTTAGATTTAGTAGAACTGGGTTCAGTTTTGCCATGGATTTCCTTGAGCAAATTGTTTAATCTCTATACTTTGGTACCTCATCTGTTAAACAAGGTGGAACAATCTTTTTGCCTGTCACAGCTAATAGCTATTTAGGGCTGAGATTGATCCTTGCTCTCTGTTCTTACAGCACAAAGCATAATAAGGCCCTGGTCGTGACGGGGCCCATCAAGCTCTGCTACAATGCAAACGTGTACTAATTTTAAAGCTATGCAGAATATAGTGATAATTAAGTGGTCATTTTTTTGTTTGGTTTTGTGGTTTTGTTTCCAATTAATTAGCAGAGTATATTGCAATTTAGAAAAGGCAAGTCTGTGGCTGTGAGTAATTTATTAGAAGGGAAAAAGGCAAAAAGACTAGCAGAAAAGCCAGAGGTAAGACTATGCAGTCTTTTATGCTGAAGCTATCTGAGAATTGAAATTCAGAGGATTTTTTAGTGGTGAAGTAACAACATCTGAAATTTTGAGCTGATTGAGGTTCTGGACTTGGAATCTGCCCAGTAGCATAGAGAGCCAGCTATGACAGAAAAACAGAGGCAGGGAAGCTGGATAGAGAAGAACTGTGTATTTCATACTGTTATCCTTTCTGGATAGATCATGGGCCTGCTGGCAGATTCATCTGAGAAACTGTTAAAAACAAACAAAAAATCCAGCACTCAAGAGCAGGGGACTGTTTGTCTTAGAGGGAGAAGTTTTGACACAGTATTTATCAAGAGAGGTAGAAAGCCTGAAAGAACCCCAGGGCATAATTTGCTGGAGTTTTTTTGGTTTTTTTTCTTTTTTTCCTTAGGAAGATTTATAATAATTGTTGCTTAGAAACTGCCACAATAAAACATTGAGAATCAATTTCAGAGGGCTTTACTGAAATTAGAAAGTCAAAACAGAATAAGGAAATGTGCTTAAAAGCAAAATTGCTTAAAACTTTGGTGAGTTAGGCCTCACATAGTCTCATTTTCATTTAGCAAACAATGAAAACATTGAGTGAAAAAAAAAAGACAAAAAACTGCAAGACCAACTCTCTATGTAATAACCATTAGAACTGGAGGAGTACTATTGGATTTGCAAGAGCTGATGCAATGTGTCTATATCCAGCCTGTCCTCCCCTGGTGCAGCTTGCATCCATTCCCTCTGGTCCTGTCACACGTCACCAGGGAGAAGAGGCTGTCCCCCTCCTGGCTCCAACATCCTTCCAGGTAGCTGTAGAGAGTGAAAAAGTCTCCCCTCAGCCTCCTCCTCTTCAGACTAAAGAATTCCAGCTCCCTCAGCCCCTCATCACAGGACTTGTGCTCTAGGCCCTTTTCTGGACTCTCTTCAGCATTTCTATGTCCTTCTTATAAGTGAGGGGCCCAGAACTGAACACAATATTCAAAGTGTGGCCTCACCAGTGCTGAGTACAGGGGGACGATC
>VWZY01008180.1:414863-462097 GCA_013399075.1 Chloroceryle aenea
CTCTAGCAGATCGACACCCCCACCTGGCTTGGGGTCATCTGCAAACTTAGTGAGTGTACACTCAATCCCCTCATCCAGATCATTAATAAAGATATTAAAGAGAACAGGTCCCGGTACTGAACCTTGGGGAACCCCACTTGTGACCAGACGCCAGTGAGCTCCACTCACTACCCCTCTTTAGGCCTGGCCATCCAGCCAGTTTTTTATCCAGTGCAGTGTATTTATGCAAGCCTTGAGCCATAAGTTTCTGAAGGAGAATGTTGTGAGAGACAGTGTCAAAGGCTTTACTAAAGTCCAGGTAGACAATGTCCACAGCTCTTTGCTCATCCACTAGGCAGGTCACCTTGTTGTAGAAGGAGAACAGGTGAGTCAGGCAATGCAAGCTAACTGGATGGTGGAACCACCAGTAAAACTAAAGGAGAAAATTGATTTCTCACATCAAATTTGTCTTGGGATGCAGAATAGTTGTAATAAGTGTACCCATTTTTTTTCAGGTAGAACACTAAAACCATACGTACTTTTATAAGAAAATGTTGTTACAATACAAATGAAGATGGCTGGATCCACTTTGCTACCTTTTACTTTGCCTTGTGTAAGATTATTTTCTAGCTTTTGTCTGGTGAGGGAGAAGAATTAAGATTTTTTTTTTAATTTAATAATTTTTTTTTTCCTGCTTTTTTTAACCTTAATTTACCTATGTTTTGAGCACAAGCAATACTGGCAGAGTATTTGTTTAACATGAAAGGAATTTTTTTTAGACATTTCTGCACAAAAAGAAAGATTTGTTCAGTTACTAATAAAGGGACAGCAGTGTAGGGCAGAAGGTATGGGGTTGATTTGTTTTACAATCTTAATAAGGTTTTACTATTTTTAATTTTAAATATCTCAGCAACATAAGAAGAACTCCATCTGTCAATCTGGAATCACAAAGGAAAAGAGAAAAGTTTATAAAGAATCTTTTAATCTAAGCATTACAAGACATTGCTGACTTTCTAGTTCTTTGTCCTAGAAGATAGAGAAGTCAAAATTCACATTTTATTTGAGAAGTTTATACAGATAGAAACCATTTTCACATAAGGCAGCTTAGAAAAGAGGGTGGCATGGATGACTTCAGTGCAGTAAATCACTTAGGCCAGTGTGTCTGAAAAGCTGTTTGCCTACACCAAATATTTTGAGCATGTAAACAATTAGGTAGAGATAATATCTGTATCCAATATATACCTAAGATATTATGTCTCCAGGGAGCTTTTATTCTCAGGCTGTATTTTAGCTAACATAGTGACATGAATTTACAGTTGGAGAGATCTAACAATGGTTTGGTTGAAATGACAGGTCTCTAGTTCCTTGAGGCAGAAAATGCCTGAGTGCTCAAACATGGATTTAGCTGCCCTGTTGAGGAGATAATGTTCATCTTCCAGCTGAGTTCTGTTGCTGTATGACTTTAGACAGATAGCTGCCCAGTTCTGCTTAAATCCCTAAAGAAGTCTGCAATGCAGGTCATTGTGCTGATCCACACAGACAGCTGCATCAGAGGGTGACTGGTAGAAAGCAGCAGAACAAAGTAACTTTTACAAATATCCCAGTGTTACTTTACCCAGCAGATATTTCACGTTATGAAAAAATTTGAGTCCCATACAACAGGAAAAAGGCTTCAGCATCAGGATTGTGGGATATCACAGACAATTAGATTCACAGTCATACTGTTGAAGTTACACTATCATACATGAAGAAAGTAAGTCCCAAGTAAATAAGGCTAGCCACAGAGATGAAAATGTATAATACGATGAGACATGAGGTCTGAGCTGAGTTATCTTCCAGCAGAAAACCAAGTTGTCCTTGCTCACTTGCCTTCTTTCTCTATGACTCTTAAATTCCAGATGCAATTTTTCTTAGATTCAATCAGAGAGATGAGGGCTCTTCTCCATTTTTTACTGCATGCTTTGCACCCTTGGTGTAACACCTGGGACATGCGAGGTCTAATCACCTCCTGGGTGAGGCAAGCCCATGATCTCATTTTCCCTTAATATTTTTCCAGTGGAGCAGTGGATTTAATATAGGAAGATACCTCATTTGGAGGCAATGGCCCTGCTTCATGGCTGAGCTACTGCTAATATTTAATAAATATGGCTAATACTTACTTCAGATAACTCTGGAGAAACTTTTTAAACTTTCATGTATGTCAATCGTGGGGAAAAAAAAAAGCAGAGAAGCCATTTCAAATGTTGCAATGATGCAATGACAAGCAAAAGGAGCTGCCCTTAATAAAATGCTGCTTTATAGCTTCTGGAAAAAATACCTTACTGATCTGCCATCAGAGCACAGCAACACAGCATTTATTTCCTTTCTCTAAGGTGTCAGGGACAGAGCATCAGCTGTGAACATCAAAATCAGTGGAAGTGTATCAGTTTAAAATTCATCTAAGAGCCTGGCCATTTTTTAGAAGTAATATTAGAGCTCTCTGTTTTGCAGTTATCTTTCAGAAAAGCTGGTAACTTGGGGTTAACATTCTGTCAAAACCCTATCATTTTCCTGCTCCCACCATCTTCCTTTGCAGAAGCAGCCTGACTCGCTGTACAAATGTCATTAGTTCCACAGGGAGCTCCAGACCTTTGAATGTCTCAGAACAGTCTATTATTTAGTACTGCTATAAGATAATCTTCTCAACTTCTGTTTTCTAGTGAGAATTCTCAAAGACAAACCTATAAAGAACAGATGCCAGTTTTCAGTCAGTCAAGAATTTTATCATTTAAATGACTTTTACCTTTATCCATGAGGACTTTGATTTTCGGACACAGATATCAAGCTAACAAAACATACTTTCACTGACAGTCTTCATAAAGATTGGTTTCTTTTCCCCTTTCTTTTCATATTTTACAATCAAAAAAACATGGAGTACCTTCATCTATCTATCATTTCTGGGACAAGTGTTACCAAGAACTCTTTTAAACACATTCTTAACTCAGAGCTGTAATTAAATATGTAAGCTGAAGCAGAAGGATTTCAAAATATATGCACTTTTCCTTTTCTCCCTTAAATAATGTTGTCTGTGTGTGACAGTTTTAAGGTTCATTCTGTCTGCAGCAAATGTTCTTTCTGCAGGATGTGAGTTAAAACTTGATGAGCTGAAGCTGCCTTTTTCAGATGCTAAAGCCTGGACATACACATGCATTTGCAGTTTTCCTCAGAAAAGTTCCCCAAAAGGCATATCAAAGCAAAAAAGAATGAATAAAGTTTCTAAGAAATGGCTTGTAAGGCTCTCTCAGGTGTAACTGGCTTGGGTGCAAAAGAAGTGAGTGGTACAGTGGAGCATGACAGCTCATACGTATGTGGGTCTTTTTTTTCATGACACGTAGGAAGTTACAATGCTTATTTAAGAGACCATGATCCTACACAGAAAGATCATCTCCAGAAAATTATAACTTCAAATAGCCAGACTAGGTTATTATCTATCCCATTAGTTTCATTATTCTTTATCTCTTTGTGATCTTGTTAAGTGGAAAAGCATCTCTGTTCAAAATCTTTACTGAATTTGGGGAAAATAGAAGTCAATGCTTCATTGATGTCATAAATCAAGAATGTTAGTAATATATTTTCTTTTAAATCTAAGTACTGAAAAGCTCAACTACTATTTTAAACTTAGAAGAAAAATATTACTCTGATATATCTGTGATCTCAGAATGAAAATTAAAAACATGTACACTGAATTATTTTCTTTTTTTTTTCTTATGGAATTTAAGATAATGATTCCAGAAATAATTCTGGACAAATACAGGACCTATTGGTTTTTTTTAACTATGACAAAACAATTTTGCTAGGTTGATTTCTGTAGAATGTTTCCAGGAAAAACAAATAGATGTATGTTTTACTTTAAGCACTTGATTGGGACTATGCTAGACTGGAAAGTAGCTTTTCTGATGTTATGTTGAATACATCAAATAAACCAATAATAAACCACTGACCTACAATCTGAAAAACTAGTAAGCTCAGTTTATGTAAACTTGTTTTCATATAAAGATGGGTTTCTTCACTTGAGATATCAGGACATATATCTCTGCTTCTTCACTTTGAAAATTACTTTGCTTCTACTTCTTTACATATTGGAAATCAAAAAGCAATACCACCTCAAATGCAAAAATGCTGTGACAATGCATCACAAATTTAATCAAATTTAGTGATACATTTGTCCTGCTTATAGCCAAAATATACTTGCTGGACTCAGCAGTTTCCACAAGTGGATGCACTTGCAATAATATGTAAAGTTGGAATAGGGCTCTTACCTTTGAGGCCCTGGTACTTTTGATGCATTTACTGAGAAGTGCAGACAAGGAGTGAATTATGTCATCAGACTAGATTCTCTAGTAGGTCTATAGTGTCCTGGAAAGTTGTATATTGTTTTATCAGGAAAAAGCCCTAAACAAACAGGAGGAGGAAATTCTCTTCCTTATAATTGCTAAGACAAAATTGCCTTAACTACTTTTCCTGGCATTTTTAATCACACAGTTTACACCCAGATACATTTCATATGATAAGTTTCCTTAGAGATAATAGATCATGTTTAACTATATGAAAGAAAAACTAAGCTAATGTGTTACAAATCACAGCCTTGTGGTCTTAAAATTCATTATTGTGGTGCATTCAGCAGGACTGAAAAGGAATCAATCTGAATGACAATGAAAATTCAGTGAAAACTTATTACCACTCATAAAATGTCAGTTTGACTTTAAACTGATGCTATATGCTTTTGAAGAGCTATGGCTATAGGTTTCATATCGTCCTGATTGAGATTTGCTTTTCTTTCTTTCTTTTTTTTTTTTAAGGAGTGAGCCACTGAGCACTTCATACACTTTTGAGACTCTCACTGCACAGGCAGTTTTTGGTTTTGCTGAATCATAGTATAACAGGGAAGTCAACCTCAAACATGCAACTCAACCTCTGTCTTTTTAGATTTACTAATGAGTATATTTTACCATTCTATTCCCCTTTAATTGTGGAGTTGCTGAAGACTGAATATGCTTCTACACTGATTACTTTGTATGTGGCATTTTCCATTATCTTTCATTATTCCATTGTAGCCTCTTATTTGTGCTCCCTTGTTTGTAATTTAGCATTTTTAGAGGCTGCACTTTGATTTTCTCAGTCACCAGGACATAATATGTTCAGTTGCTATGCTCATATTTTACGAAATGTGTTCCTGAATTATTCTGCCTCAGATTACTTTTCACAGATGTCTGTAGAAGTAATTATCTCCTATAGAAAGAGGCTTAGTTAATCACAGAGACTGGTTCTGTTTGAGTTTTACCATTAAGTTCATCCTATCTATTTGTTTTGAAATTCTAAGGTATACAAAAAACGGCATATATATATATTGCAATTGTGATTAAAATTAAAAAGAAAAAATATTTCAGTATTTCCCAATTCCCTATAAATGGAAAGCAATGGTAATCTTAATTTTCTTCTTGGAGTGAGCTTGGGAGATATATGTCATGAAGTATTCTGTGTGATTTACAATAAATTTGCTGTAATTTAACACTCTACCTGAAGCGGAGGTAGAAGATGCGTTCCAAATACATAAACAGGAAAGTATTCTCCAAAGAAGGAATAGCAAAGTCATTTGAGTAACTCAAACCCCTTGTGTCTAATATGCTCTTCAGAGGTACTCCATACTTCAGTGTTCTTTGGTGTGTGCTTGGATGTACAGGTTGCACAAAAATCATGAACTTCCAGTTCAAAAGCTTTATTCTGCAATGGAGTTTTGTAATTAGTAAAAATTTTTAATGTTTCCTAGTGTCAATCAGGGTGACAATCCTTTCTCAACCTCTATAGGCTCAGCCCAATATAATTTCTCTCTAGGTTTTCTATGTGGGTTTTTTTTGAGAAAAAAGGAGAAATTATTCAGTTTCATTTGCAACAATTTTCAGTCATTCCTGTGGTAAAATAAGAATACAGCATAAGCCTATTTGTGTTTCTATCCTGTCTTTCTCTTAATTGAACCTGTTAGTGGTGCTTTTGGAGTATATTAAACAGCATGGGAAAATGCTGATAAGTACAACTACAATCTGCAATGAAAACGTTTACCTTCTACCCCATTCCACCCACAAGAATCTTTCTCTTCATCTGCATTAGTACCTATTTCCAGAATTAAGGATGTGATGGTTCATTTATAGCTCTCAGATCCCTGAGATATAAACAGGAAAAAGTAAAACTGGCAGTGAGAATTTTGAAGTACCTTTATAACTTAGGAACGTGAGTCCAGTTGATCTTCAGAGAGACTTTTGTTTCTTTAGTCATGAAAGCATTTATAAATCAAAGTAATGAATGTGTTTGTAAGCTTATAAACAAAATCAGATTAAATTGTTCCTGTGCTAGCAAGGGATGCGGTTTGATGAACAAAGAGGACTTGTCCAGTCCTATGTTCCTAAACTATAGAGACATAAATAAAGATGTGACCATGATTACATTAAAACTCTCCATATTTTATCATGAAATAAAGCCTCTTTTATTCTCATGAATGTCACAACATGCTTTGTAGATTTGAAATCTGTGCAGTTCTGCACAATTTTACATACCAGGTATCTGAAGGGTCGTAAGATTATCTATACTATTATCTCTTTCTTCATACTGTTAGTGCTAATAAGCAGCATTTTAAATGATACTTGAGAGGGTTTGGAAGCTTTTCTCACTGGAATCATAATGGACCAGCACCTCCCAGTGAAAATCAGCATCCTTTGCAATATCTCAGAAGTGGTCCTGCTCATGGACAGTAAATACAAAGGATTACATCCCAAAGCAGATGAAATGCCAGTTCCTTGCCATGTCAATATCAAGTGTGTAGGCTTTCTATTATGATTCTGAACATGAAGAAAGGCAAGCAAGAAAACAATTCGATAAGAGTATGTCCATACAAGGAAGTATCTTATATATTGAGTAGGGAATATGTATTTTATAACAGACAGGGCAAATACTTTTACATTTTTGATTAAAAGGAGTCATTGAATATGGTGAGGTGAATGCCTCAAGGAATTTCCTTAGCAGCTTCCTGATAAGTAGTTTTCTACTCCATAGGACTAGAAAATTTAGTAGACTGATCTGAAGACTCAGCTAATATATAAAAAATTCTTCCTGTAATGGGGAGAAAGAATTAATTTGGATTCTTTAAGATTATTCATTATTTCCTCTTGTAGAAGCCATGTAGAATCATAGAATTGTAGAATTACTTAGATAGGAAAAGACCTTTAAAAACATTAAGTCCAACTGTAAACCCAACACTGCCAAGTCCACCACTAAACCGTATTTCTAAACACCACATCCACATATCTTTTAAATTGTGACTCAGTCACATTCCTAGGCAGCCTGTTCCAATGCTTGACAACCCTTTCTGTGAGTAAATTTTTCCTAATATCCAATCTATACATTCCCTGGCACAACTTTATGCTATTTCCTCTCACTCTGTCAGTTGCCACATGGGAAAAGTATACACAGTTCCTCTAAATTTCTCAGGTGAGCAGAAGTAGTCATCTTCTGACCTCCTATTACACATGCTCTTTTTCCCTGTATGATCTGCCTTCTGTGGTGATAACTCAGACAAAGCTATTTAGATATTAGTGCTGTGCTGGCACAGATACAGAATAGTACAAATGGGAGCCTTGTGAGCTTTAAGCAGAAAAGCAAATCAGGTTACCAATAAAGAGATGACAGAATAAAAATTGATGATGTACCAGCACATGGAATATTGATTTTAGATTGGAGTGTTTCAAGACAGCTATGGCAGAAATGGAAGGATCAAGGAGAAGGCAATTAAAATAGTTAGAGATATCTCACTTTCAAAGGGATGCCAGCCTACAAGACTGTGATGCTCGTAATCCTCTCAGGCTTGCTTGGGGCTATAGATCACACAAACTAATCTCTAAAAGAACAGATGAATGACTGGCAACTAGCTAGCATTAATTTTCATAACATCACATAATCTTCAGTCAGGAGCTGATCTGGCTTCATTCCTTTCATATAAGACCCCAGAGCTCAGAGTTTCACAGCCCCAAAGCAGCCATAGGCATCTGTACATACACATGCAGAAAAAAAGATGTGTGTTTCAGATGACTGCAGCTAGAAATTTTCAGTTCTAATCAAATAGGGTTATTTTTATGAAAAAGAACACTAAGGAATTACAGAGATTAAATGATACAAGTAACAATTTCTTCTGTCCAAACAAGCAGTGTTACATGTGGGAAATATTCATAAATCAGTATTGATTCCATTTCTGCTTCCAACTAATTAGCTTTACACACTTTCAGTTAAAATGTCATGAGTGTAACAGATACAAGTGCCCTGGAGGAATTCAGGAATAACCTTTACTTTATTATGTTTCCTGTCGGATGATAATTTCTTTCTTTGGAGGAGTGAACTCTACTGCCTCAGGTGACAAAATCACACCACTGTACTCAATTTTGTGGCACACAGACCATTATTCAAATGGAATTATTCAAACAAAGAAAAAACATCAATATTATTAAACATTAAAATATTACTGAGGTGCTCAGGTGTGAAAAGTAGAGTAATGGGAAAAAAAGGAAGAGCAGGAAACCTTTACTCATAGTGAGCTGTTCTTGAACCAGCGTATCTTTGATGGCTTTCTTTGATTAGGGAGGGAGGTTGATTTAAGATATCTAGCTGAGTGAAACATTTCTCTTTCTATTGGTTATGAGGTAAAGTTTTAGTGTCTTTACTGTCCCATCTATGATTTTCTATTCATTTAATTAACTCTGACTGCTCTAGACTAGTTTTTCTAGTCACCATTAGAACCTAAGTGTTTTCTTTTCATGGAAGAGTTATGTATCTACTGATGTACATGAGGCATAAACTTTAGAATAACTTAGTTTTGTTTGTTTCTTTTTTAATAGGGCTAAGGAACTCGCCTCTCTGATGAAGAGAAAAGGAATGTATTACTGTTACCAAAAAGGAAAAATTGCAGACTAGAAGAAAGGAAGAGAGTAAATTACCATGGCTATCAACATTTAGGGTCAGGGCTGTCCACTAGTCCTATAACAGACTGTTAATCTCTCTGCCTTCCTTCCCAAGGGGGAAGAAAAAGGTAATTAGGAAAGGAGGGAGACATAGATTAGAAAAGAAAACTAAACCAGTTTTAATTTAAATAATAAAATGGAATATATACAAATAAATACAAACTCAGTATTGAACCCAACCCACTCGATGGCGATTACATCACTATCACCACTGATGCTGTGGAGCAGGCACTTGATTCAGAGGCAGATGGGAACTGTATTCCAGAACTGTATTGAGGAGTGCATGGATCAGGATCAAAGGCAGAACAGAAACAGTCCTCTTTGGATGATGGCCATTGAAGAAAGGAGCTTGACCCTTGTGATCCCTCAGCTTTATACTGATTATGGTGTATATGGGATGGAATATCTTCTACGTCAATTTAGGGTGACCTGTCCTGTCTGCTCCTCCCTGCACATGTGGCCTTTTACTTTCTACACCCCCAACGTGGTACACAAGATCCAGCAGTGGCCTTTGTCTGCACAGGAGCAAGTATAGCAAGAGCCTTTCCGTACACCAGTGCTTGACAGTAATTCTAACCATCGAGCATTATCACTGAAAGAAGCAGAGTCTGTTTGTGAAAATATGACATTAACTTCAGGAAATGCAGTGTTTGATTTTCCCTGCATATAAATTTTAATACATGAGAATAACAGTTAACAGTATGGCCTGGTATTTTTTTAGTTTTTGTTTTCTTGTGAATCCACACACCGTTACAGTCCAGTATTGATCTCTGCCTAAAGCAAAATCAAGGAAATTGATTTTACAAACCACAAAATCTATCATGTTGCTAATATATTACTAATTGAAGAAGTGGTTAAATAAATAAGCCTCACAGTAAACATGAGAGCTCTATACACTTAAGAGCTAAAGGTTTGGTAAGAGAAATTACACCAGCAAAGTCATCTTTACTACAGGGACAGTATTATCCATATATGAGCTTGATCAATGTAAAGAGCACAGTGTTGTCTCAATGTCAAAGAATGTTTCCCTCAAAGTGAGTAGAAATGTGCAGAGTATTGTGGTGATGTTCCTAAAGTTTGTTTAGAAACAGATGAAACTTAGGTGACTGTGTCCATAAAACCCTACTAGCTCCTCAGATTGCATGTAAAGGTGCAACCTTTCCTTCCCCTCCTGCTGTGTAACTCATCTTTTCCAGCAGGTCTTGAGATGAGCTGACTCATACCAATATCCAAGAAGAAATTGCCTTCCCTCCAGCCTAGTTGATCCCATAAAATGAATATCATGGGAATAAACATTCAGCCATGTTTTATAAAGAATGATGAATAATTTTTTTCCACTTTTTGTAATCAAATATATTCTCTTGAAAACTTCTTCTGAAGATCCCCACACTTTCTGTTCTGCCACATGCCAATACGTTAACTTACCTAATACTATCTAAAATGAGTAGGTTCTCATAGCCTCTTTAACATAAAAATGGGTAAACTAATGTGTAAAACCTGTGATGGAGGAACAGTAACTTGTGTGGTTTTCCTAGTGTCATTGTCTGCATGCTAATTATATCACTTGGGCAAAGATCAGAAAGTGAAGAAGTTGACAGATTGCCAGTTCCTATCTGTAGTCAGCAAAAAACTCCTTTTGTGTCTTATTCTCTGCCAGAAAAGAAAAGGAAGTTACTCAGTCAAGAAGATATAGTAGTCCATTCAGAAAAGCAGAAAAACAAGTTGGAGACAAAAGGAGCTGATTACAGGAGTTTGTTACTCTTAAGGAAGTGAGTCCAGGTAAAAATAAGCTACAGCTCAGAATAGTCAGGGCATGTGAAGGAGAATCACAAAAACAGTTACTTATATTGGTAAAAATCCCTCTGCAATTCATGGCAATTTCTCTTTCTGCAAAAGTGGACCTATTTTTGTCTTGTAAATACTGTGTGAGATTTTTAAACTAAATTTTCATTTAATTTTTTCAATTTTTTTCTCCACTTATTTATTACCAAATGAAAAAAATATATAAAATCTGGTAACATCACTTCATGCCTTACTGACTTTTTGTTTGTCTTTCCTGTTTGTGCTCTCTAACTTTTCAAGTATCTTCCCTAATTTCAGAAGCATTGGTACCATCAACATCACAACTCTTTGGTGGATTCTTTGTCACAGAAGCAGAATAGGGAACTTAGCCCTTGTTTAAGAAAACTTCACTTTCTATTCAGGACAAAAATCTGCAAGCAGTAGCCTTCACAACCTAAGGAACCTTAGGCAGATGTAGGAAGGTCTCATCTAAATCTAGGAGGTGATATAAAAGCTGATCATAGAATGTGTGTGGATCACCTCATGTATTAGGGAAAATTTCTTCACTGAAAAGGTTGTCAAGCACTGGAACAGTCTCCTTAGAGAAATGGTAAAGTCACCATCCCTGGAGGCATTTAAGACATGTAGTTCTGGAGCTTCGGGTCATGGTTTAGTGGTGGACTTGTCAGTGTTGGGTATACAATTGGACTTGATGATCTTGAAAGTTCTTTTCCAACCTAAATGATTCTATGATTCTATTTCCTGTCTCCTTGTGTGAAGTGCTTGCTTCACTGAGATCTCTACAGAAATGACCTTGCCAATCAAAAGGCTTATGTCTGTAAGGCTTATGCACTTAATTCGTCCAAGTGGCTAAACCACAACATGACAGCAGCTTTGTCTCTAGTTCTTGCTCTAGCTGACTACCTCAGTCTCCTTGAAAAGCTGCCCTAACCAGGCAAAACAAATCTATTTACTTACAATTTTCTTCTTATATTTTCACCTCCCCCTTCCATAGGTCTCAACATTTTTTTCTGCATCTTGAATGCTAGATACATTCCTGAATACAACATACATCTTACTGTAGAATAATTACTGTAGGAGACTTGGATATTAAACTTATATTAAAGGTATGGCATTGCTCACACATTAAGGAAAGGTGTAATACTGAAGAAGCTCCCAGGGTGGAGTGCAGCTGAAGCTGCTATGCAAGGAATCCATTCCATGGTAGTTCCCTGAACACCGCTGCTTAGGAAACATCATGGAGGATGGAGTGAAGACTCCAAGGCCAGGCTCTATGTATCACTGCATATATGGGAACTTTATGGTACTATGGAACGGATAAATTCCATATTTGCCACCCCAGGTCAACAGTCTGTCATTTTTTTCCCCACCAAATACTGTCCTTTATGCAAATTTTGCTCATTATAATCTCATTATAATACCAAAACACACCTCCATCCCGAAGACTACCTGCCTCCAAACTGTAACCACTCCTCACTGTGCTTGTGCCCTGAATTTTTCTTAATCTGTACCTTTAAAAGCAAAGTGAGAGAATTTTATACCAATCATAATAAAGGTACGTATGACTAGAGTCACTTGAGCTCTACCCTGAAGGTAAAAAGTAGTATAAAAATTACTTAAGAAAAGGTGACTGTTAGAGAAGGTACCACTGTGAACAAGTCAGGGAATATTTTCTCACAGACTACCTCTGACTCCTGGGATCAGTCAATGGGCAGAACCTCTCTTCCCCCCCATTACCTTTGGGTAATACCTGGACTACCAGAGAGCGCTTCCTTGTGGAAACTTAGAAATCTCTATATTCAGAGTCACTTTCTGGTGTCATGCACCATATTAGTCATAACTTTGATACTTGCAAATATTTTGCAGACCAAGTCTGCAAAAAAGTCTGCAGACCCATTCATTAAGCTAGCCATAAAGGTTATCCCTAGGTGCCACCAAACTCTCTAACTCTGGCCATGTGAGTCCATGGAGTGTGACTAAGCTGAAGGTGCAGTGAGCTATTAGAGCATCCATAACTGTGATAGTTCAATAAATTGAACGTGACCGGACTAATAGTGCCAAACTGGATACCACTTAGAATCTAAACCTAGCCACCTCTGGTACCTGAGGACCAGCTGGAATGCAAGGGGGTTTATTTTCTGCCAAATTACTTTACCTTTTAACACTACAGTTATTACTACGACAATTTCTGAAGAAAATAAGCAAAGTCTGAAACATCTGTAGATTAATACTCTTACCAACGTCACCTGTGCTATAATCCCTGTTTTCCTCAGGTACCTAGATCTATTATCTTTCTTGCATATGCTTCTATTTAGAGGTTTAGAATACAAAATAATATGAAATAAAGATTTAAAAAATGGAGCGGTTTAGGTTAAAACAGAGACGATTCAGAAAGGATATACAACAAAATCTCCAGATGTATAAAAGGCTTTATAAAGAAGGAATGTCTGCCTGCTCACTGAATCTATGGAATACAGAACAAATGGTAAGCTGCTTAAATTGCATTAAGTAAGATTTAGTTTAGATATCCGAGAACCTTTTAGTAATTGTATGGTTAGGGAAGCAAGGAAAAGGTTGCCTGGGGAAGCTGTGAAACTGTACTCACAAGAGTCTTCAGAAACTGCATCTTAAGCTTCTGTTAGAAATGACATAGATATAGTTGTTCATTCCTTAAGGCACTACAGACCTCTTTAAGTCCCTTCCCGTTATTCATGTTCTGGTTGGGGACAGGGTGGATTACAAGGGTGAGGAGCTGCCAGAAGCTTCCCCTATGTCCGATAAAGCCAGTGCCAGCTGGCTCTATGACAGACCCACCACCAGCCAAGGGTGAGCCCATCAGCAATATTGGTAGCACCTCTGTGATAATGTATTTAAGGAAAGATAAAAATACTGCACAAAAGCAGCTGGGAGAGAGAAGTGACAATATGTGAGAGAAAGAGTCCTGTCAACACCAAGGTCAGAGAAGATGGGGAGGAGGTGCTCCAGGTGCTGGAAGAAAGATTAGCCTGAGGCCTGTGGTGAAATGGCTTGTCTCCTTGCAGCCCATAGAGAATCAAATATCTACCATGCAGCTGATGCAGGACCCCATGTTACATCAGATGGATGTACCCTAAAGGAATTTTCAGCCCAGGAGAGCCCACATCAGAGAAGGATACTGATTGGACCTCTGACCCCAGGAGACAATCCCATGCAGGAGTGGGTGTTTGTGTCAGGACCTGTGACCCTGTGGGGGACCCACACTGGAGCAGTCCATTCCTGAATGACTGTACCCCATGAAGAGAACCCATGTTGGAGAAATTTACAGAGGAACACCTGTGAAAATTAAGTTTTGGGTTGGTTTGGTTTTCTGTTTGTTTTTTTCCCCTCTTCAATCCTGTCTAAGGATGTCCTTTTGCATTTCTTTGCTTTCTGGTTGATAATATTTAATAATGTGGCCATTTGAGAAACATTCAAGCAATTCTCTTCAGCAGTTCTTAGCTGTTATTTGATTCAGTTGCTTCTTTTTTAATCTTCTTCTGCATGGNCTTGTCTCCTTGCAGCCCATAGAGAATCAAATATCTACCATGCAGCTGATGCAGGACCCCATGTTACATCAGATGGATGTACCCTAAAGGAATTTTCAGCCCAGGAGAGCCCACATCAGAGAAGGATACTGATTGGACCTCTGACCCCAGGAGACAATCCCATGCAGGAGTGGGTGTTTGTGTCAGGACCTGTGACCCTGTGGGGGACCCACACTGGAGCAGTCCATTCCTGAATGACTGTACCCCATGAAGAGAACCCATGTTGGAGAAATTTACAGAGGAACACCTGTGAAAATTAAGTTTTGGGTTGGTTTGGTTTTCTGTTTGTTTTTTTCCCCTCTTCAATCCTGTCTAAGGATGTCCTTTTGCATTTCTTTGCTTTCTGGTTGATAATATTTAATAATGTGGCCATTTGAGAAACATTCAAGCAATTCTCTTCAGCAGTTCTTAGCTGTTATTTGATTCAGTTGCTTCTTTTTTAATCTTCTTCTGCATGGTTGGTTTAAATTTAAATGAAAATTATACTCTAAGGATGACTTGTAACCAGCTGCTAGCTAAACTGCTATCCTTCAACAATTAATTTGTTTTGTTTAATGATTAACCTCTATTTATGACAGTGTGTGCTTGTAGCCCAGAAGGGCAATCCCATTCTGGGCTGCATCAAAAGAAGTGTGGCCAGCAGATCGAGAGAGGGGATTCTGCCACTCTACTCTGCTCTGGTCAGACCTCCCCTGGAATACCGTGTCCAGCTCTGGAGCCCTCAGCACAGGAAGGACAGGGACCTGATGGAGCAGGGCCAGAGGAGGCCACAAGGATGATCAGGGGGCTGGAGCACCTCTCCTATGAGGACAGGCTGAGGGAGCTGGGACTGTTCAGCCTGGAGATGAGAAGGCCACCTTCCAGTACCTGAAGGGAGGTTATGAAATGACTTGGAGAGGGTCTGTTTACAAAGGCCTGGAGTGAAAGGACAAGGCGTTGATGGTTTAAATCAGAAAAGAGTGGATTTAGATTGGATGTAAAGAAGAAGTTCTTTACCATGGGAGTGGTAGAACACTGGAACAGGTTGTCCAGGGAGGTGGTGGAGGCCCCATCCCTGGAGACATTCAAGGTGGGGCTTGACAGAGCACTGAGCAACCTGCTCTAGTTGAGGATATCCCTCCTCGAAGCAGGGGTTGGACTGGATGACCTCTGGAGGTCCCTTCCAACCCGGACATTTCTATGATTCTATTTAAATCTCTTTACTTTTTCTTAACGATGCCCATTTTACTATTCGGTACCGTTCAGATCAGAACTCTTGGCACCATGTTGCCCTTTGGTACTGAAGTCTGCTCTTGTTTTCAGAATTGCCTCTTGTGATTTTTGTCAAATATGAGTTTCAGCATCTCAGACGAGCTGTAAAATATTATAAAATATTAGACAATATTTCCATTTACTCTGCCCTTATATAAAACAAATATAGGAAGAAACAGGAAAGGCATTTAGCAGGATGTTATTCGAGGATTTAGAGGGAGCTGAAGTTGCTCTATGAAAAGAATAAATTGAAGAAAGCTTTGTCTCAAATATCTGTCAGGATGAATTATAATAATTTATGAGATAATGCAAGAAAAGTTTCTGTAAAAAAATACAGAAGCATGTTTTCCTATGAAAATTATACATAACTTATTTGGTCTCCAGAATTTTACATCTAGTACAGGATGAAGCCTACTTGCCATACCATGGGGAAGAACAGTTTAGGGGGTGTGTGGGAACTGCAGTCTTGGAGGACACATTTTTTGCCAGATTGATATAACTCTCAAAACTGGCTGAATAACACTGCTCATCTTTAGCCATACTGAAATATGCTCAGAGTGATGCATTAGTCATTATATAAGACAATCAAAATTGCAATTTTTCACTTCAGTGGCACCAAGGCAAATATCAGGGAAGCTTAGCTAGCCATGAGGAATAGACGACATTTATGAATGAAATCTATTCACCAGAAATTAGACAGTATAGACACTCCCTGTGAATGAACTGAACTGCATCCAAGGAATATTCAGCTCTTCTGGCACAAGTTTATATTTCCAGCAGAAGCAACCCAGCAAACATCCTAGTAACACTGCAAATGAATTGCTTAGTTTGCTAATTATTGATATTAGCTAATTGTTTTGGCCTACAGCCAATAGTAGTTTGTTGATTCTTTTTTTCATTCTTTACAGCGTTGTGAATTGAATCATAGTTGCTCAAACCTGCCTAGCATATCAAAATCCCATGAGAAGAGCAATGCAATAGTTTCCTTTACCCTGCTCAGCTTCACTGCAGAAACAAATACATTTGTGTGCTTGTAACAGTGTAAGAATGTGTACCTATGAAATGGTGTCAAAGCTATGCACATGATAATATTTTTCATCTTTCAGTTGAAGCACATGCCACGTAATGCTTGTTTCTGCTTTTTGTATTTACTATATGCCTTTCCAGAACACCTAGGATGAAAAATAATAAATATCTTAGGAAAAAGGTTGTTAAGATTGTTCAAACTCCAGTGTGCTGAATAGCTGGAGGAATACCAAGGAGCTTTCTGTTTCAAAATGACATTTTCCAATTTTGAAATGAAGAGAATTTTCATATCTTAATGTGATTACTTGAATGATTGAAAATTTGAGCCCATTGCTTCTTGTTTTATTGTCAGGTATTCAAGTCACCTAAAGTATCCAGAACGTTCTACTAATCTTCTGTAGTAGATTTATTGTAAAAGTTTTAGCTAACTTACTGCTAATTTTCAATGTAAAAATTATTTGCTATTATTTTCAAATTTAGGGGGACAGCTCAAGTGTGATCTTTTCCTTAATGTACATCGTTCATGTTTTTGGTGATCTTTTCCCATATGGATAAACTCAGCTATGTAAACCTTATCATGGATAAATTCTATCAAAGCTTAGCATTAAAAGTTTAATGGCATATCTGCTTAAGACCTTTTGCCCTTTCCCCACAGATGGGTCTCTCATATATATTTATTTTACATATTTGTCTTGGTGACATATTAGCTGGAAGAACAAGTCAGGAAAATTCCTCAATTACAGAAATTTATAGACTTGTCTTCTGATTTAAACATGCGAGCCCTGTTGGTTTTCATGGTTAGATTTGCTATAGTGTTGCCTACTTAGCATTTTTGTTGCTTTATATATATGAAATATCTTTTTTCTTGCTTTGTATAAATATATATCAAGTATTTATAAAAAGCAACAGTAACGACAAAAGCATAGACAGATGTTCATAGTTCAATTGTTTCTTTTCAATACCTGAACTGGACTTGTTATGAATTTCTGTATCACATCTTCAGTGATGGTCTGAAACAAACAGGTGTGGGGATTTTTCCTTTCCAGTCCTTCTTTTGAGCATTTAATGTAGGATTCCTTTCATGTAGTATTAGTTGTTTGATATACAGATGTGTATTTCCAAGTGAATCAATTTGAATTCACTTTATAGCCAGAGGCAATTAAGTTGTCTTAGGTAACATTTCCTCTGGTCTGCTTTAAGCATCTTCATTAAGGTGAGACAATACTTGCTCTGCCAGTATTCAGCTTTCTCCATTGACTATGGAACCTCCCGTTCATTAATGGGGCAAATCCTTCTAACATTTGTCTTTTTCAGCTGGTGAATTCACGTCCAAAATATCTGGCAAATATAGAGTTTTACAAGCTTTGTTTAAAATCTGTAAAGATTATGAAATTCTTCAAATGTAGTATGATTGCAATGTGTTTATGAGAAACAGATTTGAATAGATTGCTAATAAATCACTGCATCAACAGGAAGCTGGAGATCCAATCTGCATACCAGGAAGTACAAAACACTTCTCTTACCACTCTCTGCAGGAGGGAGGTGACTGCTGCCAAGCCACCTGCTGCTCCTCCTTGCAGTGATACTCCTTAGCCAGGGACTGTATGATCTTGCAAGGCAACAAAGCCTGATCTAGAAGGACAGTGATTCTGAGACTGGATCTGCTTCCCCTCATCCACCTCTACTCTGCATGCACCACCAGAATCTCCCATGACCTTATCCTCAGCCTGGTCTGTCTGCTTGGGACTGGCTGCATTCCTTCCAGCACCTGCTGCAATGCTCCTGGCCATCTTTCCTGGGCTTTTGCTTGGGTCACAATAAATACGTGACTCATGACTAGCACAGTTTCTTGGAAAAAGTAGAGTCCTATCTCTCCTGACTGTCTTGTAGCTCAGATGAAACTAAATGCCAGTCCCTCTTCAGAGCTTACCAAGACCTCTAAAAAAAGTCTCCTACGTGTTTTCTTTCTGCTCCAGACTCTCATTTCTCTATTCCTAAGAAACTATTACTTTCTATTAGGAAGGCCTCATTCAAATATCTGCCTAGACTCACACACTAAAACCACTACAGGGTTTTTTACACTTTATGTTATAGTTCCCTTTTTACGAGAATATCTCTAATTTAATTAAAAGATCATATGCAAAGCAGTATTTCAGCCCTAGCATAGGTCTCTTTCAGGTTTTTTGCCTTTCTTTCCAATGGATATCAGCCGAGTTGGATTTCTTGGATATAAGAAAGTGTAGAGAAAGGACATATAGACAATCTGCTTTGTCTTCTGGGGTTTCATTACAGGACTCACTACTTTATTCAAGGTTGTAACAAAAATTCCTAGAAGAGTCTCTAGGTGGATGGTAACCATTTTAACCAAAAGTTCTGCCTTTTTCTATTTTTTCCCCTGTTGCTGTTTTGTGATGGTATGAAACATAACATTCTGAATCAGCACAGATTAATATTTTCAATGATCTTTGAAAATCAGCTGCTAGACTGACTGAGAATGGATGCATTTCTAAAACCACCAGTGTGCACAGAGCTATTAACCTTTTAAAATTGTGTTCCACACATATTGGCATTTCTTTGAACCAGTTAATATCTTTAGAGGTTTAAAGTTAGAATCTAAAAAAAAAATAAATTCATGAAAACAGAACTACTATAGAGCAAATAAAGCAAACAAACAACCAACCAACCTCAAACAAACAAACAAAACAAAAGAAAACCAACCAAGCAAAAAAGAACAAGACGTTCAGTAGTTTAGAGGATATGGCAGGTGCCCACACTGTTTTATATGGTTTAACCACTGGAGCAGGGGTCAAAATAATAGTAACCATGGATTATACTACATCTGTATTTAGAATATATCAAACTATATTTTATAGGGCAGAAGAGGCAGGTGATATAGGTCCCCTATGATCAGCCTTGCCTTTATGACATTTGCATGCCAGAATTGGGAAAATTTATAGTATCCACCATTATTATATATTCAAATTGGTTAATATCTTTTTCCCAGAGGTGAGTTCTGCATGAAGACAAAACTTTGTATGCATGTATAATGAAAACTATTTTGAATTATATTTTCTTTCCAAATGCAGCAGTCTGAAAATTCATAGCAATGAACAAGGAAATAAATACAAACAAGAGGTAACATTTAGACACATTTTTGGCATTGTTTTATCCTATGCTACCAAGCTGTACAAGGTAGCCTTTAAGACCTCTAAGTGCACTGCATAAAATCCTACATTCCACAGGATCTTACCTTCATTTGAAATCAACAAATTTATTTAGACTGCCCTGTATTTTCCTTCAGGCTAATGCTATTTTTCTTCATCAACACAGCAGATAGCAGTCACTTCTGCATTGAATCAGTACAAGTGTAGGAAACCCAGTCACATTTGGGTTGTAAAATAACCAGATCATACCTGATTGGGATACAGAATTATCTGAAGATTGCTCTGGATAACAAGAGAATAGTTTATCTTGTCATAGAAAAAGAAAACTTCACTTCTTTGTGTCTCTGGAATCCTGTGATGAGAGGAGAGTCACTGACCACCGTGTAGGAGAAAAAGTGTTCAGTGTTCAAGGACAGTTGCTTTTACCAGACAGGAGCTGGCAGAATGACTCACAAATTACAGTCATGATGATGCTTGCTGTCAACATATTTGACACTGCAGAGGACTTGACAGTGATTCTTTGAGAAAGATATGTCACCCATGTGAATTTTTCCAAAGTAAAGGTACATTCATATTTATGCATCTATGCCTGTCTTTTATTGACAGTATTCCTTCTTCGAGAGCAGAGACGAATAAATCTAAAAGGGAAAGGGAATAATTGTTCCCCTACTACCACCTGCCTACATTTTGCTTACCCCTTGAAAGCATCCTCAGTGAGGTTTCAAAGGCCGTGCTGAACCTGGAGAAGTATCAATTTTTTAAGTATTGTTTCTTGATTGTGGCTAATTACAGGCAAGAACAGTTTTCTTATG
Source organism: Chloroceryle aenea (assembly GCA_013399075.1). Taxonomy (NCBI): domain Eukaryota; kingdom Metazoa; phylum Chordata; class Aves; order Coraciiformes; family Cerylidae; genus Chloroceryle; species Chloroceryle aenea. The sequence goes on from VWZY01008180.1 coordinate 435,500, forward strand.
GTGGTTTTCCAAACCATTTTCTATTACCTTTGCAAAATGACTGTACTCACAGCTACTTTTCCAAGAAATACAGTGAGAAAAAGACCTAATATTTTACTGACTTTCAATTTTCAAACCCAGATCTAGAAATGCAAGGAGGACGCATTCCACTTGAACCCTTCCCTCCAGTATTTGAAAATATTTTCATGTTTGGACGACAATTTTAAGCTAACCTGTTCTGCTGTAAAAGATACTGGGAATCTGCATAATGTTCTCCCAAAACAATTAAAATTAATGTTAATATTAATTTTTAACTTCATATTAAGTTCTAACTCTTAGCACTGTTTGAGAACATGTATTGTGAACTCCTCTTTCCCTCTCAATAAAAGAAAAAGCTATGCACATTACCAGAAGCCATTCAAAGAGTACACTGAAGGGTGTATTTCTGCTTCTTGTTTCTGAGGTGAAAGATCCTGTACAAACCTTGCTGGAAAAATAGGTAAGGTGAAAAACACAGGAGAAATACACTGCAAAACCCACTGGGATCCTACAGTGTGCATAATCACGATTATCATCAATTGTTAAGCATGCTTTTGTAAGAAAAGGAAAAAATAATGATTGGTTCTGACATTGGCAGATTTTGGTGGAAATCAGCCTTTTGTATTGATTTGCACAGAAGGTGATTTTTGATTCAAATACCTTACAAGGCTACATTAGTAAATGTAGCACAATCCTGTTTATTCCCTTGATGTTCCTTTATTGTTGAAGAGTCTACACTTCCTAGTTATTGGAAAGGGATACAGTGCTCATTTGCAATAGAAACATGTTTGTGCTAACATTGATTATTTCCAGTGTTTCAAGAGACTGACACAGTGAAAAGCTGCATTATATAAATTTGTATGTTCTTCTCTCCCTTAGACTTTAAGCATATTTCATTTCCTGTGTTTAAAATTCTGCCAGTGCCTCTCTTGGACAGTCAAGCAGTCTATCAAAACCATTCCAAAAGCACTCGTGGGCAAAAGCAAAACAAACCCCCCCAAATGGCTTGTGACTCTCAACAAAAGGACATAAACCCAGTATCTGTTGGCTTTATTCAACATTGATAGTGTGATCAAAATGATACAAAGAAAATTTTGCTAAGGAGAAGTCCTTCAGAACAACTGCCCAGAATGTGCTTGGTTTTTTCCATATGGAGGTACTTTTTTATACAGGATACAGGATATGTGAGGTGGTTTATAACATGTTAGTTTTCATTTTCAAATTTTACCTTGCACATATGAGGTATCACATATTTTTTATATGTAAATGTGCAGATTTTGATGATACTGCAGTAACTGTGTCTATGAAAATGATGGAATGAATGAACCATTCACAGCCGAGACACAGCTGATTCTTCTCAGGCTAGTGGCATGTCTGCTTTTGTGCCACTGCTCTTTCCTTTATGCACATAATTGCCCATTTAGATGGGGATGACATGAATGTCCTAGTTTTCCTGAAATCTGTTACCTCAAAACACTTCAGTACTGTGATATAATGAGCACTAGGTACTGCATTTCCACTTATTGTTTCCATATCTTTCCTACTAGGAAGGATCGTGTCTAAAATCTGTTGCCCTTCATAGTTGATGTTTGGCATTGTGAGAGGCTGGGAACATGAGAAGGACAGACATTCATAATGGTAAATTTAAACTCCTCCTTGTCAGAGAAGGATCAGAGTATTACCTCCAGAAGAAACACCATAGAAGATAGATCAGGTTGAGAGAGCTGTTAATCATTTTGCTGGCCTGTACAGAGTTCACTTAACTCTCAAAATATTTAATTCCCTCTAAGCACTGTCAATTTGATATAGTATCAACTACTCTAGCACTGCTGAGAGGGTAGAATCTGACAAGGTTCTTCTAAGAAAATAATCTTGTAGTGGTGAGTCAACACAATTGAATTCTCATTGAAAAAGCAAGTAAGCAATATGTATTTGTGGAGGACGAATATGTAATCATCAGAAAGTCAAGCTGTGTGTCTCACTGTCCTTGTCATAGTCCAGGAAAGGAGAGAGGTGGATACAGTGATAAACAAGAACAGTTTTCAGGTGAAGGCACTCCAATCATATTTGTTGTTATCCTAACCACTTCAGTTAAAAAACCCAAACATGATATTTGCAAACAGTGTCCTTTGGAGCAGAGTATTTTAGCAAAATGTTTCAGGATAGTATTTCTGGAAGCACTGCCTACAAGAGCTGAAGAATATTAAGAATATTTCTTTTTCAAGGAAAATCGAAATAATCCACATTATTTTTCACTATCACAGCACTTCTGTGTTCTGCCATTTTAAAGAAGCATGTTCCATTGTTTCTTATGCTTTCCTTCCTGGGCATAATTCATAGTTACTCAATCCCTGAGTGCCTTGTCACCAAATCCTGCTGTGATCACTACATCCTTACACAGTCAGTGTACCTAGACTGCTTTCCAAACAGTACTCTAACAGCAACCCCCAGACTTTCCTCACTATGTATTCATGCAACAACCCTAGAAACACGTGCCTGGGCATAGGCAGGGGCTGAAGTGCCTGCCTAGATAGACTAGTGGTCATACTATGCATTTTTTAAATTCATTAATATGGTGCTAGGCAGTTTGAAAAATTAAGTAAAATAAAGTAATTAAGAACATGTTCTGAAACAGCAAAATAAATTTGTAGTGAATGCCTCTGGTTTTGTGGTTTTTTTTTTGTTGTTGGTTTAGTTTGTGGGGTTTTTGTTTCTTTTTGTTTGGTGGTGTTTGGGGTTGTTTTGCTCGGTCTGTTTGTTTTTATATAAGAAACCCTTATCAAATAGAAAAAGAACATAATTGTCTGCTCACTCGCTCACCCTTTTCCCGCCTTTGGTCATGTCGTAGTTGCTATCACTGCACTACTGTCTGCTACTAGTCTGAGTCACTCCCACTCTGCAGTTTGACATCAGTCAATACTGTTTTGAGACTGGGATCTTCTGTTAGCTCTGTTTACAACGCAGAACTAAATCAGGTATCTGCCAGCAGTCTGAAAATCCATAGTCTAGCTGTAGTCATCCACCTGCATGTGCATAGGAGACTCCTGAAGAAGTCCTCTAAAAAGACTGTGACAAACTACTTCAGTGAACCGTAGCTCTGGATAAGAACCGAAAAAGCACTCACAATTATTATATGTATACTGTGTAAATGTATATGTATATTAAATGTATTTATTTATCTGTTGGCTCTTGGGACTACAGAATAAGGTTATGTCTGTTTCTGGGATTTGTGAAGTAAATTCTAATGCATAATATCTAAGCCTTAGCAAAATATTAAGATGAGCTTTTTCCAGAAGAACTATAGGTTGTGTGCTGACTAGTATCAGCTGTAATAAAATAAATCCCTTTGAATGGAATCTGGTAGGTCCTAAATGAGGTCAGTTTTTCTAAACAGTTTGAAAGATGTTGTCATCTAGTCCGTTAACTGCAAACCCCATGTTTTACCATGTCATTATCCCTTAGAAGAAGAGCAAAAGCAAAACCAATCAAGCTTCTCTTTTTCTAGGAGTCCACAAATATCCATGTCTTTCAGGTCAATAACTTCTCTAACTGGAAAAAAATATAATAGAAAAGAAAATTCGTAACCAGCTGCCTCTTTTGACTGAGCAGTGAGCAGACTGTTGGGCATGCTTCCTTGAAAAAGTATGTAGCCTTTATCCTGCAATTGGTTCTGCATGGACAGGTCCCACTTCTGTGTAGTTCTTTGCTGGAATTTCTGTTGCTTTCTAGGATTTTAGAGATAATGGGCTCAGACAGGGCTCATGAATCCACTGTCAGAGTTGTAATTGCAGGATTGGGGCTTTTGTTGCACTTCCTTTCACCTTCTGTGTCTACATGTGCATAAACCTGCTTGAAACTGTTGTAAACACAGTTCATCTGCTGTGCTTTAGGAGTACAGCACAGACATTACTACAAGAGGCAACCTGCAATATTGGTTGATAGGACTTCACTCGAGTTGCTAAGACACAGAGAAACCTGTGATTCCATGTCCTTATCATTAGTCATATATGAGATAGCTACAAACTTGCTCAGATATTTTCCCATGAACTTTTATTTTTCTTGAAAGTAATATTTCATGTTTAAACAAATGCAAGAATGGAAATTCCAGGAATCTTTCAAGAATTAATAATACATACCAGGTAGTTACAGTGCAGGGAAAGCTCATTTTGAGTGTCAATGCTCAGTAAGTATCTCTCTAACAGATTTTAATTAAAAGATGTCTTTAAAAAGATGTTTGTGTTAAATACATAATGGATAATATTGTCTGCCTAAATATTTATTTTACAGAGTGCTTTCCTCCAATTAATTTTCATAAGGAAGATTCCACACCTATCCCTTCATAGGAGAAAGAAAGAGATGTGGATTTACAAAAGACAAAAATAAAATTGTTTGCCATGCCTGTAATAATTTAGTTGCAGTTTCATTAAAAGCATAACAGAAATACTTCCAGTAATGGAATTATAGAGCAGAAAATCATAACTTTAGGTCATAGTACTAACCAGCACTCAGGAACTCAAAAGCTTTCACTCACTTTTCTGGTTTTTGTTGCCACTTCTTTCAGAAGACTCAAGCTGTAATAAGGACATAACTTTCATCCCAATTCCAGCTTGCTTTCTGCATTACAATTCATTGCAGAGCATGCCTAAGAACTGTTGCAATAATTGAAAGGGGGAAAAAAAAAGGCAGTACTACATTTTTGAATGAATTCTAGGGTTACAAATGCTAGGGCCCTCAGCCAGTGACTTAAACATTTAAATACATTTTAGCAGCCAAAAACTAGTGAAAAACAGGGAACCTATTCCACATGTACATATTCTATGCCAAAAGGATATAAGGAGGCAAATACGTTACTATGGCATCTCTCCATCAGCAAAGAATCCTCTTTGACTGAAATAATCCTTCAGTGGCTGTTAAAATGGCTTCATGACTTTAATATACTGGAGAATTAAGACCAATGAGAGTCTGGAGATTTGAACAGTAAAACCTTTCCAGATGGAAAAGCTTCTACAATTTATCAGCTTCTCTCAGACAAAAAACCTCTATTATTTTTTTAACAAAAAAAAAACAAAACAACAACCAAACAAAAAAAAAACCCACAAATAAAGGAACAGAATAGCAAAAGGGAAAAAAAAAACCCAACATTTTGCATTTTAATTTTTCATTTAGATTTTCATTTCGCCTTTTTATTTTGGATATGTGATTCAAAGCTTCAGATCGGTACAAGAGGTCAATAGGGACAACAGCTTTTCTTAGAGATGCTCAGAATGGTATGTTCATCATTCAGATACTGATGAAATAAGTGTTTACTTGCCCACAAAGAGAGTATTTTGGCATTCACATTTCCTTTTTAATAAATATATAAATAAATAAACAGGACTCTGAACATAAGAATGAGTGCAGCAGGGGTAGCAAACAAGATGCTAGTTTGCATTGAGAGAAGCAGCTGGTTTAGATGTGATGCATCTTTGCACTGTTTTCAACAGATTGAAATGTGAGTTTTTAATCTGAATCGTGATTTTTTTTCTGCTTTAGATAAAGTTTAAATTCAACATATCTAGTAGACAGAAGTTCAAGATAGTGTTGTAAACAGAGAAAGAAAGTCTACCATGTGTTCCTCTTTATTATTTAATAGCAAGCTTCAAACTTTTTGGATGTAAAATATATTTAGAATCACTTTAACAGATTTAAGCAGTGTCATGTTTTTTTTCCAGTAAAAACTAATAGTGCACACCTAAAATACATTTCAGAGAAAGCACATTAGTCACCAAAATCATAGAATCATAGAATAGATTGGGTTGGAAAAGACCTCCAACATCATCGAGTCCAACCCNCAGCCTGGTTGCTCTTCTCTGGACCCGCTCCAGCACCTCAATATCCATCCTGAGCTGAGGGGCCCAGAGCTGAACACAATACTCCAGGTGTGGCCTCACCAACGCAGAGTACAGGGGAAGGATCACTTCCCTGCTCTGCTGGCCTCACTGTTCTTGATGCAGGCCAGGATAATACAAGTTAATTAAGCCCCTCTCATACAACTAGTTGTGAGTGAGTTATTATGCTGCTCATTTTCCCATAAAGCTTTGGGATGTTTGAACCACACCACTCTGAACACAGCCTTTGCAGCTCCTGTCAAGATAGCTTACATTCAGGCAACACCTGCACTAGAGAAGCAACCACCACAGTGAAGACTGAGCCTTCAAACACCAGACAAGCCTCCACACAAGTCAGGACACAACCTTAGGGCTTCAGGCAAGTATTCAGGGGTTGCTGCAGTTTTACTGGGATTCACACCCTACCTGCTAGGTTTGAGCTAACACTGGTCAATAAATATAGGTGTCCATGTGTCCTGAATCTCTCACATCTGACTATATTCTTGAAATAAAGAAATACTGAGCCTCTTGGAACCAAAAAGAGCCTGACTGACAACATATATATATTAAAATACTTTATCCACATAATTGCAGTTTAAATGGAGACAAATACTTTGAAAGAGTAATCTTCAAATCTACACCACCACCCCCCATTCTTTTTGTAGTGTTATTTTACCTTGCTACAGTAATACCTGCAGTTATGGGTGACCAGCTAGAAGTGCATGTATGAATTCATTCCTCTCCATTCATGTTTAGACCACTGCTGCAGTTACTACTGTGGGATGTTTATAAGTTGCATGTATCTTAGACATGACTGTGACAACTTTGCACTCAAAGCAGGCTAAGCCTTCAAATAACAAATCTGTACTCACTTTAAAATCACTGAAACCTGAGTAGGCAGTTTAACATCAGGCTGGACACATTGAGACAATGCTTCCAGACACAGTGGTGTAGGCATATCCTTTATACATAGTTCACGATCACAGCCACTCATCGATCAGATGAAAATGAGCTGAAAGCCTTGGCAAGAAGAAGCTGAATGTTTCCAAATGAAATACAGCCCCGTTACAAAGTTATAGATCAGTAGTGTTGAGTTTAAAGGGCTTTTAAATATTTCTTTCTGAAGAAAATACAGAATCAGTGGAAAAATAAAATAAATTATATGTGTGATTTAGGTTATTAAAAAGGGGTTACCAAGAGTCAAAGGATATAAAAATATACTGCAAATATTAGAAATACACAGAATAACCTATAAAAAACATGACAATAGCTATTTGTATTTCTCTCCTACAGTGTTAACAAATACAGATTGATGCATCCTATCTCTTGTGATAAAACCAACTATAATGGCTGCGATGGTCAATTGTTAAAAGCATCATTTGTCAAGTCTGAATTGTAAGGACCAGCTGCCTTTTTATCTGACAGAGAGATTCTGCAGCTTTAGGAAAGAAATGAGGATGCAGTCAGCAGAAGCCACAGCATCAGAGGGGAGATTGGTACCCAATGGAAGTACAAAATATACTTGCAGGTTGTGGTAGCTGTTGTCCAGAAAAAACAGTGGCAGTTGTGCTGAACATAGGTGAGATGGAGAAATGAGCTTTAGTGGCTGCAAAAAGCCTGAGCTGTGGAGAGTCTGACACACATTTTGTTTTCAGAGTCATTCTTTTTACAGAGAGAGAATAAGAGGGGGAAAAGTGAGATGAAATTTCAAATGCCTCCAAGGAAATTTTGATTTAGCAATATGTGTTTTCCTCATAATTGAGTGTTGCCAGAGAGAAAGAAAGGGGCAGAAGAAAAATAGAGAAAACTGGGAGTATCACTAGCATCACCTATTCCTGTATGGTGAAGGTGTATCAATGGAGAAATGCAGTCTTTCAGTGCAACAGTGGAATTTCAATGTGATTATAGTGCAGGAAAAAAAGTGTAGCTAATAGCTATGCCAGATGGAGCTTCATCTGCTGGGGATTTGCTTTAGAAAAGGAGAAATTATTGGTAAATACGGACTCTGTCTTTTTGAATATAAGATCTTGGGAAATACTGACATCCAGTTTTGATATTTAAGCAGAAGAAACAATTATCTTGAGGGATAAAAGTGATAGGAATGTTAATTTGAGCAGAGATATCAAAAGCTATTTGCATGTTAATCAAGTGAGCATCAGCAAAGCCTCCAAAGGCAGTGTACCTCAGCTGAAGTTCCTACATAAACAAGAACAGGTTTCTGCCTCCTGAATGCTTGAGTGCAGAGCTGTATGAAACTGAACCTTTTTAAAATACTATCTTGAGCTGTGGTGTTGACGAATGAGAAAGAGATGAGTTGTGGAGTAAAAGATGGATCCTATTCTTAGACAGGATTGTGTTTCTGTAAGCAGGAACACTTTCAAAAAACAAAATAAAAATAAACAAACAAGCTAAAACCACACAAAACCCCCCAAAAAGCAAACAAACAAAACCAAAAAGAAAATAAAAGTCCAAACCAGTACAAAGTAAACCAGAGAGAAATTACTGAAATTAGCTTTCCTTGAAAATATAGTATAACAATAGATGTTGAACAATAGTATGTTGAAAAACACAGGCACCAGAAAAAAGTGAAAAGAAAACAAAAAGCCATTGAATGACCAATAGGGTTGGATTGTTTCCTAGTTTCATACAGTCCCAGGCGTCACGAATCTAACACTGATTTCCACTCAAAGGTCGTGATAGGAGCCATGGAACAGGGGCATTATAGACAGAATATCTGGAAAAAGTTCTTCACCAGAAGGGTTATCAAGCACTGGAACAGGCTGTCCAGGGAAGTGGTTGAGTCAGTGTTCCTGGAGGTATTTGGAAGATTTGTAGATATGGTGCTTAGGGACATGGTCTAGTCCTAGACTTGGCAGTGCTTGGTTTATAGTTGGACTCAATGATCTTTTCCAGTCTAACTGATTTTATGTTTCTAACTTGCTTGGTGTGATACACACACTAACAGAACAGGAGCATACACATCCATTTTTGCAGATGTAGTCATAATCGGTATCATTAGACTGCTTGTGACCTTGCCATTGTCAGCACTGAGCAAATATCCCCCTGCTCACAGGTTCTACTGGAAATGGAACTCATTGTGGCCTTGGGGATGTTTCACTCCTGTGGTGACACAGGCAATTACTGCAAGCACTCCATGTAGTAACATATGATCTGATTTTACCTACTTGGCATTACAGGTACATTGGCAGGTAGTGATTCTTGTTCTAAAACCCACAGATGTATGCCCAGATGAGAGCCCAGCACAATCAGTTCCAAGTGTAACATGGTGGATCCAGGTGAAGAGGGCACTTGTTGCAACCTGTGACATGTCAGGGCTGCACCTGACAGATTGGGCATGATGTGCAACTGGTCTGAAGGTTCTACAAAGCACTCAGCATTACATTTGGTGTCTTTACAAGAGGGGTGATTGTTTTAGTTCTTCATTTTTAACTTATCCACGTGTCAGAAAAAGCCACATGTATTCATTAGTCCCAAAGCCTCGAGCCAATCAGCACTACTGTGGTTTCCATCATCTTCTCGCCCCTGTCAAAAATGCTACAACAAAGAAAATAAAACTTTTCTTTTCCACCTCATTTTACATCTGGGCAGTCTGAGATGCATAGATGCAGACAGGTATCACCTGCTTGGGTAATGCCCCCAGGCAGGCTATAGCCAGTGATAAATGACCACAAAGAGACTGCAGCAAGTACTGCTTCCTCATCTAATCATCTATCAATCTCCCAGCAGGTCTGAACCTTCAAATAGCCACAAGCACCTTTATCCTACATCTCAGAGCATGCAAAGTACACTCTTCTTTGCATGCCATATGCAATACTGCACTATACTAAGAGATATGAAGAGAAACAAGAATCCATGCAAGGCAGTTTATGAGCTAATTGCTAAATATTCGCAGACACATAAAGGTTGTCCTGGTCTGAATCAGAAAAAAAAATAATTCTGTTCAGTGATTTTACTTTTCAGCCAAGTGTCTTCTAACTAATTGCACTTTCTGAAGCTAAAAGCATAATGTCACTGGCAGTGTCTGCTTCTAGCAGTGACAGCACCCCATGTTTACAGTTAGTACCAAGTATTAGTGTGCAGATCAAGGCCACTGCTGGATTTTGTGCACTACATTAGGGATGCAGAAAGGAAAACATGGCATCTGCAGGGACAAGTGGAAAAGAGAGGTGACCCTAAACTGGACAACAAGGTATTCCATCCCATCTATGTCATATTCAGGGATCACAAGGGCCAGTCTGTCTTCTTCAGTGGACGGCATTCAAGCAGGACTCTGCCTCTTCTGCCTTTGATCCTTATCTATGCGTTCCCGAATCCAGTTCCAGAATCTAGCTCCCAAATCTAGTTCCCATCTTCTGCTGGACTCAGTGCGTGGCTTTCCCGGTGCCTGCTCCAGAGCATCAGTGGTGACAATGATGTAACTGCCATCAGGGGGCTGGGCTCAATAATGGTTTTGTGTATATTTGTATATATACACCATATTATTACTTAAATTGAATCTGCTTTAGTTTTCCTTTCTAATCCGTAAGTGTCTCTCCCTTATTCCCTTTCTCTTCCCCTTTGGGGAGGAAGAGGGGTTAATAGAGAGCATTTGTTACAGGTCTAGCAAATGGTCCTGCCCCTAAAACTTGACAAAGCCTTCCATACTTTGTACATGAACAGAAATTCAGTCAAGATATTGAAGCTAATAAGTTTTTGTGGAGTTCAAAAGGTCTTTGCTTAGTTATTAATAGCTGTTGGTGAGAACCTACAATGAATATACAATGCCTCAAAATATGACTACCCTGTTTTACGATGGTAAAGTTTAAGGAATGCAATCTGGTTAAAGCATAATCATGGGCAAACATTCCCATATGTTAGGAAGACAGAATGATGGTCTACAAGGTAGTGTTTAGAAACATTAAATAGATATTCTAAGACAAACACAGTTAATAGTAAAAAAAATTAAAAACATTAACTCTGATAAATAAGTCATCCTCCTATATCTTTCTTAATTTCTTTTTCTTATTTCTTCCTCTAAGTAATCCAAAAAAATAGATTCTGTTTTTTTTAAATACCCCAGTCTTGTTAAAAAGGGAGCCAAGAGAACTGATGATGCACACGTGTCTCGGTTTAGGGAACCAGGACAACGTGTCTGTAGGGAAGCATAAGGGTCTATTCTTGAGTACAGAGAGAGGTGGATATAGATGCCTTGGGGAAAAATATACGAAGGAGTTACAAATCTGAATGTTGCTAGTTTGGAGGTACACAGTGTATCTTCAGTAAAAAAGCCCCTGTAAACTAATTTTTCCTTTACAAGAAGAAAAAAGTTCAGATACCACTGGGATTTTGAGCCAGACTGGGACAATAAAGAGAGGTGCCAAGTATATTGCCAAGTCTTGATCATATACCAAATTTTACTTCTTTACTCACTCACTGAAAAATAGAAGGTGTCTCTTAAGCATTTCTTGATTCTCAGTGTTTCATCTAAAATAACTGCCAGTGTCCTTTGAGTCTAGGGTATGAGCCAATGAGATTGGAGATTTTGGTATGTTCCCAGCCTGTATCCAGGCAATGTTGTCAACAGGAACATCTCTGCACTAAAAATAAATTTCTTCAATGTCTTCCTCCAATTGTCTGCCCATAATATATTGGTATTTAAAACTCTTGAAATGACACAGAATATAAAGAAGAAACTAAAAACACTACGTAGGAAACTAAGAAAGATGAAACGCTTTTGAAAGACTTTTATGGGAACAGACAGATTAGTGTACAGTGACATAGATGCCAGCTGATGTAAGGCTGCATTGTGATGCTTTGTGTCCTCGCTCCAGCTGTTTCCCGATTGACAACAGAAATATACAACCTCCAGTCTCTCCCTGTCTTATCAGAGTTGGACAACAGTGCTAGACCCAACTGTCTGAACCTTCTGAAGGTTTGCAAGTAGGTAACTCTTCTCCAGTGATGAGCTGCTTCAAGCCATTCTGGGTTTTTCTGAGTGCTGAATTCACTCAGAACAGTTTGTAAGTGCATGAAGATGACCATTTCAAGAAGCATGTGTGTCACATCTGCCCACTCCCCCACATCAGAAGAAGAAAATGAAAAGTGCTTGTATTCAAAGATACAATAAACAAAACCAAAAACCACCACAACAACAGAACATAAACCTCCAGTATTTACTTAAACCTTTATCTACCTGTAATAAGATACACAAAGTTTTTCATAATTCCCTAAGATAAGGTAAAATATTTCAGCTAACCAAATATTTATTTCTGAGACTATGGTACTGCTGACTCCCTCTTCAGATCAGGCATTCACAGAAACAAGTCTTGTATCCTTTTCTCAAAGTAGTATGTACTGCATTCTTAAAATACGATGCCCAGGGCATAGATATTTACTGATCTCATAACAGTAGCATCCAATTCCTAGGTTGAAAGGAATGGAAGTCTTGGACAGTGAAAGCAGCAGTAAAGAATAAATGAGAAACTCTATCTTATGAAAGATCACTTTTATAAAACACAGAATTTTATTCTTGTTTCTTCATACCTATAGTTTGAAAATCGGTACTTATGAATAACCTTTGGATCACTGTTTGAAAATGGAGAGCTAATCCAGAACTATTCAGGCATTAAATTCATCTCCAACCTTGGTAGTGTATCTACATGTGCAATACTGCAAGGCTGGAGTCTAAATATATTGCAGGAGCTCTGTAAAAGTTCTGCCAAATGCAGGTATACGAAAGATGATACAAACCTGAAAATCTGCACAATAGCAAGTCAATTTGCTGGTGTATATAGAAACTTTAAGAATTCAGAACATGCAAAAAAAATAATCTGAGTGAAACTTCATATGCTTGGATTTTATAACAGAAAAGATGTAAAATCTATACAAACTGAAGTGGAAAATTGATGTGTATTCTGTTTATTTTTTATTGTACTACACGAATATGTGGTGGTTTATGGAGAATAAACAAAATAAAATACTTCAAGCAAAATCAAAATAATCCGTTGTGTTCTAGAGAATGGGATTGATTCTTGGTGAACCTCTTTAGGTGGGCCAACAGTCATCATAACCTGCCCTCAGGATTCAGGAAAAGGGAACTGAGGTTACTCTTCTTTTTAGTATGACAATATTGGGATGAGAAAGAAGAGACTGATGTCTGATTATTTCATTTGTTTATCAGGTTTACATGTTGGTAGAAGCCATGTGAACTGACACAGGAACGAGAGGGTTTTGAGCAGGCACCAGCAAGAGGCAGTGTTTCACTGCTTTGGATGGACGCTACCCCACTGCAGGCTCCACTGTTGAAAAGCCAGACACTTGCCAGCAAGATGAAGCCCTTACCATTTTGTAAGTCCTTCTGAGCATTATGAGCATTAAAGCAGTTCTCATACTGATAACAAAGGTTAAGGCAATCATCTCTTTCCCTCTGCAGATAAGGACTTCAAAACTGTCTTTGCAGTGTCTCTTTTCAGTGCCACACACAAAGATTTCTGCAGCCTGAAGTTTCTCTTCGTTTAAATGGTATTTATCAAATGGAAACACATGGATAAAGCAGGCAAGTAAACATTTGCTGCATTTCAAAGAAGAGCTTGCTTCCCTTTTGCTTTGATGCTGGTATTCCTTAACAGAAGTATTTTTACAATATTCACAGGAATCAAAACATGATACAGGAGCTTGTTTCAGCTACCGTTGAACAGTAAAACAAATGCATTTTTAATCATACTGCTTTATGCACACTCAGAGTCCCCTCTGAAAGAAGGACAGAATGGCCTGCATTTGGACAGTGCTGTTCTACTCCTAATTACTGCTTACATCTACTGAGGTTGTAAAGTCTCGTTGGGAATAGCTTTTACCAAATTATGAAAATCTAGGTAAATCTCCAGAGAAGGGTGAACTCAATCCTTAATGACTTTGCCACATTAACTTAACTCTGAAAACCACCTATGTTTATAAAAGGTGTGGTTGTTTTTTTGGTTTGTTTGTTTTGAATGGGATGCATATGACTGGTCAAGTGCTCTTCTCACGAATTCTGGTAACACTTTTGATACTATGCTTTTGTTCTTTGACTTTCCCTCCAGCACATTGTTCTTTTCTTTCTTCCTCTCCTGAACCACACATTATTTTAAGAACATTATCATGAGCACCAAGCTCCAGTTAGCATATAAGGAATAAACCAAGTAAATAAAAAGGGTAAATAATTTCACCTGTATTAATATTAAATGCAAGGGACCAGATCCTCTGATCTCATCTTTTCAGCTGACTAACCTTCATTGGAATCAACTACAGTGTTTTAAATTATTAAGTTATTAAGAAAAGTTCTGTCACCTAAAAATTATTTATACCTCAGAGAAAAAAAAATATTTAAAACTTTGTGGTTTTTTATTTATTTTTAAATACAATATGAAGTTTAAATATGATATCTGTATGTAAGAATAGTGAGTATTCATACAACATTCTTTTAAAATTAAAGTATAATGACATGCAACCTCTTAGAAGTTTTTTATTCCCATTAAAAATCTGTATTTAATACAGAAAAAATAATCTGAAAAAAAATAACATCATTGTCTATTGTAAATTTCCACAGGAAAATGCCAAAAATTGTATCTGATACATCTGCTTATATAGTAATGATTGATTAGCTGAGGATGAGAAAAAGTCAAACATGTCCTGAATTTAACTGTCTTATTTATTTATCTTCTGCCCTGGGAATATTTTGATGATAGATTTTTCCTTGTAACTAACACATTAATGCCTAGTATTTTAGGTGGAATGAATGTTTCTCTCCTTGCTACAGAATAAGCTCTTCTTGCTCCATCTGGAAGTGGTAGGCAAAAGCAGCTATGCCTACATTTGTCATATAAATGACACTACGAGAAAAGATCAATACAGGCAAAAGTATGTTGCAGCTTTGTTTTTTTTTTTATTGTAGGTTTTTTTTTCAACTAAACTGCAGTATCCCCAGTCTTGGCTTTAATGATAAGAAAATTACATTCTGTATTGCTTCAAAATGCAGCTGAGGGTAAAATTAATCAGACATGCACAGAATTATACCACTAGATTGGTAATGAAGTTCTAGCAAAGAACATGTAAAAACTGCAAATAATAGGAGATGTAGTAAAGTATGCAGTTTGTTTCAATTGACTATGTGCAAACTGTAAGTCAGAATTATTTAATGAAATATTTATGGTTTGGTTCCTTTGCTAGATATACCATTTTCTTACATTTATTCAAGAAATCTTAAGATGTTTTAAAATAATGTGCATTATTTTCTGCGAAGGGGGTTAGGTTTGGGGTTTTTTTCTGTGTGTTAGGGTTTTTTTCACCGTAACTCTACTAATATATACTCTGCCATTATGATATGAGTGTGATCTCAAAAAGGAAAACTATCCTATAACCTCTTCATAAAAGAACTAGTTTTATGTCTGCCCAGAAATTTATCTGTCTATACAAAACTTAAAGGAGATTTGTCAATCCTGCAGGCAGCTTCTTTCCCTAGGGTGCTATTTATTTTTATGCTGTATTACAAAAAAAAAATTGTTAGCAAGTGGAACTTGTTTATTTTCTTCCAGATTATGAAGCACTCCTGACGCACTCCTACCTTCTTAGATCCTTCAGTTGTCACAAACTCTATTTCATTCATGTAGTCCAAGAACTTCAGGATGGGAAATCAGTGGTAAATGGATGCACTTTAAACAATGGACTAATCATCAGCACCAAGATTTACTACATCTTTTTCTACTTTTGAAAGAAAGGCTAGAATTCTGTAGATAGCTTTTTTTCCTACAGGATATAGTGTTTAATAAATGAAACACAGTGATGTACTTAAAGCAGCCCCACAAAGAGTTACCAAAAGCTACACATTAGTTTAACAGATAAAAAAAACCACTTAGAATGAGACACTGAAGACTTGTCAAATGTGCTAGAAGCAATATTATTTATGTTCCACTGACTGCAGTGGAGGAAGCCAACACTCTTGCAGGACAAAGACTTATGACAGCTGAAAACACAGAATACCAAACTGTACTTCCTCCATTTAATTAGGTAGCATGATGATGAAACTAAAGCATCAGGCATGCAGGTGCACACACCAAGCATTCCTGACATCACTAAACTACACACTTCATACAGGCCAAGAAACCACACCTTGCAAACAGACAAGCTCCTGATTTCCAGGGGTGGGACTGTTCTGAAGCTGACATGAAAAATAAATGGAGAGTGAAGCTGGGATTATGTGAATGAGTTCATGTGAAATGTCAGCATGTGCTGACCCATCTAATTTCTGGGAATCCATTCTGTTGAGACCTACCTGGAGTACTGCACCCAGCTCTGGGGTCCTCAGCACAAAAAACACATGGACCTGTTGGAGCAGGTCCAGAGGAGGGCCAAAAAAATGATCAGAGGGATGGAACACCTCTCCTGTGAGGAAAGGCTGAGAGTTGGGGATGTTCAGCCAGGAGAAAAGAATGCTCTGGGGAGACCTTACTGTGGTCTTTCAGTACTTTATAAAAAGGGCCTTATAAGAATTGATGCACATCTTTGAAATGATGCACATCTTTCTTGCTGAGAATGTTTAAAATTGAACCCAGCAGTCCTGTACATGCTTCCAGCATTATCTAGGTGTTTGCAAGAGCTCTACTGCAATTTGCATTCTGGGCCTCAAGGGCCAGACATCCTTGACATCCCTGTGAACAATTTACTGGTTTTTTTTTCTATTTTGAGCAAACTGTACTTTTCTTTCTTAATATTCCTTCCACATGAGTTTAGCATGCCTTTTAACTCAATAAGTAATAGATTTGATTCTCTTACTTTTTTGGAGTTCTGCTGCTGTTCTATACATAGGCACAAGATGGATGGAGATTGAGAAGGAGGCCACATCTGTGGGAAAACCTGCAATGAAAATATATAAAAAAAAGAGGTTCAATCCTTGATTCTGGCTAATCTGCACAGAATACTTTTTATTTAAAAAAAAAGGGATGTCTGAAGCAGAGATCCTGTAGCAGAACTGGCTGCGTAAAGGATGGCATTTTACCTGTGCAGGCTACATTTGTATGTGTGCCACAGAAAGCAAAAATAATAGCTTGGGCAATACAGACCCATAAATTGACATCAAACATATATAGCTAAACAAACAAATGTTAATGGATGATTTTAGACTTAGAGTGAAGTAAAAATGGGAAAAAAAGGCAAAAAGTCTAAATATGATTGCTTATAATAGCAATGCCATCAGGGCTGAAAGTGTTCTGTTAGCTTCAACTTTGTCAATGGAGAGGGACAGAGTGACCACATGCAGAGTTTTAGACACACACAGTTTTCAGAAAAAATATACATACTTATTTTATAAATATTACTCAAAAATGAACTCATGAATATTGAACTGAATACAGTGTATATGGGTACTGTAGAAGTAAGGTTTAATTAGATGGTGTTACTCTTTAAAATTGAATGTGCTGGGAATACACTATTAATGTGCAAGCTCTTCAGAAATTTATTCAGTGGTTTTGTTTTTCAATTTTTCAAAATAAACCTCACATATGGAGAAAATGCAATCATCTCTTGAGTAAATCCAGCGAGGAAAAAAAACACATTTACTATTGCCCCAGTTAATTGTCTTTCTATGACACAGACATTTGTTAGATGTTCAGGTAAGCATCTCTTCTGCACTGCATAAGTGTTGGGTTGTTTGATTTGTATACATGATTACTGCCTTCTTCAATCCTCTCCATAGTCTTAAGAGCAAAACTGCTTTATTCTTTTTATGGTGATTGATTTCAATTTCCTGCTTGTAAACATTCAACCATTAAAGAGAAGATTCAGTCTGTGACACCTGTCAAGTTTGTCATCTCAGTATATTAAATACTCTGTCATTTCTTTTCATTTTTAACCCTGGAGGATGTTTAACTCACAGATAGTCTCATGAAAATATAACTCTCTTTTGCTGGATCTGATCCCATGTTTATCAGTGTGAAAAATGAAGAAAATTAATTTTTAAAATAATAGCATTTATAAACTGACAGTATCCTACAAGAGATGATAGGAAAAATGCACAGTGAATTTTTTAATACTTGTCAGAAAGTGCATAAAGAGTGTCAGTGGTTAGAAAATTAATCATAAGGGAGAAGATGTTAAGCTAAGGTAAAGTTTGACAACTCTAGCCCAATCAGGAGTGTGCAAGTCTCACAAAGCCAGTACATTTTTAATTCTGAAATGGAACCTACTTGTCTATATAAAATAAAAAACCAAACCAAGCATAAAAAGAAAAAAGGATGGCATAGCTGATTACAATTTCTACTAGATAAGTGGTTTTGCTTATACTTTTTTTCTTGGACGTGTAATTTATGATTTTGCTATATAAGACTGTGTTAGCTTCTGAATTCACTCCTTTCACCCAACTATATTATTTCCTTGTGAAATTCACTTCTATTATTTGAACATTTCTTATTTCTACTTCAGTAAACTTCGTGAAAGCCATATGACTTACATATAGAGAAAGCTGAATACACACAGAACAGAAACTAGGTGACCATTTAAAGTAGTTTCTCAGCATTATGAGCGATGTAAGACTAATCTAATGCTTCTGTCTTCACAGGGCATAGTTTCCTTCAACTTCTAAATGTAGTTGATGCAATAGACTCATTTAACCAGCAAGCAATTCAGATTTGCTTGAAATGAAGAACAATCCATTTAAAATTGATTTTGGCTCAAACAAATGACTCCATAAATTTATCTGGAGAGGCAATGGTGTGCTTGTTTTCTTAATTTGCAGATGATAGCAAAGTGGGGGAACAGTCAGTATGCTGGAGGGAAGGGCTGCCAGTCAGAGGACAGAGGAGTGAGATGGCATGACCCCATGAAATTTAACACAGAAAAATTCAGAGTCCAGTCTCAGAGATGGAAAAGGTCCTGTAAGAGCACAGGCTGGCGATGGGTGGGTCAAAGAGCAGCTCTGCAGGAGAAGCCCTGGGGTGGTGGTGGGCAGTGAGTTGAATGCATGCTCATGGCGTGCCCTGTCAGTAAAGGTGCCCAACATCTGGGCTGTATGAACAGGCCCTGCACCACTCATAGATCAAGGGAAGGGATTAATTATACATCCCTCTATGTAGCAGTCATTAGACCACATTGCATCCAATTTTGGGTCACTTCTAGAGGAAATACATGGACAGACTGGAGCTACCTAAGCAGGGGGTCCCTGAGGCATCTGGGGCTGAAGCACTTGCCCTTCCAGCCTGATTATCTTCTAGTCCTATGAAGATAAATCAGGGAAAAAGTTCAAGAAAAGCTTTGAAGTATAAACTGATTGAAGGGAGTAACATCAAAAATAATTGTTCTGGTCTTTCACTTTCCCTAGCCATGTACTGAAAGTCAGTATCTGACACAGCTCTTATGTTCAGTTATTACTATTTAAAGCAGTGGTAAACATATATAAGTTGAGATATACTGTAAAACTTTCTCATAATGCAAATAAATGAAAAATATATAGGGTAAATACAAAAGAAAACTATATTTAGGAATTAAATGTTTCAATAAAAGTAATAACCTTCCCCCTCTGTTTATCCCTTGTTTTCTGTTCTTGTGATTTGACTATCAGAAGAAAATCTGTTGCATGTTTGTCTGTTTCTGTAGGATTTCACCTCACTGTTCCACCTTTTCTGCAAATTAAGGCAAATACTAATTTAGTCTGCAGTCACTGTCAGATTTTCATCTGTAGTACAGCCTAACTGCATAATAAGCCATTTTTCCTGTTTTTATTCATTTGTCATGTGGGAAAAAACCCAAACCAAACCAAACCAAAACTAACAAATCCTCAAGTAACCACAAATACCATGAAAGATTTGCCAACCAAACCTTAATTTGCTGTCATGTCCTTCTAACCCTTCCTTCATGCTTTCTCCTAGTGGCAAGTCTGAAATAGTTGTTCATCATTCCAGCTATGAAGCCTTATTTAGCAGATTTTAAATTTGAATATAAGATTTCTATTTGTCACTGGGTAAGGAAGTAATAAATCTTACATATATAGACCTTGAGAGATTCACTCTTGTTTCTATTGTTTCTCAAAGGTGACCTTTTTGGAATTGCAAATGTTTATTATAGTCCTATTTTTACCATCTCCTTTAATCTGAAAATAATCATCTTGAGATTTCTCCAGCCAAGATTGTTTTTCACAGACAGATCTTCCGTAATGTCTCCACCATCTACCAGAAACTGCACTAAGTACTATTTCATTTGTTCATTTTAAAGTAACACAGAAGGAAAATTAAATTTAAAATAAATAAATAAATAACTAGGAATGGTGATGACTGATTATTTATTTATTTATTTGGGATTATCTCTGAATAATTTAAAGGGATTATAACTCATGTGACCAAAATTACCTCCCTAATAGTTCAAGAAAAAATTGACAGAGAACATAATATATTCAGTGGCTAAGTTTTTGAAGATTACATTGAGCTTCAGATTTGGTGTTGATTTGTTTATCATAAACTAGACTCTAATACTTATTTAAATTGCTCTCTGTATCTCAGTGACTAAGGTGACAAAGGTGAAATGCAGATGAATGCATAAGATCATGGATACATAGGTCCACAGAGAGGATTTCTGATGTTACACAGGAGCTCCTCAAATGCAAATAAAGACAGATGAGTGTAAATTATCTTACAGTGACAGAGTCATCATTGTGTGCTGGTCGCAGCCTACACTGTCTCCATAAAATTAATTAGAAAATTAATGTTAGTGGCTTTATTGTAAAAAGTAGTAGGAAAAAATTATATATTTGTTAGCTTTCCATTCACCTTCATTTGAGAAAGATGCATGCAAATATAAAGTGGCACTGCAGAAGACGTAAAATTATGCAAAACCAAAGAATTTTTTTATGAAAAGGACAGAAAAGCACGTTGTAGAAATGACACTTATCCCAGAAGCTGGATATTTGTTTAGCATGCTATCCTGGTTAATTAGTAGCTGATATGGCTATAAAGATATAGCTAATTCTGCCCTGCAAAGGATATATCTTAAACTCAAAAAGGACATGATTGCCATATTTGACTGCATATTTGATGGTAAAATAAAACAGTTATTAAGTGAACAGGTGTTATTGGTACAGCAATAAGTGAAATAAGCTTGTCAGGA
Source organism: Chloroceryle aenea (assembly GCA_013399075.1). Classification (NCBI taxonomy): domain Eukaryota; kingdom Metazoa; phylum Chordata; class Aves; order Coraciiformes; family Cerylidae; genus Chloroceryle; species Chloroceryle aenea. Next base: position 456,508 of record VWZY01008180.1, read on the forward strand.
ATACATGTGATCAGGAAATTGAAAGGATGTCTGACAAACAGGACTGTAAAATTCTAAGCATCCTCTCTATGGTGTCATATAGTTAGTGGAAAGGGAAAAAGGCAAAACCACTTATGGAGTTTGAGGATAAAATCTCATAAGTTTTGACAACAGTAAAGCTGAATTCGATCAGGTAGTGGCTACCATTGGTAATATAGAAAGTCTCTTCTATTTTTTTTTTTTTTTAATTCCTCAGTGTCTTAGTAATTATACTTGATCAATTTAGATAAATTAGTGTGTTTGTGTGGGTTTTTTTCTGTTTCCCTAAAGTCGTGCTTAATGAAGTGTCCTAAATTTGAATTATTATTTACATTAACTCAATTTGTGTTTGCTTACTACAAAGACGAAGAAAGCTGCAGAATCTCCGAAGTCAAGTAACTATGTAACTTTATTAAGCAAATACAATTGTCTAAAGTAATCTTATTAAAAGCTTCTATCTTTTTCCTGTAAGGAAATTTCACAGTAATGAATCCTTTCTTTACAGCAATATACATCTTTTCAAATGGAAAATCAAGATGGTAAACATTAAAAAATGTTTACCAATTAAAATGATGGACAAAATCCCTTATAGGACAGTGGAAAGCTGGATTGTATGTGACTTTAATTAAAATACTCTTTCTTTTACTCTCAGACTACAGATCCTGAACTACCCTATTAAGCTCAGTTGTCAGGATGCTGTCTGGAGGTAAAAACACTTGTACAGGTAAACAATGTCCTTAACATTCAGCTTCACAATAATCATGTCTTATCGATGTAGTTTACCTTAGATTATCTTCTTTTAGTCTATGTAACACCTAACTATTTCCTGAGAAGGCTATTGATTTTTTTGAGAATAACCCTGTCCTGAAGAAATAGCTCTATACTTTGTGTAAAAGATTAAATACTTAAGGCTAAGATACCAAGGCTTGAAGGCCCAGTAGTAAGTTTAGCTTTCCAAATCAGCATTCTTTCACAGTTTCCAGTTATTAATTCAGAAAGTTCCAAATTGGCAAAGTCCATATTTCTGCTAGAAGTAAGGCTTTTTGATTGAATGCTATAATATGTAAGCTTCCTAGAGTAAAACATTTTCTATTTTTATTATTAACAACTATGTTAAACTCTTAAGATCTCTCTGGCTTTAACTTATGTTGGGAAAATCTTGTTCCATAAATATTGTATCAATTAGCTTTTATAGTATGAAAATCTATGAAGTTTCTTAAGATATATGTAATTTATATTGTAGACTGATTAGCCATGTTAAGCATGACTAAAGGACCCCAGCTCATTGAAAGGCAGGAGAAGGACAACTCCTTTCCTGAAGATAAAGATCTTTATTTCCTGGAATCTTAAAGCCTGACATGATGTCCTGGTTTGAGTGAAAAGAGAACTAATTCTGTTCAGTGATTTTACTTTTCAGCTCAGTTCTTCTGACTGCACTGTCTGCAGTCAGCAGCCTGTTTCCACAGACAGTGTCTGCGGCTGGCAGGGACAGAACCCCATGGTCAGAGTTACTACCAGGGATTGGGGTGCAGACCAAGGCTGGATCTTGTGCACCACACTGGGGGGTGCAGGAAAGTGAAAGTCTGCACCTGCAGGGAGGAGTGGACAGGGCAGGTGACCACAAACTGACCAACGAGGGATTCCAGCCCATAGATGTCATATTTGGTATAAAGCAGAGGGATCTGGAGGGTCTGTGGGCTTTTCCATGGGCTGCTCTCCCTTCTTGGACTGCTTCCCAGAACATACAAGGAGGACTCTGACCATTTTGCCTTTGATTCTGTGCTAATTAAATCCTGCTTAAACTAGGACCTATCTTATGTATCAAAAATAAATAAATAAATAAATAAAGATCCTTCCTTTGAAGGAAAAAAACCCACCAACAATAAAACTACCACAATACTTTGTACTAAGTTCCAATGCTTAATTACTTTGATAATAAAAAAGTCTATAAATGTTAAATCTTAAAACTTTGATTGTAAAACCTAGTACATTTTATTAAATTTTTAACCACTAAAATAAATATCTTTCATTGTCTAAATTTTTTTTTCTGTACAGGTACTTCTAGATAATGATCAAGCTATCCCTTGCCTTCCTTCTGGCTCATGTTGCCTCTATATAGTGGTGTCTGGTATTTATAGGAAAGTAAAAATAAAACTTTAAAGCCTAAAGAAAAGAGAGCAGAGTTTTTGTGGGGACAAAGATCTTTAACTGCAGAGTTGTACAAGAAACTTTAGAAAGTTTCAGGCCTTGAATATGACTGAGAATGTTCTGAGTAGACAAAATAACCTGCTATCTCTCATATACACAGTTTTATAAAAAGCTTATTTAGATGAAATTAGAATAGGTCATTTTAACCAGAAGATATTGAAGAAAAGCTAGTTAATAAGGACAATCACATGAAGGCTCTAATAAAACTGCCCACTGGCAGGCAGGCATTCAGCCATCTCCAGGAAAGATGGGCTCTGGGTTACTTGAGAAGACAAACACCAGTACTTCAAATGTCCTCCCCTTCCTCCTTCTTCCCCCAGACAGATATGCTGATCCTGATGTCCTATCGTATGGGACATCCCTTTGGTCAGCTGGAAACAGCTGTCCCAGCTCTGTCCCCTCCCAAGTTCTTATGCACCCACGCTTACCTGCTGGTGAGATTGTGTGAGAAGCAGAAAAAGCCAATTGACTCTGTACACACTGCTCAACAATAGTGAAAATATCCCTGTGTTATCAAAAGCATTTTTCTGTCATAAAGCCAACATACAGCACCATAAGACCTACTGTGAGGAAAATTATACCAGCCCAAACCAGTACATGTTTATAGATAGACGCAGAACAATGGAATAACTGAGCAGCACCTTAGCCAGAACCTTTGCCAAAGCAGGGCTAGCTCTTGGGATGAGTTCACACTGCTCTCTTCTTGTACCCAGCCTGAATCCCTTGCTGCAACATGTCATGCCTCTTTACTTTGACCCTCCCAGAAGCCCAGCTCGATCTCCTTGATGACCACTCATAGGTTCTTGGGGTCTATGTTCCAAAGTTGCCCCTTCTCCAGGCTGACCTAATCCAGCACACCTAGGTGCTCCTCAAAGGGGAAATGCTCCAAGACTCTCTGCCTTGGAGGTCCCCCCGCAAAGCTCCAGCTCATCTGTGTGTCTTTGCTGTGTTGGGGGGTCCAAAACTGTAGGCAGTACTTAGACTTGCTGAGTGAGTAGTGTTGCACTTCTTTTACTGCAGCCTGGGGTGCTGCTGGCCACCTTCTCTGCCAAAACACACTGCTGGCTCTTTTTCAGCCTGCTGTGTGCCACCATCCCCACGCCCTTTTCAGCGCATCTGTGCCCCATCTTGTCAGTCATGTATATGTATCATGTATGGTTATAATTTATGAGTACATCAAGTGGTTATTGTGAGACAAAGAGGTACTTTTTTTTTTGATTGTTTCCCAAGGTGACATTGCATCTTGCCAGATTTCATCTTGTTTCTGATGTAGTTATTTTGAGCTTGGAACCTGTCCTTGTGAGAACTAATATGCAGGGCTTTTAATAGAGAGCTATAAATAATCATTTGTTCAGTTCTATTCAAAAGAAGTCTGTATTATAGTTTTGGTAATAAAGTTAAAATTAAAGAGAAAGAAAATTACACGAAACACATAGAAACTACTGAGGAAATCATGAGCATGTTTTGATCCAAGATAAAAACCTTACAACATTATCTCTTGTAGACCATTTTCTCTCCCTGACTTACCAGTCACTTTATGTACATTTGAAAACTGAAAGTTGTGCACTGGGATGTTTTAATACACATTATTGAGAGGTTTTTAGTTATTTAGAAGCTGACTTAATGTATTTGCTTTTGGATTACAAAGTTTAAACAGTTTCTTTTTTGACTCTACTTCAGTTATTCATCTCACTGAGATTTGTTTTCTTACACTAAGTTATGAAACAAGTTTTTACATTCACATTGTTTCCAAGATAGACTTCCACATTTGCAGTGGGACACAGTTCTGGTTTTGGTGGTGTAGTTTTGTATTTATGATTGATCATGTTTCCCTACATTCTCCTCTAACTTCCTCTGTTGTGTCTTCCCAGACTATACCATTCAGTTATCATTTGTCATTTGTGAAAACCCTACAGTGGAAACATTTGTCACTTCGTTGACTGTCATATCAATGCCAACACGTACAACAGCCAAGGCTTTAAGCCACTGAGATATTGGGAAACACATTTCCCATGTACTTGAAGCACAGCAGTAGAGCACAAAGCCTTTGGAAAGCACAGGCCTTGCAAAGCAATGAATGTTAATCGTCTGCATTACTTTGCATCGCAAACTGCATCTTGCAAGCTCATAGTAACCAGAAACAGTTATCTGAAGTAGAGGAAAAGACCTATACATTTTAAGCTTACCGACAAAACTATTACATGTTCACTAAATTAATCTGTTGAAAAAAATCTGTTTAACATGATTTATCTAACATATTTGAAAATTACAAAGCATTACGGCGCTCTTTGGATGCTTCTCCCTCACAGATACTCACCAAATATTCCTAAGAGAGTATACTCAACAGTGAGAGGCAGTGTACTCTGCTTCAGACACTAATATTTTTTAGAAACTCAGCACTTTTCAAGTTATTTTAACATTCACTACCTATCTCTGCCATAATGTGATCCTTTTATGATGCTTGTACCACTCATATAGCTTTTCAAGATGTTATTGGCAATCTAGGCATTCTTGTCAGATGACAATTCCAGTTCCTAGCTAATAGACAAAGACATCTGTAGTGTTAGCATCCTTTGTTTTCCTCATTCCTTTAAAGACATTTCCTTATCCTAGCATAATTTCTCTGATTAAAGTACTCAAAAGATGAGTCCTACTCATCAGCTTCACTCCCCTTTAACAGAATTGTTGGGCCTCCATTTGCATTTATGACTGGCATCCAGATTTTAGATGTTCAAACTAAAGTAGAGAGTCTACGAAGAAAAATGATCTAAGAGCTGTATAAGTGGTACTTGTTAAAACCTTGTCCCAGTATTCATGTTATTGTTGATACTGATTATTTGATTACCTTGTTTGATTTGACAGTTCATCAGCATTTTCTGAGTCCTTACTCTGCTGTTCTGCACCAAGGGATTTAAAAGCCCACTATAAAGACTTTGAGGAAAAAAAAAAAAAAATCAAGTATCAGCCATTACTCATAGATGTGGAATTCCAAGGCATTAGATGCCTGGACCTTGTGGAAATTTAGGGTATTTTAACTTACTTGTTAAGAACCATCTTCACAAAAGGCAAAAAGCAGAACTACTCCCGAGTGTCTTAAGTACTTGACTTCCTTTTCACATTGAAAAGTCAGCATCATAACAAAATTTATGATTCTCTTCCCCTCAAGAACCAGAAACAGAGAGCCCTTGCTGCAGAGGTACTATTGAGATCCATGTTCACTCGATTCGTGTCGGTTTCAGGCAGTGCAGGGACCGTATATTGGAATGGGATCTCCTTCAGCCTTCCTTGGGCAGCTCCTGGAACACGGGTGGTTCCGGTTTAAAGTGGCTTTCTTATTTACCGCTGGGTGTTCAGCCAGGGTGGG
>VWZY01008180.1:472970-492306 GCA_013399075.1 Chloroceryle aenea
GCCTGTTCCTGTGCACTCAAAACTTCCTGCTTGAAGCACATCCATCCCTCCTGGACCCCCTTGTTTTCAAGGGTTGTTTCCCAGGGTATGCTCTGGACTAGGCTTCTGAATAGGTCAAAATCTGCCCTCCGGACGTCCAGCGTAGAGGTTTTATTGTTGTTTCTCCTTGACTCTCTGCGTATTGACGTTTCTATTCTTTCGTNGCGTATTGAAAATTCTATTATTTCGTGGTCGCTATTTCCTAGGCGGCCTTCAACCACTACATCTTCCACCAGCCCCTCTCTGTTTGTAAACAGCAGGTCTAGGGGGGCCTTACCCCTGGTAGGTTCATTTACCAGTTGATGAAGGAAATTGTCCTCTATACACTCCAGGAAATTCCTAGATTGCCTCTTCTCTGCAGTATTAAGCTCCCAGCAGATATCTGGCAGGTTAAAGTCACCCACAAGGACAAGGGTAAATAGATACAGAGGGTAAATGCTATGTAAATTTCTGAACTGGGTACACCTGTAAGTAGCTACCAAATTAGAAATCCAAAACTAAAGGAAAAGCTTGTTTTGTAAAATTTGAGAGAGAGAATACCTGTGAGGGTGGAGATCTTGGAATGCAATTAGCCTATGCAAATCCTGAACATAGGCTGTGTCACAAATGTAATGGGCTGTAACCAAACTAAAGGCAAGGTCAACTCTACTGCAAATTAAAGTTACTGGGAAAAGTATGATAGCTCATAGTTTTACTTATTCAAAAAACTTCAAAATAAGTTCTAACTTTGATAACTTTGTTTTTAGATTAATCTCTCTAAACATTCACAGGCAAACAAGCTGAGAAAAGAGTATACTTTGATAATTCTTCTCAAAGTATTGAAGTAAGACAAGGACTTAGACTTTCAATTTGTGGGGACACCAGCACCAAGTCAGCAGTAAGTAACCTCACTTTTTCCCCAGTAGTCTCGTGCTTAAGCGTGCAGTTATCCATTATTCAGCCCAAAGCCCTGTTCAGAGTTGCTGCTCCCTAGCTGATCTGCTCCAAGCTCTAAGCACACTCTAGTCCTAGACTGAAATTACTTTTTTTTTTCCCCTGAATTAGAGCAAATGCTATTTGCTTGTAACCTATTTACCAAGTGAGCCATGTCCTTCCTGGAGAGTAATATTTGACCTGCTACACTCATTCAAAATCTAGCTTCTGCAAAATGAGTTGTATTTAATCATGCCAACAAGCAGTGGGAAGCTGATGACACACTGATTGAACTTATATCCATCTGCACAAGATCCCAGGAAACAAAGTCAACAGCCTTGAATAAAAAAGATGAGAAATTCTTCATTTAAATGAACTGTTTGCCGTAAACCAGTGTGCATTTAGTACTATTAGACTATCATCATGTTCCTTACACTGTCCCTTTAGCTTTCCCACCCACAACTACAAAAATTGTTGTCAACCCCTGATCAATGCTGATTGTTAAAATGTTACCCATTTTTTTCTTCAATGTGTAATTTTAGAACTGCACATTATTCAGGTAAGACAGCAGCTTTTGATCGCAGAGTCATTTATTTAGTTAAGCCAGCATTGTTAAGCAGATATATTTATGGGATATAACTACAGTAGCTCTCTGTCTTGAGTCTCTATTTCAGCAGTGCATGCACATCTTTCTGCCTGAGAATCTTGCAGTGTCTGTCCAGTTGAAGTAGGTGCTCGCTGTTCTTTTCTTTTTGGCAGAGAGGACCCTCTTGAAACCTGCATGTTCCTGTGGGGTTTTTTATTGGTTTGTTTTTCTCTATAGTTCTTAATGTTTGGAAACATGTTTTATCAATTGACAAACTAAAAAAATGGGTTTCTTTCTTTGTGTGGTAAGAAAGGACTAACCCAACCTCAATATATTGGAGTGACATCTTTGTTCTTGGGTAGCACAGAAGCGCAGTGTATGTCTTTGTTACACAAGTAATCAGCTAGATAAGATGAATTTCACTCTGTTCCCCATTCCATCTTGGCTTGAGACAAATTCCTGTTACTTACTGTAGTGGTCAAAGGGAACCTATATATACAATGATATAAAATAATCATAGAATCAAAATCCATTATTTTTCACAATATCAAAAAGCAGAGGATACTTGGAAACAACAGATGCCAGAAAGAAACTTGACTGTACAGTATGCATTCTCTTTATTGCATGCCTATCTTATTTGCACAGTTGTATTTCTACAGAATCTGCCTCATGCAGCACCCAGAAAGGGTAGTCATGTCTAGTTCTATCATCTTTCAAAATACTTCTGCTTTTATATATCCTAATTCCCAGTGTTTTCATCCAGTCTCTTCTAAACTATTTCATGAGGAAAGAATATATATATTGGAAAGTTATGACCAACCTGCCTCCATTCAGTTACATGTTCTTTGTCCAGCTTCTCTTAGCATTTCAGTGACCTCTTTTTTACATTTCTGTATTCTCTCCACTTTTCTGTTGGTTTCTTTGGTATCTGACCTGCATCTTGTCATCCTGTTATTCAAATCAGTAGCCGCTTCTCTTCAGCCTATACTGCTGACAGAATGATGGTTGCTGTGAAAACGTGATAGGAACATGACTTCTGGTGGTTTTGTCTGTTGCTGGATTTCCAGATCTTTAAGAACAGAGCACAAAAAGCCATACTTAAAAAAAAGTAAACACCTACTTGGTGTGAATGAATGCTTTGAATTGTGTGAATGAGATAAAGCAAACCTTTATTAAGCACAGTAAATCTGATTTTTAAAGACTTTGTGAATCATCCAGATTTGTGTAGAATTCCATGGATGTACAGTAACATAAATTAACTCCCCTACTAAAAGCCAAGCTCTTCTTCTGAAGATAAGGAACTTGAAGACAGGAGTTGTTTTTCTCTGGGCCTTTGTCAGCACCTCAGTGTCCTTCTTGTACTGTGGGGCCCAAAGCTGGACACAGTACTCCAGGTGAGGTCTCAGAAGTGCAGAGTACAGGGGCATGATCACCTCCCTACCTGTGCTGGTCACACCATTTCTGATCCAGGCCAGGATGCCGCTGGCATTCTTGGCCCCCTGGGCACACTGCTGGCCCATATTCATCTGGCTTTTGGCCAGCACCCCCAAGTCCCTTTCTGCCAAGCAACTTTCCAGCCTCTCTTCCCCAAGCCTGTAGCATTGACTGGGGTTGTTGTGACCGAAGTGCATGACCCAGCACTTGGCCTTGTTAAATCCCACCCCACTGGCTTCAGTCCATTGCTGCAGGCTGTCCAAATCCCTCTGCAAACTTGGTGCAGTACATACAGTAAGCCAGATGCAGGTTGTAGATATCTAACACCATTCAGAACACAGAACAATCTTTCACTCTGTCATTAAATACTATGGCCAGACACTGTTTCAGTTACAACTGAAGCAGTCTGTAGCAGTTCAAATGCTACAGACACAATGGAAAATTTATACTTGGTCACAGTTCAGATGGCAGAATATCAAGGAGAATTCTTAATCAATGGTAAGAGTTGTAGGGACAAGGATGATCAAAATATTATTTGTATTCCCTTATCAAAAGTTCATTGACTTTGTTAAGAGTCTATTGACTTCTGTACCATTTAAAATGGGTTTAAGTGCCTCTTTCTGAGAGATCACTACAGGATATTGAGCTCCCTTATGGTAAATTGTTTGATCTTTCCTTGAAGAGAGCATTGCTATTTCAATCAAAAATTAAAATCTCAAGCAGCTAAAACAAAGCATTATTTTAAAGCAAAATATTATTCAGGTTAATTCATTAATGCAAAAGTTAAATTTTAATTTGTGCAGAGGCATTTTGAAAGAACTTGATCAATGTTAATATATGTCAATTTCAGCCTGATAAATCATTTCTGAATTCTAGATTTTCACTTGGGAGCTTTTTAATGATTATCATATTACACATGAGGGCTCATTTCAGGATGAACTGATTACATTTCTATTAAACTATTATATTCAAGACTGAATAGATGCAGCTCTGCTAGCTGAAATAAATTTGTATGCATAGGGATATATATACAAATTTTATGTGAGCATTCAGCATAAATGGATTTGTATGTTGGCAAGCATAAGATAAATATGGTCGAGCTAATGGGATAAGTTGCCACATCTCCCATGGGTAAAATTGACATTTAATGTTCTGGCCTTATTTTGGCATGAATTAATGGTCTGTTGGGTATTGCACTGTCTGGATTTTTTTTTAAACTGATGTCATCTTCATGGTGTTTAAAGAATGAAGTTGCTACAGCCTTTCAAAAAGAACATGCAGGGGGACATGTATGTGAGGCACATGAACTGAGGGTAATACATGAATTGGAGAATTAATGTGTAATGGACATCACACTTGAGAGAAACTCCTCCAAAATGCAGGGCTGACTTCAGGTCCTACAGGGTGAGATTTCAACAAGTGAACACATTCTGTTCAGAAGCTCCATCGTGCACTCGAGCAACACTACTGCTGACAGTGTGCTAAGAGTGTTTGCTGCTGTTTGGCACAGTAAGAGGGTTCACCAGTTCAGGCATAACGCTCAGCTGATGAATTATGCTGCATCTACTTCTTCAGAAGCTTTGTTGCAGATAACTCCTTGCAGAAACTACCACCTCTATATGTGTCCTGGTTTGAGTTAGAAGAGATTGAGCTGGGAAGTAAAATCACTGAACAGAATTATTTCTGTTCTAACTGCACTGTCTGAAGCAGCATGTTTTCAGAGTCTGCTTCTAGCAGTGATAACACTTGATGTTCATAGGTTCTTCAAAGGATTGATGCACAAACCAAGCTTGCAGAGAAATCTTGTGTACCATGTTGAGGGGTGCAGAAGTAAAAGGCCACACATGGAGGGAGAATTGGCCAGGACAAGGTGACCCTAAACAGCTCATCATTAGATGCCAGCCATTGAAGGAGAGAGCTTGACCCTGAGTTGGATTTGGTTCATTTCTCCTTTGATCCTGATCCATGTGTTTCTGAATCCAGTTCCAGAATCTGGCTCTTGAATCTGGTTCCTGTCTGTTGCTGAATTCAGCCTGGGACTTGGCCAGTGCCTGCTCCACAGCATCAGTGGTGCTGGTGACATAATTAACATTTGGGGAGTTGAGTTCTAGTTGAGTTTGTATATATTTGTATATCTTTCTTTTTATTAGTAGTATTTTCACTAAAGCTGTTTTAGGTAGGTTTTTTTTCTAATCCCTATGTGTCTCTCCCTTATTCCCTTTGTCTTCCCCTTTGGAAAGGAAGAGGGATTACTAGAGACCATATGTCATTCAATAGTGACTGTCTCAAAACACTAAACCTTGACAATATGATAGTTGTGTTTAAATGCAGAAAAATATGTTAAAGTTTCCTTTGCATCAGGTAGTTTTAGTTTTATAAGTGAATCACTGAAATAACCCAGTGTAACACTTGGTGTGCCTCAAAAGTGGAGAAATGGGAAACTTCAGGAGCACTTTGGCAAATGCAGACATGAACTTTGTGAACATGGAGGCTTAAATGAAATTTTCTGTTAGCCTTGCATGGGATTTATTTTTTGATACAGATAAAAGACCACAACATCTAAAGTTGCTACATAACCCTGACAGCCTTTTTACCATTCCCCTCGGAGTTTTAATATACTCTGCCTATATCAACCTTTAGTATTTAAAAATTGGAAAAGCAGCTAGACTGCAAGTGTGAGCAAATAAATTGTGCAGAAATTAAAGTGTTACTTATGCACTGTTTACCTACCTAGGTAAAAGTGCAAAAAAACCCAAGACTATGAAAATGTATGTATGTATTCAGATAATACTTCACTAGTTCATTTTTAAACTCATTTTTCACAGCTAGCATTAGCTTCTGTCTATGCACGAAATGAGGAATGCATTCACTGAGACCACAGAACACTTCTGATAATCTGTGCTGCCACTGATGTATTGGTGAAGGTGTCTTAAGTCCATGCACACATTATAACCCTAGCATTACAGTTCTGGGTTTTAACCCATCTTGTAGGAACTTAAGAACTGGCATGTATCTCCATGTAGCAAAAAGTTGTTGTTAATTCATTTTCTGAACTACATTTGTGCATAGCCTAGGTTTGCATTTTCACCTAACTCTGTTGTGTGTCCATGTGCCTATGTATAAAGACTCTCTGCGGTTGGGTTATGGGCTTGTTTTGTCACCATTGTCAATTCTTTTGCCCCTGCTGACACAGCTTCCTCATTAGTACAGTGGAGACAATGTAGCGATCTAGCAAAAAATCTCCTCAACATTCATTAATTCATTGCACAATGAGGAGACATAAAAAAGCTGTTAAATGTTGCCCACATCACTTTAAATATCCATTTTGATTGCCACACTGAACTAATAATAAATTAATAATAGAATTTGTGGACAGTTGAAAATGACCATGTCTTGAAATGCCCCAAATGACCAAGTTCTCTAACTGTTTTTGAATTACAGTAGTCCTGAAATCACTGGGATAAGTCCTGGACAATGTTGGAGATAAACTGATACAAAGTGTAAACCATAATGAAGTAAATGGTGAGAAAAAAATTCCTGGTAGTCAACATGATTTACTGGAATATAAATCTTGTCAAGCAAATCTGGTTTTACTGCCAGCCTTGATAAGATTATGGATTTGGTAAATAGAACTGAAACTACATCCAGTATTTGACTTAATATCATATGACATTCTAATGAAAGGATTGAATCACACAGCAAGTAAAAATGAGTTGCCTAATGGACAGGTGAGTTATTACTGAATTTTCTTTTATATGGTGTCCCACAGAGCTCTGCATTGGGCATGGTTCTGCTCAACATTTTCATTGATGACTTGGTAATAAATACAAATTATTACTGATAAAATGTACTGGAAAGGACATGCAAAAAACATACTTGTGGAACAATTTAAAAAACACAGCTGACTGCTCTGAGATACTGCTTTAAATTCAAAGTAGTAGCAAAAAGTATTAATTGTACTAGTAAAAGTGTAAACAGTAGGAAAACTGTAGCAGTGGAATTGTGATTTTAGCTCTGGGATATTAGTTTAGATTTGTGTGATTAGTATTGACATAAAGCTATAAACTTTTTTTTGGGTGGCAGAAGGTAATCTTTTAGTTGAACTTAAGAAAAAAAAAAAATAATTAACCAACAACCCTAACAATAATGATTCTGAAACACACTATTCAGTTTTGCTATGTTTAAAATGATGATGAGAAACTAGGGAAGGAAAAGCCAGACTCTGCATCTGCATTATGAATGTTTAGTTTGCATTAGGAGAGCATTTTTAGAGTAAATTTTGTGATTGCACTCCATCACTGTGCTTTGGTTCACACCACAGATGTGTCACAGAATACACGGACGGTGCTGTGTGTGTATGTAGGAGGTGCAAGTGTGCCAGACACTGATGGGTACACACAGCCTAGAGCACTCTCAGAGTAATTCTTCCCCAAATACTTGTAGAGCAGATGTTGGACCCTTTAGCAACTGTTTATCAACAAATCTAATTCTACAGTCTGTCATAATGCTAATGTAGCCATAGTTAAAAATTACTCTAGGTCTGTTTTCTATTACACATTTTTCTATTACTCATTTTCCTATCCCAAAACCAAAACAGACTGAAAAATCTCCCTCCAAAACGGTCTATTCCCCTACGTTCCAAAGCTTTCACAGGGTGAGGAGTACTGTTTGAAATGTGGAGTTGTGGAATATTAGTCTGGCAGCTAATCACAAAGTTTCTGCTTGTAGAAATGAGTGCCCTTTTGGAAGATGTACTTCAGAACTCTGCTTTAGCTATTTACAATTCTTTGACTCGGTATTGGTAAAAGTGGTATAGTGGTGTATATATATATATATATATCATTCCATAACTTCTGCATAAATGTTACTGTTGGAGTTGGTTTTTTGCTGAGATAAACCACTAAGGACCTTCACTTCCCTTTTCTGTTGCCACCTGACCAATGTGTGTTCTCATAGGAAAGTAATTACCAGCAGTTCTAAGCCCATACTCCAAAATGTCAAGGCAAGGATTAGTTCAAGCTACCCTGAAATGACATTTAGCCACCAAATTATTTTAAACTTCCACATGTTTAGTGACACCTGTTTGAATATTAACCAAATTATTTGTCCCTTCCCCAAAAGTCTTGTGTGAAGCCAATAGGCTTATGTGGTAAAGGTAGGAATACAAAGAAACTGTACAGCACCTCAGCACATCAAGGCTGTCCCTGAATAGGATGCAGACAAATTTGGTCTATGCCCACAACATTCATAAATATCAGCCCAAGAGGTTTGAACACCATGGTATACAGAAAAGCTAATTTTTTTTTTTCCCCTGGAGTCCTGTAGCTGTGGATACATTTTATGTAAGGAGGACTCATCTTACAGATGATTGTATTCAGAGAATAGCAACAATAACACTTCTACAATCTCTGAAGCATTTCTATAATAGCTTTACTTTGGTAGAAAAGATTCCACACATTACAAATACACAGTTCATATCAAAACTGCAGCAATAAAATATTTATACTACAGAACTGCACAACTCCTAACTTTAGTAATCTGACCCCTCTAGGAACACAGCCTAGGAAATGCTTGGGGTTGAAAGATGCCTTGAAAAAAATTGCTATGAATTTTACTTGATCATATAAATCACAAAGATAGCAGGTAAAGCAAAAAAGTTACTGAAGCTTTGCCTTTTGCAGGGGTCTGACAAGTGCAGAACTGCTTCATGACAAATAGCTTGGAATAAAGGGTTCAGTTCTGTTGTTTTAAAGAAGAAACAAGAAAAATATCAAAGGCAGGTTGTTCAGCAGAGATGGAGGCAGCCATCTTTATGATGTATCCCATGCATCTGGCAACCATACATAAATCTCTCGATACATGTACTTTCTAGACTTCTAGGATAAATATTTATCTCCTACTTTAAAAAATGTATGTATAAACCCATATGACTTAAGCGTAGGAAGCATGGAGTTGCGGATAAGCATACTACTTACAAGTATAAGTGATCCATACTTTTCTGGGCAGCATCTGGAGGCTGACAAGATAGTGTAAGGCATAAAAAACAGCTGAGGCAACTGAGTTCAAGCATGCTGCTTGGTTGACAAGAGCTTAAGGTTAGACTGCGAGTTCCCATACATAATCTTTTGAAGTGTCCAGGCTTTGATCTTGGGCTCATTCTTGTGGCATTTTCCCTTTCCAAAATACAGCCCTCCTAGATGACTATTGTAGCTACTAAGCATTCAACGTGTCAGTTCTAAGTTTATCCTCAGTTTTTAGTGGTATTCAGAACATGAGGAACACACAGTGTACATTGGTAAATTGAGTTCAGGTTTGTCTCTGTGATGCTGGGCAAGTCATGAACATTTTCTCCAAAGTACTGTTCATCTGGATTACCTGGGCAAAGATCCTTGCCTTCTGCCCTCTCCTAGCTCATTCACTGTACGAAATCCATTTGCTGCAGTGCTTGAGGCCAAGATCCTAATTTTCTTCATCGGACTATTCATTTTTTTGCAGCAACTACTTTGTACACTAGAGGGGCATAACCTGTGTAAAAATGCCATGTTACAAGGGAATTAAGGATGAACCTGTGCATATATTCAAAGGACACTAAATTAGATTGTCACTCTCTGCTATCACTATGGATGGGTGCTAATTACAGTCTGTGCTTTCCTCTTCACTGCTTAGATGCCATCAAATGTCAGGAAAAAGAAAATTTCATGCTGTATTTTTAAATTTTGACCAAATTACAATTAAGATGCAATGAATCATGTTAAAATCCCTTTAGTGTTATTGGTGAATTTCTAGTATTGCAGGTGGTTGTGGGTCTTTCTCTTTTAATTTTTTTTTCCCCCATAACTTTTTTTCCCTCAAATAAAAACCTGACCCTATAAATCTTCTACTTTCAGTTTACATTGGGGAAAGTGTTTTGCCTCACTACCTGGGGAAAAACACTTTTCATTCTGCTGTTGTCCTTTATGCTCTCTGGTTTTGCCTGACAGTCTTTATTCCTGTAACAATTCTTTGAAAGCTTCTGGTAGTAGTGATATGTGCCTTCAGGAACATGCTATTTTAGGACTCGGAAAAAAAATATCTATAACCCACATTTCTAAGCTAGAAAAGAAGCAGTTGGACTTACCTTCTAAAGTGCTTGCAGATTTACTGACAAAACATACTACGGCAGACAGAGGTATATTTTCTAAATAGAGCTTAGGTGTAGATACTGCTAAAACTCTTTTCCTTGGCATGTATATTTGAATGATGCCCCATGGAAGAGTCAGCTCCTTTTCTAAGGTGCACTATCTCAAGTTAAACAAGGTGAAAGTTTAAAAAGCTGTCATTTTTGTCTCTCATATATACACATATATCTGTAATTGAAATATCAATTCATTGATGTATATAAATATGTATGCACATTTAGGAATAAATATGTATGCACATTTAGGAGTATGACTTAATATTAAACCAGAAATGTCAGTATAATTATTCACTTTAGTGCAAAATGTTTATGATGATAGTGGGATGTCATTTGCATTTGATAGATCCATGGTGAACGAATTTGTTGTTGTACCTCTTGCCTGTCGTGTGCTTCTACCATTGTAAAAGAGAGAGTAAAACTTGGGGAAATTCTAATTCTTCATGAATAAGCTCAGTATGCAACTGCATTTGTAAGATTGAGTGCTTTAACTGAAAATCTGTAAGTAAAGGTACATAATGGACAATTTAAAGAAAATAGAAGAAAATATTCCTACTTGATAAAAACACACTTCTTGTATAACTGAATATGTTACTAATACCAGCAAAACCAAAATAAAATTTCTATAATTGCAGCCTGGAGATAGCACAGACTAAGGAATAATCGACCATCAATCCCATGTAGTTTCATTGGGAGAAGGTAATACAAATATTATTTCTTGGTCATAGTGTCTGAGAGTTTGCTTAATAGCCAGAATTCCTGAGGCTGAAATGTATTTAAGAACAATCAGACAGTGATCAGTAGTGAAAAAGCACTGAGATCTTTTTAATACTTTGCTACATTTGTCTTTCTTTTCCATCAATCACAGAATGGTAGGGGGATCTTATCAATGCTAATAAATACTCAAGTCTTCTCTTCACAGACCAAAAAGACACAAGTGCCTCAATTTTTCCTACTAACAGATGATCTATTTCTCTAGTGATCTTTGTAGCCCTTTGATGTACATTCTCAGCACTTCTCTGTCCTTGAACCTGGGCCCCCAGAACTGGACACAGTACTCCAGATGTAGCCTCACCATGGCAGAGCAGAGGAGGAAAAGACCCCCTCTCAACCTGCTGGCCACACTCTTCTTGATCCACCGTAAGTAAGCATTGGCTTTCGATTCCATTAGGCCCGTTTCACAGTTCTTGCTGTTATCAGCTGTAGGCGACTAGCATTTGACTTTACATTTTCCTGGGCCTTACATGATGTACAGCACTGGTCTTCATCAGAACAACAGACTTTAGATTGCTGCAAAGGGTTAAGTTGTGGAAGTCTGTTTCTCACGATTTGTATTTCCATTGAGCTGTTCTTGCTCGTTGGTTCATTGATGTCTCTTGATCTCTTCTCTCTTGAGTTGATTAGAGGGCACAGAGACAGTAAATTTGTGGTCAGTTCTTCTTTAACCAAATGAATGGTGGGACATTTCGGCAGACAGTACACTGTGCTTGAGGGGAAGCACCCATTTTTAGATGTTGTTTTCCTAGAAAAAACAAGTTACAGTAATAAATTGGGGGGTTTTCCCATTAAATCTCTTCCACTGCAGTTCTGCCGTGCGGAACAGGATACCAACAAAACCTCATATATGGCTTTAACCCATTTTATAGGAAGATCCACTGTGGTGCTAAGGAAAGATGTATTCTTGAAAAAGAAAGATCCTGAAAAAGCTGTAGTATGTGAGACATTGAGTGTACATTGCATTGCTCTGCTCTCAAGTAGAAACAATGAATGTCCAAATGTATTGGCAATTTGTGGTTACTCTGGTTAGAGGAAGTAAAGTTATTGCCTAGTTGATCAACTTGTAAAAAAGTAACAGGCAGAAAAACTAGATGAGCCAGCATTTTATTCAGTGCATGGGGTATCATTGTGTTAAGTATTTAACATGCTGTGATGAAACTGTGGGGTCGTGTAAAAAGGCAGGTTTATTTTCTGTTATTATTTTAAGAGTTTCAAGTTTGAAACTGTTGACCTTTTCCATTTTTCTATTTATGGTGATTTCAGTATCACTCCTGGGATGGTCATAAAGAAAGGATAATTTTGTAAAGGTTCAACAGGGCTTTTTTCACTGCACTCCAAAAGGCTGTAATAAGTCACTGTATGCTGTTGAACGGGTAAGTTTTGAAGAGGAGTGGTGGTGGTGTGCTCCTGAAATATTATGGTAACAAACTGAGTAGAAGTGATCCAAAGATAATAGGACAACTAGCTTGTCAAAAGTAATTGCTAAACATTATCTTAATTCCCCTTAAGGAACAACAATATGTCTTTATTGGCAAAAGTAGCAGAGAAATACTAGATACCTCTCTTTGTGTTATCCGCTGCGCCTCATACTTGTGCTGAAGAGGATCTGGTTTATTTGAGTGTATTTGCTCTATTTCTATTGTCTTCAGATTCTAACAGTGCTTACAGAGCAGTGTATTTTCCAATGTGTTAGTTAACCCAGTCACTGCTAGCTGTTGACATTCCTAGACTGCCCGATGGAGAAAGGCATGGAGTCCCTATGTCATCCCTCTCCATCATCACAGAAAATTTAATCAGGTTTCTCTAGGAAAAAAAAAAGGTCAAGGAACTCGTTTGGGCCAATAACTTCTGTTCAAGCGTTGTACTACAAATGCCAGATTTAAAAATGTTGCACATTATTGATCAGTTCCACTGACAAGACCCTCAGGTTTAGAGCACCAGTACTTGCAAAACTTGCCCACATGCTAACTGTATGGTTTCTGCTAGAATTGCTATGCACTGTGAAACTTTTCTGTGAAGGAAAACACTTCACAGAACTGCATGGAGCTTTACCCTTGAATTAGAATGATGTGAAACTCAAAAATGTTTTCTGTTTGCTTTTTCCTTTATATAAAAACATAGAGGAGCTGAAACAGAGAAGGCTGCACTCAAAAATGCTGAGTGGAATATGTACTTTTGTCTAATGGCTTTTTTCATTTCTAAGAGTATTTATAATGTAATACATGTTTTTAAAAAAAAAAACCCTCCAAACATCTAATGCACTGCATTTCTCAAAATTGCTTCTTGATTTTTAAAAAGCAAATGAACTAAATGCAACATCAGTACATAGTAGCCTTATTGGCAAGGAATTATATCCACTTCTGTGAATGGATGAACAATTCAATTAAAAGGTTTAGCCTCTGAGATTAATTAATTTTAAAGATGTGTTTATAATTGCTTTGGATGAAGAGGAGAAAAGAAACTAGAAAGCAAGAAAGAAACTCAAAACTTGGTACAATTGTGAGCAATGTGAAATTCAAGAAAATGTTGCTGCTCTGCTCAACAGATGACACAAATGGACAAAAAACTGAGAGCAGAGAAGGCTGATTAAAAATAAAAAGTCTGAGCCATGAAAGCATAATCAGCAGTGTGGTAATTATTACCCTTTAAGACTAGCAAAACATGGTCTGGACTTCAGTAATGTGTCTGATGAGGTCTTAAGTGCTACAATTAAATGCTACTGATTTATTACATGTATTAAGTCTATAATCCAATATCCTCCCGAAGTCTCCATTTGGTATAGTAAGAAAATGGAGATGTACTGACAGCAAAGACACTACATACATCACATAACAGAATAGGATTCTGAGGAGGAGTTCAATACTTTCCCTCTGTAAAAGCATACACTGAAAAATTAAACACTTCCATATTTCCTAAAAGAAAAAGTATCATTGACTGTTTTATCCAGGAAAGGTGATGGCACGGCTTTCACTTGATGGAAAAATAAAATTTGATGGAAAAATAAAATTTTCATACCTCATGAATCTTTCACACATCAGAAGGAAACACGCTGTAGCAGCCAACCTTCACAGGTGAAGTACACTCCCCAGCATGTCTGACACCAGAGTGTCTGTGCAGCAGACTGTTTCATTTTGGTAAACCAGTGTTTTTATGAAGACCATCTTAATAAAGAGCTACGAAGAGGTGATTACTTCCTAGGCATCTTTCTTTTGCAGTGTAGGACATTCAGATGCATTAACCTGAGAAATCTTCAGTTTGGAAACAGTATGAATTCCTGGAATGTAAATGAAAAATAACATGAGATTTGAGAAGCAGCCCTTAAACAGCGATGTGTTGGCTGTGAACAGCGTTCTGCTTGTAGACAAAGAGTCTGCACAAAATGTCAGTACTGGAGGTTCAGATCAAATGATCAATACTGGGGATGAAAATCTGCCATAGACAGCCAAGGGATGCTTGCTTTCTCTGTGAGGTGTTTTAGAACCAAAAATCTATGCTATTTCCTCAATAGAAGGTCAGTTGAGGAAGTCTGGGGAAGAAAGAAGAAATAAGTGTACAAGTGCATTGAAAAGAAACGAAATTCTTTATTTCACTTTCCAATGTGTATAGGTGTGTGTAATCTGATGTTATTTATATAGCTACATCATAAATCTACGTTTCCTTTTCAAGTACCACAGTCTCCACATGCACATACAAAGATACAAATATGCAGTCTTCAAAATTGCTCTAAGCAAGTGTATGAACTTATTCAGATGCTAGCAAGTCATTGTGTATCATGTATGTGAGAAGCTTTCTTACTCTAGACACTGGTTAAAATAGCGCTTTACTCTTTTGAAAAGTTTGTGGCAGTTTTCCATCTTAAATATCCTTCAAATCCATAGCAAAGAGGTAATGTTCTTCTGTTTCTGAAACTCTTTTTTAACAGTAGAAGTTAAATAATTAGCTGGTTTTGAAAAAGGGCCTGAGAGAGTAGAGCCACCACAAGATAATTCACCACTGCCTAGTCTGACATGCCTTCCTCTTCAGAATCTGTGCAGGCCAGATACTACATATTCCAAACTTGGCAAGTATCTCAAATCGGGGGGGGGAGGGGGTAGAGGTGCAGTCAGTATATAACTTCTGACATTAGAAGACTCTGCATACTGTCCATCTCAGCTGGACCAAAATTATTCTGTTGACTTCTCAGATTTTCCTTACTGAAGGGTTTGTAATATTTCCAGTTCTTCAGCTATGGAAGGGTAGAATAAGTCTTTAACGAAGATACTGTAATCATCTTTTCCCACTGATTTTGAAGCTTTTTTGTAGTTAAGGTGTCTGTTTGCAGAAGTGTGTTTCACTGAAATGAATTGGGTATTGTTTTCTCTATAGTTAAAAAACCCCAATCTGTCAGAATATTAGGTGAAAAAAAAAGAGTTCATGGTATGATGAGTTAGGAATTTGCTTTTTCTAAAAGCGGAAGCATCATATGGTCCTGTTTTCTTCTTCAGGATTTGACCCTTCTGTTTTTTATTAAAAGAGTAACATGCTTAATTTTTTAAGCAACTCAACACTTAATTCCAAAAAGATACTTGGAATTTTTTTATTCAGGTGAAGTGGATCTCAATATAGGCAGCACACTGTTTGTAGATTCATAGAATCATAGAATTATTTAGGTTGGAAAAAGGGTTTTAAGCTAATTTCATTAAAATTATTAATATATTTGTCCAAAGGTCACAATCATGGGATCACAAATTTGATAGATATTAGTTTCCAATATTACTCCTTTCCAGTAAAGAATTTAGAAAATGACATGAATTAACTTAGTGGGCCTGATGTGGATTTTGGTGTAACTCCTAGCATCAGTGTATCATGAAATCCCGAGATTTAGAATTTAACATTTTACATTCCAGGATTAAGAATTGCTACAACCTGTTGATCTGTTCTGGAGAAGCAGGTACTTCTGGGCAGCCATCCAGCCAATTCCTTACTCATCAAATAGTGAGGTATGGATTTGATTCATAGACTAATTTAAAGTCAAGGACATTGTATGGGACTGTGTCAATGGTCCCACAGAATTCTGGGTAGATGACCGAGTGATTCTGTTAGTGGAACAACTGTACTCATAGAGGGTTTCCAGATTAGTTGGGCATGATCTTCCCCTTGGCAAGTCATGTTGTCTGTAGCTAGTCACCTCCCTGTCATTCATATGCCTTAACACAGCTTCCAGGAGGGTCTGTTCCAGGCTTTCACCATGCAGAGAGGGGTGCCTGATTGTATCACCAAACACGGGGCTTCACTGGATCTCTAGCTTGGGCTGGGCTGTAGCACCACTCATGCTCCTTGTGAGTTTGTTTTACTTTGTGTGGCCTAATGTGTCCTTTGTTCTTCACAAAAGAGAATATTACAGATCAACTATGGGTTTTTTTTCCTAAGGTGAAGCAAAATACAGCTCTGTTGTATTTACTTCCTGAGCCCCATTTCTGTCCTTCAACAGCTGGGAGATCTTGAACCACCTAGTTCTCAGGCTGACAGCTACATTATCCCTACCATCATCCAAGAAAGTCAAATCCACACTTTCACTGGGAAATGATTTATTCAGTCTTATTCAAAATATACTCTGCATTATTGGGTAGGACACTTCACAGCAGAGAGTTCACAAATAGCACAGATTGTGCACTCTTCCTATGTGCAATTAGCCACTTAGTTCTAGAGTGTACAGGAGTTAAAGAGTCTGGAAGCAGGACATTTGTTGCCAGCTGATCTCAGTGCCAGAGAACAGCCCTGAGCACATTTAATTAACTAATGTAGGCATAGCATATGGCTCTCACTTTCTAGCTGAGCTTTCTCGTTATGCTACTGTCAGGCTCTCTTCTGTATTCAGAAAGATTATAGCCAAGAACGTAAAGCAGCATGGATTAATACAAGGAGTGCATTGAGGGTAAGAGGCATTTTGATAATACTAGCATGTTAGCAACATGCTCTAACTTTTGGTCAGCCCCAAACTGGTCAGGCAGTTGGACTATCCTATCCTATTCTTTCTATTCCATTCCATTCATTTGTCTAGTCTGGTGTTTTGTTTGAAGCCTATTATAGACTAAAGAGGACCAAACAATAAAGTCAATATGTATTACTGTTAATATTTAACTATTTACCACTTTGGTTCCTGTGAGTTCCAGGAGGGCCATAAATCTTGTATTTTATATCAGAAGACACCATTGAAATAAAGGACTCGAAAGCTTATCTGTTGATGTGGGCCATGACAGTGCTTCCGTGAACTCAAGCATGAGCTGTTGAAATGGCCAAAATTCTTATAGAAAAGCTTTATTTTATTTTTCCACTCAGAATGGGGATCATTCGATGAGGTTCCAAGGAGCTATGATGTGACTATAACCTTGGCAGGACCTACACGTTAAGTGTGAGACATGTCAGTAACCAGGTACAATATCTTCCCTATCCTGTCTAGGTTTTTCCCACTTGTTTGGGTTTGTTGTTTTTTGTTTGTTCGCTTGGTGGTTTGGTTTTTTATTACTAAATTTTCTCCCCCTCTGACCATATATATACAATAGCACACAATTTGGTTGTCTGCGCATGTGTAAGCTTTTATAGCTCTCCTTCAAAGACCAGCACTTTAATGCTCTTGAAAAGGATACAATGCAGGAAAATTGACTGTGAGGGTCATAGCAACATTTCAATATTACTCTGAATGTGTATCTGATTGTATGACTAAATGCTCTTCAGAGAAGAAAACATCCCCAGAGGCTTTAATACATAGATATAAAGTATAACTGTACAGTAATTCAGATTATCTGGAGGACAACATTCTTGACTTTACTTCCACAAAGAATATTGTATTCTGTCTATTCTGTTGTCATCCTTTATATTTAGAGTTGTTTTTTTGGACTTGTTTACAGATAACCGAGCTGAAATACCTGAATAACAGAAAAGCTCAGAATCAATTAAATACTCCTATTTAACTTGAGAGGGACAATATGTAAGAAAAAAAGTCAGAAGATCAGTCATCTTCCCAGGACTGACTGACTTTCAAGAAATAGGTGGTAATACAGTTGGAGTTTTAATTATTCTGGAAAACAGCTGGGAGGTTACTGCTTTCCTTAGTAAATGGACTATGAAATTTATAAAACTGCTCTTTTTCTAGCAGGATTTTAATGAACAAATGCATGTCAGATGATATTTTGTGGCAAACCATATCTGAAAGCTTTTATTTTCCTTTTATAAACAATATTTATTGAATACCTAGAAGAAAAAGTTTTCAGAAGGTGTTGGCAAGTAACTGACTTTCAGAATGACTTCTTCAGTAGAATGTGATAGCATCCAAGACCCATAACATTGGATTAAGTTGCCGTATCAGAATTTGTCAGCTGACTTCCATCACCTCTATCTCTTATCTCTTTTTTCAGTGTTAACTCACATATATATATACGTATTAGGATGGTGATGTGCATGGAAGGCATGACAGGCATAGTCTTGAGGCTTTTGATTTCAGATTTGGTCATGAGTACTAAGCCTAACCTAAACATTTAGTTTTTCACACCATCTGGTATGGAAGTTCTTCTCCAAGTTCTCCAAAGATAGTCGTGAATCTTCAAGCTTGCAGTGTAAGTCCAAATAGCAAACGATTGACTGTCTTCTCCAAGCATTGTTTTTCTGTCACACTCAAGAATATATCTTACCTTGGTTTTCTGTTACTGTTGTTTTGATGGCAGACAACAGTGCCCTCTGAAATTTTCCATAATTTTCTAAAATTCTTCTGAAGAAATGTGAAATGAGAAAGTGAACCAGACCCATCCCACAGGGAGGTCTGCTGCCTCCCTGGGGCTCAGGTTAGAGATGTAAAAAGGAAGCTCCCTGCTCTGGTGCAGTCCTCTGATTATTACCCCTTGCTGGTTATTCAGGTTGGTAAAGATGAGGTTGCAGAGAGAAGTCCAAGGGCGATGTGGAGGGACTTTAAGGCGTTGGGGTGACTCGTTAAAGGCTCGGGTGCATAGGTGGTGTTCTCAGAAGTCCCTCAAGTAGAAGTCTGTGTGGCTATTCAGTGAGACTTGGACAGACTGGAGAGCTGGGCAAAGAAGAACTTGATGAGGTTTAACAGGGAGAAGTGCAGAGTCCTGCATCTGGGGAAGAGCTGGAGAGCAGCCCTGTGGAGAAGGACCTGGGAGTCCTGGTGGACAACAGGTTATCATTGGCCTTCATAGCCCCAAGGGCACATTGCTGTCCCATGGATATCTTGGGGTGTATTAAGAAGAGTGTGTCCAGCAGATTCTGGGGTTCTTCTCCCCCTTTATTGGGGTTCTGCTTCCCCTCTATTCTGCCCTAGTGAGACCTCACCTAGGATATTGCGTCCAGGTCTGGGCTCCTCGGACTCAAGTAGATCCTTGTCCCTCATGAGCTAACAGAAGGCTACAAGGATGGTTAAGGGA
>VWZY01008181.1:42473-62186 GCA_013399075.1 Chloroceryle aenea
GTTTTGCACCACGTGTTACCAGAGGCAAATTTCTGATGGAGGACAATGGGGTTGATATTCAAGTAGCTGCTCCTCTGAACCGCAGCCTCCGACGGCTGAACTTCAGAGCGCCAGAAAACAGCAGTATTGCCTGTAAAGAATTGTCTCTGCAGAGCCTGGGCCTGTTACTGGTCCTCTCACACTCATGGTCTCCAAAATTGCCAATGGTGAGGGAATTTGCCTTTAACAATACCATGAAACAATAATGCAAAAGGATGATCTGAGGATTTTCTTTCTTTTTTTTTTTTAATTTATTTTATTCCTGCTGGTGATTTAAGACCGGGCTGGATGAGGTTTTGAGCAACCTGGTCCCTGCTTGTGGCCAGGGGCCCATAACGTGATGGTCTTTAAGCTTCCTCCCGACTCAAGCCATTCTATGATTGTGCTGTAGGAGTTTATTGGTTAGATCTCAAGCTGGCTGGTCCTCATGCTTGATTGGAAGCCAACTTTGCAGGCAGAGGATCCTTTGAGGTTTGGGTTTTTTAGTGATCAATACACTCGGAAAGACTTTGCAGGAATGCCCATTTCACTGGGAAGAACTGGGGCACCTGAATGCTCCCCTGCTTTTCCCAGTTCTGCTCTTCATTCACCAGTTCTTCCTGCCAGCTTGAGGGGAAAAAAATAACCAAACGACTTTTGGTGCATAATTGCATAGGTCAGGTGGGTTTTTCCCACTTGGCTCATCTTGAGGCTGCTTGGGCACTGGGAATACATGGCCTGGGTGTCCAGTGGATCATCATTCCTGTGGGATGTGTGTTACTTAAGGTGCTCGCAGAGGGAGGTGGTGAAGCACACAGAGCTGAACCATCAGCTCAGCAGCCCCACGTTGTGTTCTGCCTCACAGTGGTTGGGTTTTGCAGCTGCAGAAAGCTGCCTTTTTTATGGTACCTTAAAAAAAATGAATATATGTGGTAGAAGCCCCATCCCTGTCCCCATCCCAGGGGAGGTGGCCGGGGCTCTGAGCACCCTGCTCTGGCTGCAGATGGCCCTGCTCCCTGCAGGGGGATGGATGAGATGAGCTTGGAAGGTCCCTCCCCACCCAAACCAGCCTGGGATTCAGTGTTTGCACAGCATCGCACCAAATCATCCCCTGGCTGGGGCCACCAACACTTGTGACCCTGCTCCTCCAGCTCCAGCATCTCACCTTCTACACCCTGCAAAGTCCCTGGTCTTGTACCTCCCAGTCACAAACCCTGAGCCTGGGGCACCCAAGCAAGCAGCTGTTTGATCCCTGCGAGTGGTTTGCTCCGTGTCTTCCTGACAGGATGCAACTGATGTTCCTGCAAAGCATTTGGAGATGTTTCTAAAACTCTGGGAAGTGTTCAGCCGTGGGAATGGCCACAGCAGGTTGTCCAAGACAGCTTCCCATCCCCACTGCTTTGCTCTTCCAGCAGCCATCCCTGCTGCTCAGCATGTTTTTCAGCCATCATGTGCTCCTTCCAGCCATCTCCATCTCGTGAAGCTGCTCTAGTGTCCAGCCAGCAGCGTTCTGCTGAAGGTTCTTCCTTCTCCTGCATCTGTCTGTGTGGCTGCATCGTGTTCTGCTAGATGGGTGGCAAACATCTGCTCCTCCTGCTCTGCCTCGTTGCAGCCACGCCAAGTAACAGGGAGTAGATGAGTTGACGACACAACAACGTGCACCCTTAACGGCCGGACCAAAAGCTGTCCAGTCCAAGAGCAACGAGTGAATCTCTTAATCATATCTCAGGGGGTGGTGAATGGAAAAACCTTCTCTTTTGTTCTTCCAACCGGCACAGCCGTGTCCCCAGCCACACGGCTTGGCCCTTCATAGCTGACCCGGTGGCCAGGCACCTCCCAACCTCCTGCAGCTGCAGCCCCGGGAACAATGGACCCCTTGAGTCATCCGAGGCAAATTTTGCCTTCTTTGGAGTGGGAGCTTGTGGCTGAGCAGGACCTGTCTGGTGTGGCTGCACCCAGCAAGCAGCTTGGTCACACTTCACCCTGCCCCTGAGCTCTGGACTTCTCTGAAGCCCTCTGTGCTGGTCACTGTAGGTTGAAATGTCATTGCTTGTGTAATTACACACGCTGTGGAATTAGTCCCAGCACAGACTCTTCTGGTTTTGCTCCCACCCGTTGTGTCCATTCCCCAGTGGAGCGTGGAGGGCTAGTGTGGTACCCCAGGAAAGCTTGGGTTTCATGGGGGTTGGTCTCGAAGCAGGGTGTGCTCGTAGCTGGTGTGGTCACAGTTGCTGTCACCAGGGATTGTTTTCTTGCTTTTTTTTCCAAGTAGAAGGTATGTCAGAAGGTGCATTAAAAGGGGATGGGCTTTTGAGCAGGGGCTGCTGGGACAGGACAAGAGGGGATGGTTTAATCTCAAAGAGGGAGATTTAGACTGAGGAGAAGGAGAAATTGTTGGTGCTGAGGGTGGGGAGAGCCTGGCCCAGGCTGCCCAGAGAGGTGGTGGCTGCCCCATCCCTGTCCCCATTGCAGGGGAGGTGGCCGGGGCTCTGAGCACCCTGCTCTGGTTGCAGATGGCCCTGCTCCCTGCAGGGGGGTTGCCCTAAAGGACCTTTATCGGTCCCTTCCCACCCAAACCAGTCTGGGATTCTGTGGGCAGACAGGAGCTGTGCCCTTTGCTGTCTCCATTTACTGATGCTCCCAGATGAGAACCTTCAGTTCTCCATCCACTGTGGTGGCTGTTCCTTCCCTAGGTAGGTAATTCCCAAACCCTGTTCCTGAGGCTGCAGTGGGGCAAAGCAAGAAGCAGATGTAGAACGGGGCCGTGGCTGTTTGGGAAGCAGGAGTGGGGATGCTTTTCAGCTGGAAGTAGAGAGCCCTGGGGCACGCTGAAGGCGATCACCTTTAACGATTATTACTTTTGATAGTGACTTTTATGGCCTATAGCTTAACAAGCCACTCTTTTAACCAGCAATTCACAGAAGGACTTTATTCTCCTCTGCTATTTCAAAGATGCTTTTGATGCCACAGGTTTTGTTCTCAGAACAATAACACCCTCGATAACCTTTGGTGCTGCTTTTCGGAAGTCTCTTTGCTCTTGTCTTGGGTCCTATTTGCCTTGTGTGTGTGTTTATGGCTTCAATAACTGGGGTGGGGGGGGGTGTCACCCCATTCTGGCCGAGCAGCCCTGGCTGGAGGCAGGTGCAGTGACCCACAGAACAAGGTGTTTGCCCCAAAACGAATCTTTTGTGAAACTGCTTCTTTTAGGAAGTGGAAATTGCCGGGGAAAACGCCACTGGTGATGAGCAACCACACCCTGGGGTAGCTGGGAGGACTGGTGATGTTTCTAAACCAAAATCTCCTACCCGTTTCTGGGTAGGGCTGTGGATTTAATAACTGTCAAAAGAGTTTTTAATGCGGCAACTATTTTTTCCACGAGGAAGAGGTCGCTACATAAAACTTTTTGGCCTCTTGGCAGAAGTCGTGTTCTAAAGACGTGCTTGCTCTAGGTTTAAAGTGTTAATTTCTGTGGTATACTGAATGGGATTTAAAGGTCCCTGAAGACCTTTGAATCTCAGTAGCTAATGAGGCTTGCAGAAGAGAGCTTGAGAGAGGAAAAACTTACTGGCAGTGAGTAATTCTGGTGAAAGAGCCCCAGGATTGAGCAAGTTTTGCAGAGAGTAATTAGAAATGATCGCATCGGCGTTCGGGGCGTTTGATTATTTCCAGCTATAGCTGTCCCCTGATGCCGCCAGCGTCCCTGTCCCTGCAGCCCCCCCACGCCCCAGAGGATGCTCCTTCTGCCCAAACCCTTCAGGTTGAGACTTCCCAAATCTTCCAAGGAGGCTCAGCTCCTCGTGGTTCATGAGCTGGGCACCCATGAGCAGCCATCTCCTGGGCTCAGCAGAGCTATCCCTGATGGATTTGGTGTTCAGGCTCCCATCTCTCCGAGCCATCCTTGCCAAAGACACTTAACCTTGTCCTCCTTCTTCCAGCTGGCCTTGCTGAACTACTTTCACCCCGAAGACAAGCTGCACGTCGGAGAAGAAGGAAGACGTGTCCGTCGGAATAAAAGGAGTAAAGGCAGCGAAGGGCCAGACGGTGAGTCCGCGCCGCTCCGCTCCTCTCCGCACGGACGAGCAGGAGACTGGCTGCTTTTGGGTTATTTGGTTGGTTGTTTTCTTCAGATCGTGGTTATGTACAGAATTCTGTATGTGGGGGAAAAAAATAATTGGCATCTGCGGCTTGTAATGGTTTCTGTCTGATTTTCATTGCCTTCCAGATGAGGAGTTCCAGTAGTTCCAATTTCTGCTACTGTAGGTCTAGTGATTTCGTGCCAATTAATGCTGCGTAGTAATTTCGTCCTTGACACTTCTCCAGTAGCGAGGCTCTGTGCTCAGTTAAGGCTCTAATTTGTACTCGTGTACCCGTATTTTGTTGTTCTGTGCGCCCGTTTCTGCTTAAAACCATCGAGTAGCTGTTTGTGGTGCAACAAACAGCTGTGAACATCTGCAGCGTGCTCCGAGGGGGTTTTGCAGCGTGGTGGTGAGGTCTCAGGTGGGTTCTAAGCCCACGTGAAGGGAAGTCAAAGTTGTACTGAGCTTGTTTGGAGAGAGAGGAGGGGTACCAAAAAAATCACACTTGATTTGATAAATATAAAACTGTGGGTGTGATACAAAACCTCAGGGTTATCGGGGCTTCCTCGGTGGCTCTGGTAGTGGGGGACAACCCAAGACCTCCCTGGTGTGATGGTGCTGTTGGTCCTGGTGGTCTGCAGGGCAGCAGCTGCTGCTTCCCTTTGCTGTCACCATTCCTTGGTGAGACCACTGTCCTCCACATGTCCTACTCTGTTATGCTCAGACGGAACCTTAGAAATCATTGTGGGTGGAAAAGACCTTTAAGCTCTTAGAGTCCAACTGTTGCCCCAGTGCTGCCAGAGCAGCACTAAACCATGTTCCTCAGCACCTCAGCTCCACGGCTTTTAAACACCTTGCCAAAGCCCTGCTCTTTTATCTGGTCTCTTTGTTTCTCAACCTTCTGGTTGGACTTGCTGTCTGACCATGCATCCCCTACATGAATGGTCCCACCACCTCCTCTGTGATGGGGTGGGCCATACCTTGATGGCCCTAGGCAAGTGCTAAACATGACAACATGCTGCTGTCTCCTAAGGGGTTTTCTTAAAGTATTTTCATCTTTAATCTGGGAAGTTCTGGGAGATGGCTGATCCTGGTGGCAGCAAAGGTGCTGAGGTGGTGCAGGCCACGATGGTGGGAACAGGAGCTGGGATGCTAGGGAAAGAAATAACAGAGTAGTGATCTGCACGTGGCTTGATGCCTGCTAAGAGCAAGTCCTGGCTCAGGCTGTCGTTTGTGGTCCTCTCCAGCTCCATGAGTTCCCCATCTTCCCCGAAGCCTTCCCAGTTGCATACTGGAAGAGCAATTCCCTGCAGCTCATCTCCAGGAAAGCTTCATGAAACTCCCCAGGTTCCTCCTCCCCAAAACACTGACAAGTACGATGCGTTTGGTGCAGACTCCCTGAGTCATTCCAGCTAAACTTGGCCCGTGGCCTTCAGAACTGGTGCCACCCCGATGCTCAGACATCTCAGGCAGGATCCGAGTCCTTTTACACCGACTCCTTAAAATCTATTCCAAGTGCCTTCACAGGTCGCTCCTGGAAGTAGCGAGCTTGCGCTGCGCGCAGCGTGAGCAGCGTGCTGCAGGCAGATGTTCCGAGGAGGTGGCTGAGCCCGTGAGGTTGCTGGAGAGCTGCCGTTCTGCTGCCAGATGTGCAGAGAATCACTGCACAGGGAGACCTTCTGGGGGCCTTTCAGGACTTGAAGGGGCCTGGCAGAAAGATGGGGACAGACTTTTGAGCAGGGGCTGTTGGGACAGGACAAGTGCTTCTCTATCTTGTCCTCCTTTCCCACATCTCCTTCGTGTTCCCTGAACACGACAGAACCAAGCCACTCCAGCCACATCCGCTCTCCTCCAGCAACGTGGCTTTTCCTAAATTAGGGGGTCTGACCCCACAGGGCAATGGGGGGAGAAGATTGCCAGAGTGACAGGTCGTTTTCCCGGTGACATTAGCAAGGCAGGTTATGCTGGTGAGCAGTTACTTAGCACTCAGTTTTATTGAGCAGAGCCGTATTTAACAAGAGTGAGCTGTCAGGGGAGGGGTTGACCTTGTAACAACCATGAAATCAATCAATACACAGAAGAGCTTTCTGGTGTAACTGGTGCTGTTTGGTTTAGAGCTACATGAAGGAATCTCACTTTTTGGAGAGGGGCAATGAATCTTTAAAAATAAAAATACATGAAGTCATGTCACGGGGCTGGTAACACCGTTTTCTTCGTGCAAAGGGAAAGTTGATCAAATCTTTGATCTCCGAAGTGCCTCCAGAAGATAAAAGTGGATGAACTATAAATTCCGAGAAGGAAGGAGATGTGCTTTCCACTTGAGGCCTCACTAATATCGGTCTGGAATTAATTTGATGAACTTTCAAGTCCTTTCACACATGCGGCGAAAGACCAAAGTGATCCAAGTGTGGAAGCCATGGCTGGAGGGAGGTTGCTCAGGCCCCTTCCATGGCTGTTGGAGTCCTGCTTGTCTCGCTACCAACGGCAGGATGGCTTTGATGGTTTAGAGATGTCAAAGATAAGACGGTTCCTTTCCTGCATGTTTGGGATTTGTTTTCTTTTAGGACAATTTGCTTGTCTTTTGCTGTGAAAAAAGTGGTTTTGAGGCAGGTCAGAGCTGTTCCCTTGGGGCCAGGGGAAGGAGGTGGCCGTGCCCAGAGCACGGAGCCACAGGGGTGGGATGTGGGAGGACACGAGCGGCAAAGCTGCTTCGGGGCCTCTTTGTTTCTCACAGAACCCCCCCGAGAACACTCGCGTGCAATCGTGCAAAGCTATCGCCCGGATCCTGTCGCTTCCAACCGTGACTCGCAGGATTTCAAGGGCTCCTCCCTGGAGGCCTCTGGCTTCAGTCCTCCCGCCCTCTTGTCATGTTTTATGGTCGTGTTTGCTTAACATTTGTTTGCGTCCCTCCATGCACAGCGCCCTGGAACCAATTAACCCGGCCGAGGTCACGTCCCGGCCCGCGGTGCCTGCCCGGCTCCGCTCTCAGCTCGCTGGCCGTCCGGCCTTGCTCTGCGTGGGTCACCCTGCCACGGGCAGATGGCTTTCATGGGTGGCCGAGCACAGATCATCTTTCAGGCCATCTTCCTGTCCCTGCCACCAAACCCAACACTTGCACAGCTTTCCAAATGTGGGTTATTCCCTTCACGGCCGTTCCTACCAGCTCCACCTGCCGCCTCCTTCCCTTCGGCCTACTCAACGCCTGACCCTCTCCGACGTCTCTCGTTCATTTTTCTCCTTCCTCTTTTTGTCCTGGTGTATTTACGCTGCCGTGGAACCGCTGTTGCTCCCAGATTAACAAATCATTCCGGAGCTGGTAATTAGCAACAGTTGTGCTAAAAGGAACCATCAAGAATGTTAAATTAGTCCACTTTTAAATAAACTGTGTATGAAATGTTAGATCTCTATTCCCAGAGCACCAGTAAAAAACGCTGCTGGCTCTTTGCTAACAAAGCCAAAATATGGGAGTAGCATGGTTGGGACTCCAGAGACAATTCCGTGCTCTGGAGGTTATAAATAATGACAGAGCATTTACAAAGCAGATGTCAATAGGACTCTTTAAAAAACATTGTTTAGAAAAAAAAAACAAACCCAAAAAACAACACGACCCAACAAACTAGTTTCTTTTTCTCCTGCTTTCATCTCTGTTCCCAGTTAGATCCCCGCCGGGCTGCTTTCCTGGTTTGTTTGGTTTTTGCTTTTTGGTTTGGGGTTGAGTGGGGTTTTTTTTTGTGTGTGCGTTGGGTTTTTTCTTTTATTATTTTTTTTCCTTCCTTGATTTTTTTTCGTATTGAGCTTGGTGAGAAACACAAGTGATTGTTATCCCCTCTTTGATTCGGAGCATGGCAGCTGGGAAGAGGCTGAGCAGATGGCTGTCCTTAAGCTGACAACAATTTGGTTCCTACTACTTTGGCAGTCCTTGCCGCCAAGGAAAGTCCTTGAGGAGCGCTCGCGGGTTTCAGCGCCGCAAACGGCTTCTCAGGGAAAGGAAAACGAAATTTGGGGGGGAGCGGAAGCTCATGTCCATCCCTCCTTCTACCTGGAGCTTTGGAAGTGATGTGCTGACTGCGTGGGTCCTGCTTTACACCCTGTTGGGATTTGCTGGGTGGGTTTAGGGAGGGTTAGCAGGCAGTAGGTGCCAGAGCCAGGCTGGTGTTCCCTGGCTCCCTCCATCCTCCCGGGCAGCCCCTGGTCCTGCAGGTGCCGGGTCTCGGCTGTGCCTCCTCCCGCCCTGTCAGCACTGATGATGTAATACAGCTTTTTGTTGTTGTTGTTTGTTTGTTTTTATTTTTTAGCTATCCAGATCACAATAGTGACTCTTCCTGCCGGCTTCCTCTCCTCTGGAAAGGGCAGGTTCGTCCTCCTGCCTCCAGAACAATGGGTCCCTTTGTGTCGGCCCCGACCAATTCCCCAAAGCCGAGGCATTCCCAGAAACACAGATGCATGTGGGGCGATAGAGCCTCATTGTGCTCCGAAACCATGGTGATGAGCACTCCCTAAATACAGAACATTTCCTGGACGCTGGAGCACGGGAGAGCAGCCCGAGAGGGAAGGCTCACCACAAAGTGCTCGCACTTACTGATTCACCCCCTCAATTTCTCTGCCATTTCCCCCAGAACGGGAGAAGGGGGGGATTAAG
This sequence comes from Chloroceryle aenea, assembly GCA_013399075.1. Classification (NCBI taxonomy): domain Eukaryota; kingdom Metazoa; phylum Chordata; class Aves; order Coraciiformes; family Cerylidae; genus Chloroceryle; species Chloroceryle aenea. Next base: position 51,207 of record VWZY01008181.1, read on the forward strand.
GTGGTGTTTGGATCTTTGTGGACATTTGTCATCCCTTTCCTGGGACATTGCCGTCGGGTTTTGTTGTTACTGAGGTAAAAATGAAGAGCACAGCTCATTCCCAGATCCTTACCTGCGGGTGACGCCTACACTCGCGATATCCGTGTAAGGTCTGAGACCTCGGGCACTTCTCAGCCGTCGAGATAGTCTGATAAATAGAGAGGTAACTTCTTTCAGCCCACAGTCCTCTCTCTGCGCTCATTTCTAACCGGTGTTTCCACTGTGACTGGTCCAGAGAAGCTTTGCAACTGGGTAAAAGCCCCAGAATGATGTTCGGGTCCTGGTTTCAGCTCTGTCACTGCACTGGTAGGTCAGTAGCACGTCACTCCTGGAAGCAAGCAAAGGTGCAGATGGTACTAGAGGAGATCTTCTTCCTCCAGGTATAGCTTTTAAGAGAACATATTTTTAGACAGCTGAAATCTTTTCAGCATATCTTTGGTTCAAACTAATCTGAATTCACTTTTTTTCATGCTGGAATTCTTTGGGGTCACATCCTCTGCAGTGTCCTCTGGGGATCTTTGCTGAAGCCTGTTTTGGGAAGCCATGGGTGGTTGGTTGTCATCCAGCAGCAGGCTGTGGTACATCCCCAAGCAAGGTATCATTTGAGGGAAGCTCCACGTAGCCTGAACGTGCTGAGAAAGCATCAGTGGCAAAAAGGAACAAGAGTCTGAAAGCTGATGGAGCCCAGAATTCTTTGCTGAACTCTGGGACATTGCCACCCCGATTGGATATTAAATATTGAAAGCAATTAACTTGCTGGGAGAGGTACAAGCTGTGTGGCGGCCGTGACGGGGAATCGCTCTGGGTGACAGTGGTCAATGTGTTCTGATCCATACACAGCCTCAGTTTACCTCCTGTCTTCTTCACCAGCCCTTCCAGTTGTGATCTGGATTGTTCCAGAATAAACCCTGCTTTATTTTCCGTACTATTTCTAAAGCCATGGTTAGGTGCCGTTGATGTGTTCCATGCCCAGAGCTGCCTTGGGGTGTGTTTGTCCTTCCCTGGTACCTCCCGCCTGGTTCTGATAAGCTGGTGGTGGCCACTGGAAGATTTGGAGATGCTGAGGATGCTCAGAAGCCTCAGAAGGAATTCTCTGATGGGAATCCCACTTTGTGTTTTCAGATACTTGTGCCGGTTCCAGTTTGGGGGGGATTTCAGAGCTGTGCTGATGGATCCTCGGCGCGTAGCCCACGGTGTGTACTTCGGCAGGCTGCGCTGGAACTGGGCTGGGAGCCTGCTTTTTTTTTCCAGCTGCATGTTAAACAGGGACCAACGTTATGAGAAGTGACTGGTGATTCTGTATGAATTGCCCTTCTGAAAGCCGGGGCTTTTCGCAGCGCCTCGGGTCACATACTGAAGTTGTGGAATCTCAGATAGTTTCTTCTGTTACAAAACATGGCCAGGAGTGAGGAGAGGAGAACAGATGTTCCAGCCAGGCAGGAATGCGATTGCATCTGAACTCTGTGTGCATCTGAACTATGGATGCCACGCACCGAGTGCTGGAAATGCTGAACTCAACGAGTAGCTGGTGAGTCCGTTCCCACAGTATCAGAGGCTCTATTGTCTGTCTGTCTTGCTGAAGAATTTGCAGCTGAGCTTTGATTCCTGTGAATAAACTGGCTCCTCTGGCTGCATCCGTGCAGTATTTTGCAGGCAGACACCAGGTTGCTTAGCACGTGCTCCGATCCCCTCTGGTCGCAGATCAGCTCTGGCACCAAAGCTGAGGAGCTGGTGCTGAGCTGGAGCACGTTCACCTTCCCAACGGCCAGGTCTGGCAGTCCAGGCTCAGGGGCTTGCTGTAGCACCCGTGGGCAATCTGCCTTCTGCACCTCTTGGGCTAAATAAGCTTATTTTTGGGTTGAGGGGAGGCCAGGGTGGGACTGAATAGCCAAAGCCGGAGCTGCTGCGCTGGTGGTGGGAATCGTGACGTTGTCTTTAGTGGTCTTTGGTCGTAGCCTCCTGAAAAATCCACGTGGTTATAGTGGACCATAAGAAAAATTGCCCAAAGCTGAAGAACACTGCCACTGGGAAACTCCGTGGGGAAGAAGCTGTGAAGGAGGCAGAGCAGTCACAGGTTTTCATTAGGGCTTTGTTGGCCGTGATGTGTTGAGATGCTTTTGGGTTTGTAACCGGCCTCGTTAACACGAGCTGGGTTTGGTGAAGTCCATTAATCTGTTCGAAGCGCTGCGAATGGAGAAACTCAAGAGCTGGCCCAGCCAGGCAACACTTGGCTGTGTCGTGACTTGGCTTTGGCTTCCCAAAGAGTGGTGGGGTCACTCTTGGGTTACCCTCAGACCCCTTTTCAGATACATGCAGCTCTAAGTACGCGTCTGTGGACACAGCTACACCTTTGGCTGTGGGTCCCGTGCTATTCCGTGCCATTAACCCATCGGGTTACAGAGAGCTGTTGAGCACCACGGAGGGTTTCCATCCAGTCAGGCAGGACTGCATATGGAGGGAAGGAAAACATGTAAAGTTGTGCAGGGACAAGAGAGTCCATGAGATTCCCTCCCACCTGCCCTCGCCGACGGCTGCGGTGGGGACGAGCGTGTTTAAAAGCTCCAGCCATTTCAGCGAGCTTTTGGTACGCTCGGTTAAAACCTTGCTGCAGCCACCACTTGGGAATCGTTTCTACTGGAATTCATGACATATGTTAGTTGTTTATCTTAGTGGGATATGACTTAAAAATGTCAGAATGTTTTGTGTTAAGCAACAGCCGAATAAAACAAACAAAATAAAAACACAGCTGTAACACTACGCTTTAAATTGTCGAATTCAAATATGTGGTATTGATAAAGTAAGCAATAGGGTGCAGTGGTGTATAGAAAATAAGCCTCGTGAGTCCAGCCAGCAAGCCAAAAAAAGCCTTGAGATACTCAAATTAGAACGAGTAACGTTGTTAGTCAGCTCCACTGTACAGAGCCAGCGCTTGGAATCCAACCTAAGTGCCCGAAGGAGAACAAAAGGCACGGCGTATTCCTCTTCCATAGCCAGCGAGAGTGTGGAAAGTGAAATATGATGGCCACAGGTTCTGGTGTGAACCCCAGGAACTTGGCTGGGACTGATTATGTGGGAGCGGAGTTCAGAAGGGTGGAGATTTATGTTCGATTGGGTTTTTGTGTTTTGGAGAAGGCAGCGCAATATTAGTTTGCCAGCAACAGTGGCTCTGCAGTTAATTGGGAGCAGGGTTTGCCTTTGTTCACGAGCACACTTGCTCTGGGGTGAGCTTGCACCTACTCAGTGGAGACTGGGTTTGGTTTTCCAAGAGCCTCCTTGGTGTCAGAAGGCTCTCCTGGTGCCTTGCCACCAATCCCCAGCTGGATCTGGATGGGATTGAGGAGGTAAATCAGCCCGGTTGCTCTTCGTGCCGTGATGGGTGTTCTTGGTGCGGTGAGTAAGGATGCCTCTGCCTTCCTCGAGAGAGCAGGGAGCGATTTTCAGCAGAGCTCTGCCTGCTGGAGAAGCAAAGCTGAGGCTGTGGAGTAGCACAGGGTGGAGGGGACCCTGGGAGGTGACTGTGTCCAGCCCTCTTCCCCAAAGCAGCACCAACATCAGGACAGAGGTGACAGACTTCTAAAGGGTGGTTGCTGTTCCAGCCTGGTTCTTCTACAGCCCGGCATCCACATTGTTCCTCATGCCAGAAAGCCCTTAGGAGATACCCAGGGCTGGTGGGTCTCTGCCGTGCTCCAGCACAGGTCCCATCAAAGAGCAGCCGCTGTCTCACCGTCCTTTTTAAGGTTGAAAAACCTCATAAATGCATGAGAGCAACTGCACTCCCCCTGCTCCTTCCCTCCTCTGCAGCTGGGGTAGAGGGCGGTCGCCCAGCAAGGCACCTTTACCTGGACCAGTGAAACAGGGTGTCTCATGATGGTCCCTTAGGTCTGTCTCTTGCTCACACTTCAGTTCTGATCAGCTTGAGCTGCAGTAGCTAAAGAGTTTATTTTTTTTTCCTTTGATATGATTAAAGATCAGTCTAAAGCCCATCACAACCTACTGTTGCTGCTGGCCAGCATCTCTGTTTGTTTGCATTTAACTCTCCTCCTGTTCCTTATGAGCTTGAGCAATTTATTCCCTGATGTGAAGACCTGGTTTTTAATCATCAAACCAGGCAAAAATCTCTCTTGGTATTATTGGCGGGAGGAAAAGAAAAACTAAACCAAACCAACTTTGACAACAACAGAAAAACCCCTGTTACGTGATGAGATCTGACATGGTCTGAAGCTGTCTGAGGAAGAGAGACTGTGGCTCTCTGGCATCGTGTCACGCCAGGGACTCGAGAGGTGGGGCAGGGATGAGCTGTGACTTCTCTCCGTTTGTTTTCAGACCGATAGGCTTGAACTGGGGTCTGGTGTAGGGGATCAGAGGAATGGGGAGGGAGCAGGCTACTGATCCATGGAGCTCCCTGAGCAGCATCCGATCATCTGGATGACACATGGGTGTAGGCTTGTCCTTTGACGGATTGCTCAGAGGAGAAGAGCGGCGAGGCAGCAGAAGGCTGCTCTCATACCTAACTCACCACAAGAAAAACGCTTCTCAGCCTTTGGTGTGGATGCACAAGCTCTTCTCAGACCCCCTGGCCAAGCAGCGTAGCGTCCCAGAAGTGTCGGGGGAGACCTCAGTGTGGGCTGCTTCCCCTGGAGACTTGTGAGAAGTCTCTAAAAGAGATGAAGAATAGCCTCAAAACATGGATGTAGCCAAGGGAGTGCCTCAAAAGAGTAGGAGATGAGCTGCAAACTCTTCTTGATCTCCCGGGCTGGAGGAGACTGGCTTTGGGGTGGGGTATTAGAAGATGTGTCAGCTACAGACTGGCTCTGGGCTTGGGGATTTGGCAGCCTATAACTCCAGAATGTGACAGGGCTACCCCTAAGCAAAAAGCTTCTGCAGTTTTAGGGCCTGTGTTTCTGCTGTGCCCAGAGTTTCAGTGCAGTGAAGGTAGAGCTGTGGGCTGGGATGTCCTCCCTGGTGTTGCTGGGGAAGGACAGTGCTGCTAGGGGAAGGGCAAGGAGGGAACGCTGTTTGTTGGGATGCTGTCATGGAGCATCTCCAGATCTAACCAGAAAAAGACAATTTAGGCTGGACCGTGTCCACCAGTGAAATTTGAAGAGATTCAAACAAAGGGCACCAAAAGCAGAGAGGGAAGCAGCGGTGGTGGTCGAGGACAAACTGGATGGCCTTGGGCACTGCCTTGCACACCAATATCTCCAGCAGCACCTCTTCCTCCTTCCCCCACTTTGAACAGTGAGCTGCCCCTCTGCAGTGCAATATCCTCGCTGTGTATTCTGATTTATTTGAAGTTAGGGCTCGCCTTGTACCGGGGACATCACAGCCCTACCTCGGATCCAGCCACACTGCCTGTATCTTGTGGGCAGCATCTTTCCTCTGCTCTTAGCAGACCTGCCTTCCTCATCCCACCCCCACCCCTGGCAAAGCAAGCCAGAAGTTTCTGAGCAGTGCACAATGTGTTTTATGCCTGGGCTGCTCTCCTAGCTCTCTAATTTATCCTCTAAATATTCCAGAGGAGTAATAGCAGCACTGCTCTTCAAGATCCATCACCTTTTTCTCTGGGTTTGGTGGAGAAGCACTTGCTTTTTCAGGGAAAGGAAAAAATTAATCTTGTTTCAGTATTTGTACCACTGACTGATATTCCAGTAGGGTCCAAGAAGCTTTCATCTGGATAGACCAAATTTCCTGAAAATGTTGAAAACATATTGGTTCCAAACCTCCCCCAAACCCACGTGTTCTAGATTAAGCATGTGTTTGGGAGCTAACAGCCTTCTTTCCCCAGCTCCACCGTAGTCTGGCATTAATAACAACGCGCTTAAAAATATCTGAAGAGCTTTGCATATCTCACAGCCATGTGAACGGAGGAAATATCGTTGTGCCAGTTCTGTAAATGCAACAACTGGGTTTTGGGGGGCTGACTAAAGTGGAGGGGGTTGATCGGATTCGTCGGGACGCTTGGATGTCAAAGGAGGCAGTAGATCCTTCATGGCTTGAGAGCTCAAGGAAGGCTTGAGATTTTCTTTCCACCTTTGGAGATGGTGGGATGGGTGGGAGGCTTAATGGGTAGGACTTCTTTCAACAGTTATCATCATAGTGGTTCCTGCTGGTCTTGGTGCCCGTGCAAGTTGACAGGACTGGGTAATTCCCAGGCACGGGTCAGGAACAGGAACATTTTACCAGCTGCTTTGCCCCATTTTTTTCGGGAAGCCCCAAGTGGCAGAGAACGTCCTTCCTGGAGAGATGGAAGCTTGTACAGCTGGAGGGCACTGGGTGGTCAGAGCTTTCTGTCAGAGGTGGAAACACCCGGCGTGGTTGGGTTGGATGGTTAGCAGGATTCGAGTCCTGGGACACTCATCTGCTGTGCTACAGAGCCTGGTTGTCCTGCTCAGCTTCTGTTTATGAACAAGGGTATTGCAGCTCCTGTCCAGGAGCTCATTTCAGATTCTGCGAGCTGTCTATTCTCCAGAAGCTGGTGGATTTGGGCAGCATTCAGAGCTTTGTCTGAGATTTAGCAAGTGGCCTCTTTGTGAAACCAGATGGTTAGCAGGGTTGGGGAAAATACTTCACACAAATTTCCATAGCTGTTGAGAACAGTGATCATTAAACCTGCTATTCTTCTTCCAACTGCAGCCAGCAGCTCATACTTCAAAGAAAAAGCTGCTTTTTTGTTTGGGTTTGTTTTTTTTAATACACAAAGACAATATAGTTTGGGAACTGTGCATATTGCACAAGTCACATAGAGCTCCCCGCTTCTCTTTTTGTCTTCCAAATCAGATGCTCCTCTGGAAAGCAGCCTTGGACTTCACAATTTCAGGTCACCTTATCCTCATTTTATGAAGGAGTGATGAGAAGTGACGTGGAAGACACTAACATCTGATTAATCCTCAAGATTCTGTCCCTGGTTCTCTTTGTAGCCCGGGATGAGGATCACTTCTCGGTACCCATCTCCTCATCCCTGAGGGTCAGGGCGCTGATGGCTCCGTTGTGTTATCTGCTCCCTGACTTTGTTCTGCTCTTGGCCACTGGGAGTTTGAGAAGGTTCAGCAGCCCTCCTAGGTACCCTTTGTTTGGTTTCTCTACCAGTCAACCTTTTGGAGGTTTTTATATAAAATAAGCACAATTACAAAGCTCTGTTCCCACCAATAAACCCAGTTTGAACTGTTTTGCAGGAATCTAAACTATTTCTTGTTAATCCACACACACAACTAATAAGTGAACGCGGGGGTTGGTTTGGGGTTTTTTTAATATGCTATTTATATCAGCATATGTCCTAAAGAAGTTTTTGATATTTTTGTATTTATAGTAAATCCCAGCAGCGTGTAGCGTGCAAGAAAGAAAAATCAAGGGGGAAAAAGTAAACTCTATCAATCTTTATAAGAGAAAACATGTCATATGTAATATCCTCGAGTTGCATCACCATCTGGTTGGGGTTTGTTTTTTTTCTGAAGCCCTTGGAAATGAGCCAGCAGATGCTGGGGCTGCAGGAGCTGGGGGCTAGAACCTGCTCCCTGAAGCACGGTTAGATGTCTTCTGCTGCTTGCTGGGCCACAGCTGTGGTTTACACCACAGAAAAAAAAATAAAATAAATAAAACACTCATCTATTGCAAATATTTTCTTCAGCTGAAGTGAGAAGCTCTCATCTGAACTGACTCATCGCTCAAACCCGTGGCCATAGTGCTTCTGCTAGAAGCAGTGACTTGGCATTGCCTGGAGCCTTCCCCTGGCAGGTGCCCAGCTGGATGGCTCTGCGGGCAGAAGGCTTCCAGGGTGGCTCTTCTCTTTGGGCTGAGGTTTGGGTTTGTGTTTGAGGTTTTTTTGTTATCATTCCGAGGTGACTTTTCCTCCTTCTACCTTTCCCTCCAAGTTCACCACTCTTGCTGGTTGTCTATTCCCTGTTTTCCTATTACCAGTCCCTTTTATTTTCCCAACAGATATGGAAAATAAGCTTTGGGAGAAGTCTGAGTCTCCAGTGCTGCTCACAGCCTGGGTCTTCAACAGCCCAGGGTGCAGCCTTGCTGCTCCAGCAGCTTTGCTGGGTAAATCCTACCCTGCAATGGAGAACTCGTCTGGCAGGTGGTGGAGCTGGCCTGCGTGGTTACAGCAGGAGTCGGTGGGATTCTCCTGCAGGAAAGAGGTGATGGAGTTTGGCAGTAGGTTAGGTAGCTAACTTCAACTGTTCAAGTCAGGCCAGCAGCCTGCTGCAGAGCTTAGTAGCTGTGGTGTGAAGTAGTCGGGCAAAAAATAACCTCACCACTTTCCAGAGGGACTGGTGAACTTTTGAGAGACGTTTAAGCAGTGACCCGTGACACTGGAGCCAAAAGACCCCCTCTGAACCTGTGCTTCTCCTTCAGGAGCTTAGAAGAAGCCTTCTCATTCCCAGCTTAATGGTCTTGGGGAGCAATGTGAACACATGAGGAGGTGCCAGCACTGTCATTTCAGCCCTAATGGGTCTTCTCCCTGCATGTCCATCCCTCTAGCCTTTCCCATCTTTGACAACCAACCAGGTGAGCTCTGTTTGACCACTTGACCTTCCCAGGAGCCCTTCTGTGAAATCATTCTCCTTTAAATTCATCCTTCTACACGTAGGTGGTCAGGATGGACCTCATTACTCCCGGGGTTTCCACCATCCCTTTTCCCATTGTGCTTCTGCCTTTCCTGGCTGCAATGTGGCACCTGCAGCTCCATCAGAGCTCCATCACCCAGCAGTGTTTATTATTCCCTAGGTGTATATAATTCACAGGACTATGTGTTCTCTCTGACCAAATCTCATTCCATGCTTCTTATCCTTCAAAGCCATCCAGCTTGTCCCCTCTGATAGCCCCGTCCTCTTCTGCTCTTGTCAACTTTCCTTCCTCTGCAGAAGCAAAGCTAAAATGAGAGGTTGCATAGAGCTGACAGCTCCTCTGATGAGGGCTTCAGAGCGTGAGCACGAACTTAATTTCAGAGGAAAGACAGGAAATGTAGAAGGGGGTGGACATCCCCAGGTCTGGGGTCTGGTTTGACCTCAAAGGTGGGCAGAGAGGGTGCAGAAAGGAGCCAGGAGATAAGTGAGATTGGTGGGAAGATGTACAAAAGTGGAGCTCAAGCACGTCTGGAGAAAAACAGCCCTGCTTGGGTAGCTGGTGTGTTTAATACCAACACTCCAGACCACCAGCTTCATCTCTAGGACGCTCCTAACAGATACTCAAAGGAATTCAGGAGGAACCGCAGAGGTGATGCCAGAAAAGGGCCGATAAAGCAAACCTGAGGTTATTTTTATGGAGATGGGAGAAGAGGTGGTGACTGGTTGGGTTGCTCAGATCCCACTGGGCCTGGAGCAAACCTCAGGTGTGCTGTGGACCAGCCCCTGCCAGCAGAGAGGAGAGCAGTAGCAGATGATGTCAATCCATGAAGAATTCTTCACATCAATCCAGTTTCCTTCTACAAGAAGCTGGCAGGTCTGGGGGGCTTCAGAGCAGCAGTAGGTGTCCTGTAGCTTGGGGATATGCAAGGCTTTGGATACTGGAGGGGAACATCGTGGAGGTGTCCAACCACTGCAGCATTTACCAGGCTTTTTGGCTTAAATACTGGGGGGTGGCCTCAGAAAACCATGGCAGAAAGGGTGGGCGAAAGCATAAAGTGTTGGTTTCAAGCCTTGTGCCTCAGCACCTCAGCCTACCTCGAGGAAGAGCCGCTGAGTTTACCATTTTTGAGCAAAACCAAGGAACATTCTGTCTCCTGCTGTATGGGATGAGCTGAAATCACCCCCTCCCCTCCGCTCCTCCCGGGAGAGGCACAGATGCAAACCCCCAAGACCCAGAAGCTCCCAAGGCTAACAACGCCACGTTGTTTTTTGTTGGGTGGATTTTTTTCCCTCTTTTCTTTTTTTTTTTTCATGTCAGAAGCCTTTTTTTGGTGTGTGTTTGTCGAAAGATTCACTTGCAGAGCCGTAACATCTCTCTCTGCCGTGCCTGGAACAGATGCGCGTGTTGTAATATAGACTGTGAACATTGACATCACATGTGGTTCTCATTCCTCCCATTCATCTTTGAAGCTAATTGGTTCCATCCAGTTCAAATGTGTCTGGCTGGCCGCAGCTATTTGTACTTTCACTCTGGTTATAGCTCTAATGGTGTGATCTATAGAACATGAAATAAACTCTCGTGACTCCGAGGCCTGAAGAGAGGCAGGCACAGCACTCGCCTTTCGCTGGCTGGCTTGGCTTTGCTGGCTTGGTTGGTTGGNAATTCTGTGGTTCTGTGTTGTCCTAGCTATGTGCTTTCACACTGTGAGCAGCTGCATTACTAAAAAGAAGCAGTAGTAAATTAGCAGAAATGATAAATCAGATAATGCCTCAATATTTGGGTTCCTGCTCTCAGCTGAGCCACTGATTTCTTCTAACCTGTCCTCGTCAGGAAGTGTGCCAGCTTTAAATGTTCAGCTTGGCCATTTCTGTGGTAAAGCTGTGGCTCAGGGTTGAAGAGCATCCTTCACCTGAGCTTTGCCCCTGGCCACGAGCAGATGGTTTAACCCCTCTGTGATAAGGGGGGGAGATCCCAGCAGCTCTCGCTCGTGTTGTATCAGCCACAGGTTGGGTGTTTGAGAGAGGGGAAAACAGAAAACTGTGTCTTTGATTCACCAGTTTTGTTGCCAGTTTTGTTCCAGCTGTGGAGAAACACCCTCTGGGTGGGCGGGGGGTGATGGCAATGGGGGTTTTCTGAGGTGATCACTGAACTTCACTGGTTTTCTTCTTCTTTTGCAGGTCCAAGTTCAGTGAAAAACAAGAAAAAGGGTAAGTTTGAGTTGTAATTCCACTTTCCTTTCTGTGCCTGGGGTACCTGGCTGTAAATTCCCTTTGGCCAGTGGGAAGGAGAAACCAAGGACAGGTTCCCTCTCCGGGAAGGGCAGGGTTGATGTGGCCTGTGGGCCACGGGCTGCTCCTGTGCGCACCTCCCCTG
>VWZY01008183.1:0-18394 GCA_013399075.1 Chloroceryle aenea
CTTTTTTTTTTTCTCTTTTTCTTGCCTTTTTTTCTTCTTTCTCCCTGTTTTATAACTCACCTTTAAATTCTCCCTAGGGAAGGGAACAGGCACAAAGGCAGCACAGAAGGGCAGGAGACATCCTTGTCAAAATCCTCAGTGTCAAAAATAGCTGCCTGAGAAGTTCTTTCTCCTGCTGCTTTAAGCTAAATTATGATCATAAGTTGCTGTCCTCTAATTTTACAATGCAGTGTCCTTCCCTCCACGGCTTCTCCCAACCCTTGGGAGCTTCAGGGTCCAGTCCCTTCCTCTCATGTCAGACATCACAAGCAGCAAGTGCCAAGGCTGCAGAGGCCAGGGCTGACACACCAAACACACCTTAATGAATGTGAAACCAGTGGCTTCATTAGGCACAGCCATATGTCTTTAAAAAGCTGCCTTACTGCAGGGAGGGGGTGGTGGAGGGGGGAGTATAGGGGTCACTGCTGAGGGAGCAAAGGGAAGCAGGTTTTGAGGTGTAGAGCTGCCCAGCTCGACCTCTCACCTGTGGAGCTGAGCAGCTCCTGCTGCAAATCAATCGCGGTGGGTCACTGGGCTCTTCTGGAGCATAGCTGGTGGTTGCCTTTAAGCCAGGGCTGAGCACCTCCCTCCCTTGCTGCCTTTCTTGTATACCCTCTTAAAGCTCAAGTTCTGCCCAAACTTGATCGTGTTAAGTCCCCTTCTGACTTTGATTCACAGTCTGAATCAGAAGCTGGGTTGGCAGAGACTGGGGTGCTGAGAAACAGGGCTGAGCTCTCCTTTGCTGCACGGTGCAAGTCTGTTCATGCTGAGCTGAAGGGAGGGCCCTGGCTCTGGGGATGGCATAGGTGTGTGTCTGGCCACGCTATGGGGATGTGATACAGGGCAAGGTTACTTGGCTTATCCTCTTGTGTGCTGTTGGTGAGTCATGGCTGTTGATCCCAATTCACAAAGCAAGCTTTTGAGCCTGAGGATTCCTTTGCTTCACGAACATCCTCAATCGTTGCCCCTGCAAGCATCACGTGGGTGCTCTGGGGCAGCCCCTGGTACTGCTTTGTGCCCTCAGTGTCACTGCAGACAGCACGTGAGGTTCTGACAGTAAATGGAGCTGCTCTACTGCACTGTCTTTATAAACCCACCTAATCTTCCCTCTGCTTCAAGCTCTGGTGTGGGAGTGGGAGCCCTGGAAACACACAAGGGGTTCTGTGGCTGAAGGCAGCTTGACTCTTGTTGAGTACCCTGAGTAGGCAGCCCCAGGGCAAACCAAGGAGTGTCTGTGCTGAGGAGGCTTTATTCCATTGCTCAGCACTGGCAGCTGCTGCCAGGGCCCTGAGCATGAGGAAGGGATGGCAGGATGTCAAAGCACATCATCTGCACGTGCTGCGTTTGAAAGGAACAAAGAGGGATGGCACCATCACAAGGGCCAGGCTATGAGAGTCTCTGCTGCAAGTGTTGAAAACCTCCCTGCTATGTGTGCCTTAGCCCTGAATGGAGTTGGTATTTGCAGGTAGAGCAAAGCTATGAGCAGACCAAAGCATATTTGCAGCTTGGATGCTCTAGGATGTAGTGGGGACTGACTAGCACTGACTGTTGCAGTTTGAGATGGCAAATGCTGTAGGCCAATCAATGCTTTAATCAACATTGCATGCATCACTGTGGCTTTGTCACTTGCCTTAACTGGGAAGAAAAGGCAAGAGAATAATTAAAATACTAGAGCTCTGCTTCATGAAGAAATCAATGAGCAAGGGAGGGGCTTGGAGTGCAAGGGAGAAGCCAGGGCAGAGAAGGGGGAAGGAGTGGGGATGGGGCAAAGTCTTTCAAGCTCTGAAGAAGGGTCCCAGCGTCAGCTTCTAATCTGAAGAAAGGATGCTGGAAACACAAGCTTCAGCTGTGTGGTGTAAGTGGTGATCACTGGATTATTCATGTGTCACACCTCCTTCTCTGGCTGAACTTCCTTTTAGCTGGTATTAAAAGCTTGCTCAGAATGCCAGCCGTGGTGCTGACAGCTGTTGCAGGGAGCTCTTCCTTTGAATAGTAAAGTGCCGTGGCTTTCTAAGTGCCTTTGCTTTCTTCTTGAAATAGAGGACTTATCTCTGTCCTCAGATGGATGAGATCTAACAGCAAATGTGAGGTTCATGTGGTCCCAGGGCTTCCAGTTATCACTCTGACAAACTGCAGATGCCCAACAGCAAGACCTTTTGAAGTGTGGATAGACTTGCATACACATCTTCACAGAAGAATTCTCTGAGCCTGTGATGTTCATGGGAAGAAAGGGAACTTTTGGATTTAGGCACAGGATTTTGGAGACAGGATTACATGAGTGAGAACCCTGGGGGACTAAGGAAAGTCTAGCTCTGTACCAGAGGAGAACATCTTTTGGAGTGGTCTGGGAATTTTCTTCTGTAACCTAAAAATTAAGGACAAAGGCAGTCTGCCAGTGTTAGGATTGGAATCAATCAAGACAGCAGGTTTCAAAGCTTATAGGCAGGGAAGGCAGAATTGTTTGTAAATAACTCTTTAAACCTTAGCGTGCAGAGTTTGTGGAGCAGGCTGAACAGGGCAGAAGTTTTTCTGCAGAACCCCTGCCAGGCAGATGCAGTAAATGCCCACGACCTCTCCACGAGCAGCAGAACAAGGGATAGGCTTCATTGCTGTCTAGAAGGAACCTAGGTAGACTCTAAACTGGAAAGGCACGATCATTTGTGATGGGGGGGATGAGATCTTGTTCTGCTTGTAGTGAAGAAAGTATAATGGCAATAAAACCCCTTCAGCTGCTTTGTGGGACTGCATTATTTGATTCATTTTATAGTTCCTGTTTATTTTGCTGGCTGAATTTGAAATTGCAGGTACCATTGATACTGTTGGTTACAGGGAGACTGCCTTTAGACTGACACACAAAACCCCACAGATCATCAGTCATCTGAATTGCTCACAACCAGTATAGTCTTGCGTTTCCCAGTCAATGTGAATTAGATTCAATCTGGCAATTTAGAGCTGAAAGGACCATACTACATACTCCAGACCTGTACACCTTCAAAATCCATTCTTCAAAGCATGTTGAGCTCAATTTGTCTCCAATTTTACATCTCTTCTTTCTATGTAGCCCTTGATCAATATGTTGTTCTCTGCCCCCGAAATAAATTGGACTCCAATTAAGTTCTTATGCCTTGGAGAACATCCAGATAAAATTGCTGTACTTCCTGGTTTACTTGTCATAGAAAGAAGATGAAGATTTCTCTTTAAAAGCCTCATGCAAATGTTCAGCTTTTGCTGCTGTTCAATAAAGTTGATAATTTTACTCAGGAAGTATCAATGCAATTTTCCACGCCACTAACTTAAAGATTGTATCTCAGTAAATGCATCCATTCCTTTCCTCTCATTTGTGTTGTGAACAAACAGAAGAAAAAGAAAATGTCTGATGTTGTCTCCCTGACAAATGTATTAGTTTCTGCCATAAATCGCTGGAAGTCTGTCCAGAATAGACACCACCAATGCATTTCTGCAAGTCCCTATTCCATCTGTGTCTCGGCAAGAATAGTGATTGCAGAGCTAGGGAATGTCTTTCCACCCCATTACATTTCCCAGTGAAATATGTGAGAATTACCTCTGTTAGTAGGAAGCCATCAGGGCATAAAACACAGAAAATGAAATATTAACTTTCCTATCCAACCCAGTAATGGCTGTTATGTTTTGTATTAGAACACATTAAGGTGAAGTTCTGAATAAGAAATAAATAAAAATCCCAGGCTCCCATCTAGGCAGTATTGCACATAAATGACACACTGATGATAAAATTGGAAAGTCGAAGGAAAAAAAAAATATAATATATTCACAGTTTAGATGACAGTGAATATAAAGACAGACTGAGCTTAAGTGGAAGTTGCAAAATATCCCTGAGAAGTCTTATTCCCTCCAGATTGCTACAAGCTATACTGGTAAGTATAAATTTGGAACAGAAGCAGCAAAACCTTATGGATCCATGAACTAAAAGCACCTCTGTAAAATGCCATTTAGCTCACTGAGTTTACAGAACGGTGCAAGGGTTTTTATTATCCTTAGCAGCCTCCTCTTGCTCTGTTGATCTCCAGCTGGTCTCTGGTGTGATGGGGGGGCTGAGCACACAGGTATCTGCAAACACGTGGGACTTGGGAGGGTCTGCTCCCCCGAGGAGCAGTTGTATGGCCAGGGCAGGACGTGTGTTTTCCCTCTTGTGACAATTGGTTTCCTTTTTGTTTAGGGACAGATTGCCTCTTTCTGTAACTATTCCAGCAGGATCTGCTTTGAGCTGGAACTTCCAGATAATAAAGCATCTTGAGACACCAAGAGACCAAACTCACTCGCTGCTTTCCCATCACTTGTTTTTTTCCCCCTTCATTACGTGCATCTTCTCCAAAAAACTCCTTCCAGTGCTTAGGAGGAAAGATAATTGGGAAATAATCCAATCTCTTTCTTGCTCTGCCCCTCCAAAAGCTAAATATACACCTTCAGCATAATGCTGCTTATTTCAATGAGCTGTAGTGAAAAGGATAAATGCTGGGTCATTATCTCTAATTGCCTCATTTTGTTACCTAGTCTTAGGCTGTTTGGATAGCAAGGACCTAGTCTCTGTGTTGGGGTTTTTTGGTGTTAGAACAAGTTCCTAGGCAGAGAACTTCTCCCTTTTCCATCTCTAAAATGCAAGATAGGAGGCCAGATTTGCAAAGATATTGTGGTTATCTGATTTCAGCAGGAATTGTAGGCTTGAGGCCCTTTACATCAATGGTTCTTACTGGAGGTGCACTAATAAACTGGGAGATTTCAAGGGCCAGGGAGAGAAAGAGATGATAAACACAATGCAGCTGATAATGTTAAGGAGGAAAAATGATCTTCAATTAGTGGGGTACTGGTGTTCTAAACTAGCTAAATGAAAAATGATGTCCAAAGGGAAGGCAGTTTAACATAGGAGGGCATAGCTCTTCCTGGGTTTTCTAGGACTGGAGCTTTGTCTTAAAGCACATCTCTAGGGAGGAGCTGGGAACTAGACTGGCTGCTTTACTGAAGGAACCTTAGCAGGGGCTTCTCTTGAATGCACCAGACCTAGTTTTGTTTTTTTCCCTGGTTTTGTTACTATGTAGTAACTTAATCTCTGGGAAGGTTGCATTTCACACACCCCCAGGTGACAGGAGACGCTATCCTACGTTTTCATTTGAGAAGGAAATATTTCAACAAGATACTTTAAAATCACTTCCTATCAGACTTGTCTTCTACTATGGTCTTCTACTGTTTGGTAGCTCTGCAGAAGCTACAGATCGTATGTGGGATTTGACTTGAGAGGTAGAAATCCTCTCAGAACTATCACTGGCCTGTCTCCTGGGACTCAAATACTCAAATTGCCTTCATCTTCTGCTTTCAGAAGTAGGTCCCAGCTGGAAGAAGGGATGAACATTGCTGGTAGATTACGGGGCTCTGGGCTGGGGCACCAAAGTTCAGCTGTTGCTGCTAGTTGTTCTGCTTGTCTCTGCCAGATAGTAAGCAAATCTCAGGTCGTGGCATTAATGGCATGATGGGCAGGTGCCTCTCCACTGGAGTTAAGGAAACTTGCTCCTCTGGCCTTTCATTTAAGTGCTCTTCAAAAATTGGGGGTACCTCCTGCTGCAAGGTAGCCTAGGAGTTGTCTGCCTTGTAGGCTGGGGAGAGGGAGAGAGGGAAGGAAGGAAAGACAGACCTGCTTTATGTATTAGAATGAAAGACCCTATTCTCCTGGGGCCACAAACCAGAAAATAAGGGAACTGAGCAATGGCATGGGCTTTGCCCTCACCTCAGACTGACTGGTCTCTGAGGGTAAGGGATGAGGATTTCTGGGAGGTTGTAGACAGTTAATCTTGGAAAAGCTTAGAAAAATGAAGGAGCCCCAGTGCTGGGGCAGCTGGGGCTGTGACCCCTCCCCCTTTCAGAGCAGTGCTCAGCAGTACCCAGCCAGATGCTGAGAAATTAGTCTGTTAAAAGCAGCCGTGAAGATGCTGTTTAACCGAAGAGCATCATCCATAATTTCACTCGAGGCCTTTCTGGGGCGTGCTTTGTTTGCAGGATGCTATAAAATGTGTTTTTATTTGGAAGCTTCTAGGGGGAGAACAGTAAGAAACAAATATAGGAAATTGCAAGCAAAAAAGCTACATTACAAACCCTAGTGCAAAGCAGCCCAGTGTCTGCCAGCTTTGTCAGTGACCAGAGCTGTCTGGGTAATGAGTCCCACACAGTGATACCTCTGAGGAAGTCTTTCAGAAGAAAGCAATCAGAATATAATGAATAGGCAACTATTTTACAAGCATTTTATCTGCTGTTAAGAATCCATAAACCAGAGGAGGAAATAACTATTCTGATTAATAATGATTAGTTCACTCTAGAGCTAAAAAAACTAAATATAATTACAGTTTGTGGTACTCCTTCCTCCAAAGGAGAGAATTGTCTTGAAACCATTGCCTCTGTAAATATTAGGTTGCATTTGGCAAGTGGTCCCTAAGCTATTGGGCACGTGATCCTTAAAATCCACTTTTATCCAGCTCAAATGCAGTGAGAAAATGGTTACGAAGCAAAGTGCCAGGAGTAACATCCCATTTGTTTCCAGCATCATCTCCTCACTGGGATTATCACCTGTCCCCAAACCTATTTGAGAAAGGGGAAGGAGGAAAACCAAGTGCTCGTGTGTTTCACATAATCTGAAATTGAAGGTGCTTTTAAAAGCTGTGCAATTTCCAGGCAGCCCCAGAAGTGCCGTTGGGCTGAGCAGTGCAGTGTCAGGGAGGCAGCATGGACATGTTTTGTTCTAGAAAACAAACTATTAGCAGAGACCACTTAATCTGTGCAGCAAGTGGAGCAGGCTCTGATGGATTGGTTACTTCCTCAGCAAAAACTTCATTTCTTCTTGAGCAGTGAGAGTATTTTCTCTGTATTGGGATTCTTGGGGGCACCCAGGAGTTGTCACAAAGATGAGCTGATAATCCAGCAACAGGCACAAGGGAAGTGAAAAGAATGAACTGTCTTGTATCTCAAAAGCAAGACCGTCCCCGGGCTGGTGGGGAAATGGAGCAAGAGAGGATCATTAGCTCTGCAGTGTGTGCTGCTGCTTGGAGTGCTCGCACATGGGGCAGCTGGAGAGTGGATTAGGGAAGGCAAAGGTTTGGAAGAAGCAGAAATCTCCAGCGGTGAGGGCAGAGCTGGCTCTGTCCCCATTAAGTCCATTTCAGAGAAGCTGCTGTGCCTTGCATGAACTAATCTGGTCTCCAGCTTGCTTGTAGTTTCTGCAAGCCTCTGTCCGTTTGCACTGGCTTCAGATGCTTTTTTAGCTTTTGAAACTTTGTCCTTGGTCACTGGGGACCGGGTTCTAAGCTTTGCTTTTGCTGAGTGGCACCACACCTCGCCCAGTGTGCTGGCTTCTTCAAGGTGACTCTGAAGTGCACCAGGCAGAGGTTTGCTAGCTGGCTGTGTGATGATAAGGTAAAAAGAAGGGCTTTGTTAAAAGGAGGTCGAGAAGGGAAATACTCCTGGCTCTGTCAGGAGAGATGGAATTGCACAGTTCCTGGGCTGTAATTAAGGATCTGCTTGCTCTTCTGGGGATGAGTCTTGCCTGCCACCAATGTCCCTAGGCATCGAATACTTTCTGGAGGAGACTCCAAGACAACGAGGGCAACACGTTTGCAGGCAGCTCTGATACAAGGCTGCCTTCTACAAGTGTCCATAGACTTATTCCCTCCTTTGGGTTTAAAATTACTATGTAAATGCCTTCTCCTCACCCTCGGTGCCTGCCTGCCTGGTCTCTGAAATGTGATTCAGAAGTGGCAGAGATGGAGATCTCTGGCTTTATCAGCAGAAGTGCAGTCAGAAAAGATCCAAAGGAAACAGCCCCCGTTCTCAGCCCAGAATCCTTGAAATAGCAAGAGATCATTGATCTGTGCAAAGCTGCTGCTGGAGTCAGGGCACGGGAGCCAGGGTGAGCACAGCAGCAGGAACTGGAATGCTGCTGATTATGTGCTAACATGTTATCAGCTCTGAATTTTGAGTAGGCTTGTGGTGCACTTAACAAGAGTTTGACTTCACTCCCTTTTTTCTTATTTCTTTCTTTCACTCTTGGTAATGCTTCATGTGGAATATATTGATTCCATTTGCTGGAGTATTCCTTCCTTAAATATTTTTTACCTAATGTGTATTGTACACGTTTATAATGGCTTTTGCAATCCTTGTCTTTCAGTGCCACCAATAAAGCAATTTGGTTTAAATTGAATTGAAGTCAGTGAAACAGAGAATGGAAATTGAGAGAGGGAAAAAGACAAGTGCAGGATTCTGCTGGCGGGGAAGGAAAGCCAAGGGGAAAGTGTACAAGTGAGGGAGAGAGATTTTTTCTGAAGGAGTGAAAAAGATGGGGGGAAAAAAACAAGGAAAAAAGACAAAAATCCCCCAGTGGGGAGGTGTTGGTGGTGACTCACAGCTATTGAGAAGCCAGCGTGGTGGGGCAGTGTTTAGAATAGAACACAGAGACTTGGTGATGCTGTCACGAAGAGCAGCAGTTGTCTGTTCTGTCAAACACTGTGGCACTTGTGCCACAGTGAGATCATGGGGTGGGATTTCCCAGTTAACCAGTATGGCCATGGAGCACTAACTTGCTGACAGCCTTGGAGGGAAGGAGGGAAGATAGCATGGCAGCTGGTGGGAATTTTCTCATGTCCTGAGCAAACAGGGAAAGGTGAAGTGAATGCACTTGCTGTCCAGATGCCGTGTGCTGTTTGCCATCAGGTTTTTAGGCACCTCTCTTGACTTGCTGAAGGTGAAGCTGCTTCATGTGTAGTGTGCCTTCTCCAGGGCCCTGCGTGAGGTGCAGGAGCTCTGTGGGAGCACAGAGGTGATCCCAAGGCAGGGGAAGCTGATGGCTGTGTTCCCAAAGGGGTCATGTCTGTGCTTTCACACGGTACAACCCAACTCAGTCTTGGGCTAGGTCAGGCCAAGGGTGTGTTAGACCAGTCTGTGCAATTGATTTGCTTTTATTGTCTGTTCCTTTTGTTATGTTTTTATTATTATTTTTACAGGGATCTTAGTGTAGGCATGATCTGATTTTTTTTCCTGCCTAATTGACAGGGATTCAATTATCTCTCTGCCTGTGACTGTCATTTACTCAGAAACAGAATTTGTCAGATGTCTTTTCAGGGGAGGAAACAAATGTCACGTTTCCATCCTCTTCCCCCTCCTCATTCTCTTTGGTTTGTTTCCACTCAGGTTTGTTTTATTGTGGATTCAATTTGAAAACAATAAAATAAGCCATGGAAACTTGAGGTAATGACATGGCAAGAAAGGCTGAGCTGCAGTGCAGCTTATTTTAGGGGACACCCTTAAACAAGGGCTACTGCTCCCTGAGCTGTACCTCGAGTCCTGAGATGAAGGCCATGTCATTCTTGTCTGGGTCTTTGCTATAAAATCACTGCAACTTTCTGTCACCACTGAGAAAGGAGGTCTTTGAGACTCACCTTGAACCAGGAGCACCTAAACCAGCCAGAAGCTATTTACATCTTGGCTGTAGTTGTTGCACAGCTTGCGTTGAGATGAAAAGCACATTGAGAAGCATAACGGTTGGAAGGCATCCTTCATCCAGCCCTTCCTGGTCCAGGGTAGCCTGTGCCTGACTGCTTTGCAGAGTGGGAGCCCTGGAGAGCGGTGTCTTTCAGCTCTTGGGAATGTAGAGGGGAGGAAGGTTAAAGACAGATGCATAGAGCCCAGGAATTGCCATTGTTCCCTCCATTTACTTCCTAGAGGGCAGCAAGCACAGCTAATGGCATCTTGATATTTAAAACCAGGCAGGAGTTGAAGCATCCTGATTTTTATTAGAACTCTGACATTTCAGAGAGCTGTTGGATAAATGCTCAGGCGATTAGCTGATGAGGGCTAAGTACCTCCAGCTATGAGGAGATCCTTGCCCAAGCTAACTAGTCTAATGATGGCTGGGGCATGTCTCTGAGCTGTTAGAGATCTTGGTGTGGGCATCAGCTGTCACCAGAAAAGCCTCTCTTCCTCACTCTGGAGCAGTGGAAATGCAGGAGGTGTTTTGCCAGGTGCTGCTTTCTCCACCGTGCTGAATTCACACAAACTAAGAGCATCTTCCTCCAGGTCCAGCCCTGTGTGGCTCGCAAAGGCATCTCTGTTTCTGAATGCTGTTGAAGAGGCTCTGTTTCAGGAGTTGTTAGAGCCTTTGAAACAGAGTGAGAGGTGGCTTGCAGGCGAAAGAATGAGCACTGAAACCTGTGCAAGGGCCTTGGCTTCAGTGTTCCCGACATTTCCATATGCCTCCTAATTAAATTGTAAGTAAAGGAAGGAGCTGACTGCTTCACTAATAGCAGTGAAAGGAGGCAATCATGTAACTTCCATCTGTCTGCAAATATAGTTTATGGTAGAAATACATTAGCAACCTGGAGCTGTGTGCCAGGCTCAATTAGACTAAACAGGATCAAAGGGCACCCTGGGTAATAAATATCCTTGCAGAATCAAGCCAGAGTCTTTCTATTTATTGCTAGAGGAGGTAATAATCATTAGTGAGCTGAAGTAAAGTCCAGCAGCCAGAGCAAGCTCAGCTTGGGAGGGGGGTGACATTAAAGGCTAAGAAAAAGCTGTCCCCTTTCCCTGGGGTTGCAGGCAGGCTGGTGTTATTGCCTAGATCTCTCTTTATATTCCACTGGAGTTTGGGAAGGACTACATCCCACCTATCGATTGTGGGACTGTAATGGGAGAGAGGTGGAGAAGGTAATTGAGGAAGTGTTTAAAATGTACACTAGGTAATTGAAAGCTAATATCAAATCCTAGTTCAGGCATGGGAGAGCCTCTCCTCTAATGAGGCATAAGGTGAAAGGAGATTGACTCGGACTTGCAGAGCTACTCCCAGGGAGTTGATTTCTCTGCTGGTTTTCGGTGTCTGCGGACGTGCCCACACTTGATTAGCTTGCTCACAGATAACCTTGCCACACCAGCAGCAAAGCTTTTATGACACATTGCCTATGGAAACACATAATGCCACTTGTGTCTGGTCGTGGCCTTGTAAAACAAATGCTGAACTCAACCCTCTTCTACTTCAACAGCAAATAAAGAAAACAAAATAGCTCTGTATCAAGCCTTGCTTTCCATCATTTTTTCTCCTGCTCTTAAACAAAACAACAAAAATGACCTAAAGGAAAGGGGTATTTTTCTCAAGATGAGCCTGTTATGTTGTCTGGATGTGGATTCAGTGATCCAGTTACCCAGGCAATGCTTTTTTTGCTGTTGTAATAGTTACTAAGGGAAGCACCTTGCTGTGATATTTCACTGCCTGTTGTAGCTTCGTTCTTCCCTTGGACTGATTTTGGAAGAGTTCAGTGAAAGCATCAAGGCAGCTAATGAAATGACCCTATTTTCTTCAGCTTTTTCTCTCAGGTGAAGAGTGAGACCTTTCCAAGACTGCTTAGGTGATGAGAGGGCACACTATGTCTTTCGCCCAAAAGTTATATGGCAGTGAACCACTTACACTGGGGCATCACTGTGTTCACCAAGTGTCACGTTAACTGTTATAGACAGCTCTGATGTGATCACATCAGCTCTGCTCCCCGTACAGCTTCCTGTATTGATTGACTGAAACCACACAGAAGAGTGGCAGAATGCATCAGTGCTATGGAAAAGAACAAACTTTGAGGCAGCATCTGCTTATGTTGACCATAAGGTATTTTCCAGTGCTACATTTAATTATTATTATTTTTTTGGTCCCCTTTGGGCAGGTTACCCATCAAAGTCTGCACGCCAGCCAGGAGACTTTGTTAGTTCCCTTCTTTCCTCTCCCTTTCTCTCTTCTAAAAGCAACAATTAAGGGGAATAAATGAAACCACAGGCTTTGCAGGCTGTAACTGAGCACCAAACTGTTCCTTCTTGATTTGCTTTTCTGCAGAATCTTCCCTCTCTGCCCATCTGGCTGCTTATGCTATTTGGCTGGAGATGAGCTGGTTGCTGTGTTAGCAATGTGCTGGGGATGACAACACTCAGACCTTGATTTAATGCTTTGGGAAGTGACCATAAAGTCCAAGTGTTGATAGATACAAACTTTTGCTAAGGGATGAGTAAACTTGGAGTGCACTGAGCAGGGGCATCCCATTGACTCAACGCACTTCTGCCTGACACTCTGTTGTCTTAAAATTTTCCTGTTTTGCCTTTTTGCAGAGTATTTGTTTGCACAATGCCTTTTTCCAAGACCCATTGCATTCAGCTCAGTACAAATAATTGCAGTGGGAGTGAGACTGAAAACACTTAAGATGTATACAGCTTATAATGGGTAACAATATTTACCTGATGTGTCTGTGTTCTGTAAATATTTTTGTCCTCCTTGCTGCTTGTGTTTTTCCATTGGTGCTGTCGCTGAATTGTAGCTCTGCCTGTGAAGTTTGATCACGTTTGCATATTGATTTCCTAATTGCCTGGTTTTAGGCTGCTGAGGAAGAAAGAAGTAACTTTTTTCCAACCTGTGCAACCCCCAGGATGCTGTATTTTCTCTTACACATAGTAAAAATATTTCTGCTCGTTATAAAAATTCAGGAGCTCCTTTCCTTGGAGGTAGATGATTGTCCTGAACTAATTTATTTTCTAGTGAGATTCTGCAAAAGAAGTTGGAAATTTTTTTTTGTCAGAAAACATTTTACCTTCCCCTGTGTCATCCTGCATGCCTGGAGTGTCCCATGGTCACAGGGAGGCAGAGATGACTTGGTAAGGGCCGGGCAAGGGCTGCAGTCTGGTGATGCTCCAGCTTCACGCTCCACAGAGAAACAAGATGTGACTCTCCAAACCTGCTCTGGTGTCTTCCCCAAAAACAAACCTGAAGAAGGGACATCCAGCTGTGCAGTATTTCCCTTCCTTTATCATCCTCCTGTCTTTTGCCAGCTCCTGTGGTCAGGTCTGGGGGAGACAGATCTGTATTTTATAGCTAGTAACACTTCATGGGTGTTATATGGCTTCTGGCTGGCTGGAGCCCAGCCAAGCAGTGGTCTCCCTGGCCAGAAAGGAAGATTCTTATAAAGGCTGGCAAAGCCAAGGTATTCCCATGCTCTTAGCTCATCACAGACCTGTGAGATCGGGGTGTTTTGTGCTGTCTGCCCTGGGCTCTGTGCCTGCTTTCCCTTCACTGTTGAGGACACCCCGAGGAGTGGTCTTAGCTCATCTTAGAAGTGTGGAAAAAATCCACCTACCTGGTTAGGTTCTCGTGTTCTCTGATGGTTCAACTTGACTGGTGAGCGTGTTTTCTTGTTGTGAATGCAGTGGGATAACAGACTTTTTTCCAAATAGCTGATGTGGATCTCTGAAACCAATGCCAGATGTGAGATCATGTTTATGATCACTTGGAAATGGATTTGGGAAAGGCAAAATAAATCAGTAGCACATAGTGACTGTCTATCTAATGGCTGTAAACTTTAATCACTTCCATGTTGTGATGGTCTTGTTGGGCTTTTTGCTCTCTTTAATTGAAATTCCTGCTTTAGCAGGAACAGTGAGACAGGGTATCCTTCTTTGTCAAGGGAAAACTTGAAATGGAATTATGGGAAGACAGGAAGAATCTAAAAACCTTTCCAAAATCCCAACCCAGTTCAAGTGATGGCCCAGGGCAGAATTTCTAGATAAGATCAAAACCAAATTCTCGACTTGGTCAAGTGTTTTTCATCCTCGTGATTATCTAGTTTTAGAAGTTGTGGTTGAAGAAAGCAGAGGTTTCTGGTTTTGCATAGGTGTGTTTGGCTGTGCTGGCATTTCAAGAGATGGAGATGACTTCCTCACAAAGTGCTGGAGGAAATAGGAAAGGATGTGGCTGGGAAGGGCAGTTGTTGTTTTACATGTATGACTCTCGGAAAAGGGCATAAATAACTTTCCCTTGATGTTATAAAGCTAAATCTACACCAGACATCTCTGTTGGCTGCCCATCCAGGAAGACTTTTTGCTTAATTTTTGACTGCTCTCTTTCTGTATTGAGAGTAACATTCACTTTGCCATCTCCGAGGGCATCTCTGATTCTTTTACTCTGATAATTAGAACTGATTTAAGGAATGGAGGAGGCTGACTATTTTTCCTCTGCTGGAAAATACATGGCTTTTTTGTTGCCTAGATTTTATTCATGAGTTCATGCCACGTTGGACTAATAGTTTTCAGCAGAAAGACAAATGTTTTGCTCAACCCCAAATGATATTACACATACAGGGCTTGAAACGTGAGGGGGAGGGGATCATTTCCATGAGAAACAATGACAGATTCTTTCCATAAGCATGAAAATAATTTTAGATGCTTTAGTTTTGGCCAACATATTAAAACTACTTTGCACAGATCTCAAGTTCTGGTACGCTTTGCTTTCATGTGCTAACCTATTTTAGCTTCCATTTGGGGGGGATTGAGACTTGAGCTGTGAGGTGAACAGTAATCCTCGTGGTGACAGTCCCAGGTGTCAGGCTGGCAGATGAGCTCTGCCGATCGCTTGCTCCCATTGGGAAGGTTTTTATCCTGACCTTCTGTGTAACCTCCATGGGATTACTCGGTGTGGTGCTGCCAGCCTGCCTCGGAAGGCTGATGCTCCTGCTTCCCCTGCTGGCAAGGTTTGTTGTGTGCCTAAAGCCTGGGAATCAGCTGGCAGCCTACTAGCCTGTAAACTCCGAGTGCCAAGGGGCGAGTCCTTTCGTCCTTCTGCGCATCTCTCCCCTTTCATGAAGCACCAGGTCCCAGCCCCTTTTCACCCTCCCCTATTGCCATCTATTTTTGGAACCTGTCGGAGCAAATCCTTCCCCGGCACTCGGCACACCCGGTGTTTTCAGACTGTTGCCAGGGGGCTGTTGTGGCTACCACTTAATAGTAGGAATGCCAGAAAGGGAGGGCAGGGGGGAGAGACTTGCAGGGGAAGGTAGTGGGGAGCAAACAGGGAAGTAGAGCTGGGAGATTGTTACCCTGTCTGACCCCGGAGGACCGTGCCTCTCGGGGCAGATCACAGTAGATCAGGATTGCTTGGCAGCTCTGTCAGCAAGCCTGAACCACTGGGGTGCTATTTATGAAGCCTGATATATGCTCAGGCTGCTCCGCTCGGCGAATTGCTGAGACATGGATTCCTGACAGGCGCACAGCAAAAGGGAAATTAGCAGTGGATAAAGGGAATTAAACATAATAAAAATAAGTGTCCAGACGGAGCATTCATCTATTGTATGAACAGCTCTTCAGCTTGGGGAATATTCTAGGTGGAGAGATGTTACATAATGCAAGAGGCAGGCCCTGGTTTGGAGAAGAGAGCTCTTAGGGTTGTCTGTTAGCAGGCTGGTAGCACTGATGTTGAATAAATTGGGCTCAATTTATTGTTGTGGGGGTTTTATCATTATTATTTATCAATTTCTTATTAATAACCCAATCTATTATAGCACAGAAATCACAGGGCCACTCTAGGCACCAGGTGTGGGTGTTCAACCCCTTATCACTTTATTCAGGAAGCCAAGGTTGTCTCTGCAAGAAGAAATCAGAATAAGTTTGAGGTGAAACTGGGGAATGTGCCCCCCAATACTGATATCCGAGTGGATTCTGGCTTTCTGTAAAGCCAAAGAGAAAAGGGGCAAGGAAGACTGACTGTGTATCTGTCATTATTCAGTAAGCTGGGGAGGATGGGGGCCTGGAAGTGACGTGTGCCCTCAGGGGAGAAAAACTGGCCCAGGAGGCTGTAAGATGGAGCCTTGACACCCCCTTTGCTGGGAAATACACAGCAAACCCCTTAGGGTTGTTTGTGTTCCTTTCCCCTCCTGCCTTTGAGAAAGCAAGCTCCTCTCCCCCAAGGCTGCCCCCCTTGCAAAACTTTGCTCTTCCTCCCACGTGCACCTAACCAGGACCTCCTTCTAATTGTCCTTGTTTTTCTTTCTCTGGACAAGCAGTTGAGTCCCTGGGTCTGTCCTGCTGCTGCCACTGATTCGTGCTGCCCTTGACCAAGATGTTTCTCTGCTGTTTTGTCTTAAGTAGCAGGGTCCTCTCCAGAGACATGTGCAGAGTCCCCAGGGCTTTGGGGGCTAGAGCTTGTCAATATTCTTTTAACAAAACCTGACGTTTTGAGTTAAGGATTTGAAGTGATGAGCCCTCTAGCCTGACCACTCGAATACTACAATCTACAGTTTTCCCCAGCGATGGTTGTTGTGAAGGGAATCATTCTTCCCTCCTACATAAGTACGCACTTTCAAACCACCTACTTGCAGCCTATAATTTTGTACCTATCTTAGTTGCACTTTGGCTGAGATTTATAGCACAATACAAATTTATTTTGTATAACATCTTTCATACCAACCCCATCCTCTTAACACTTTCCAGAGGGAAATAAAAACGAGGCAGTACAGAGTATGAATTAGGGGAAGCAGTGGTTTTGAGATGCTGGCCAGTGAATATAGAGTGATAGAATGTATTTGAGACCAGTAAATGAAGGAGAGAAAACCTCAGGCATGGGAAAAGTAGTGAGTCTAATTCTGAAGATGAGGTTTTCCAAATGAGCAGGACAGCTGTGGAGATGTGGTGAGCACTCTGAAGAGCGGGGGAAGGTGTTTGCCTGTGGTTGGAGGGAAGAAGGTTGCACTTCTCTGATATAAAGCAGTGAGAGAACCTGGATAGAACATCATCTGAGGTGATTTAAGCCAGCCTGCTGAAGAAGGGTTGGCTTTTACTAGCTGCAGGTCTGGTGCTCTTCTGGAGTGCGTTGGAGCACAGTAGTGCTGAAGCCTGTCTGAGGGCAGTGTCTGCTTCTCAGTGACATCTCTGATTTGCAATTGCCTTCTCAAATGGCCTGTGTATGCCACTCCTGTCGCAAAGCAGGACTGTTAGGATAACTGTCATGTGCCTTGTACTGCTGGCAGTTGAAAATTGAAGGAGAGCTGAGCTTCAAGACCGGGACTTGTCACTGCTGTGACGCACGGAGCTGGCTCTCTTGGGCAAGTGTAAACTCAGGCTGGCTAAAATCTGACCCGACTCAACCATCAGTGTAAAAGTGTTCCAGTGAAGCCCCACCACGTGCCCTGTAAACCAACCTTTTTACAGAGCAGGCACTTTGCTTTCCAAGGCTGTTAGTAGCACTGTCCTGGCTGGGACCCAGGTGTCCTGGTGCCAATGCTTTGATCTCTTGCAAATACGCTGTCTGAACTGGAGAGATGTGGGGAAATGTGTGAAAGGCCGTGCTGGATTCATACCGAAGCCAGTGGCACTGCCCCAGGGATGAATCTCTCCTCCCAAGACTGCTCTATGTATCCTAGCAAGGCAGAGCCAAGAGGCAGTGTACAAATGTAAAATAATGAGCTAGCAGCTGAGAATGTCTGGAGCAAGAGGAGAGGAATGAAGATGGATGGCTGTAGCTAAGAGACAATTTGAAAAGGGATAAATACAGGCAACAAGTTATTCACCACAGCAATTTGTAAAGAGTGCTAAAAACCTTCAGACAGGATTGTTTCACATCACCTATTTTTCTATTTGCAGCCTGACAGTTCTCGTGTAAATGGTACTGACTGATGGCTGAAAACCAGTCCCCTTAATATGTTCCTTGAGTATTGATTAGCTTCACCCTTATAATGCCCGGTGCTGGTGGGGCTTTTTGTGGCTGACCAAGAGGCAGCAGCCCCACAGGCATAGGAAGCTGTGTGACCAAGAGGGAACCTGGTCCTGGCTGCAGAGGCAGAGTGGGAAGAGCCAGCCCAGCAGCACTGAGTAGATGCCCTGGGACAAGGAGGAGTTTTACTGAAAGAGAGGGACTAACTGTGGTTAGGAATCAAGGGCCTGAAACACAGCACGAGGTGAGGAGGCCATGGAGCCCAAACCCCACAGCTGCCTTGGGAATGTAGGATGCCCTGGGTCTGACTTTTGGATATGCACAAACTCTTCTATTGCTTGATCTTTTTGTGCCTTAATTTTTCTTGTGTTGGCTAAAGCGTGGTAATGCACCCTGACATCCAGAATATACTTGTTCGAGTGTGTTAGACTTGGGTAATGAAAGGGAGGCAGACAACCTTCAGAGCAGGGAAGTGAAGTGTGACAGTGGGGACAGAATGCAATTATCCATTCTAGGAGCTGGCTATAGCATCAAAGTTTATCTCTTGACAAATTACCTTTGGATATGTAATAGAAATGCACAAGGATCTTGGAGTCTTCAAGGAAACAGGTTTGTTTTTTTAATGTACCATCTAGAAAAACATTTTCCAGTAGCAATCCTTTCTGTTTAGCCCACCTCGTGGGCCAGTCTTCATTCAAAGGGCAGACCACCACATGCTGAGCTGGGAGCCCTTCATTTTGGCAGCACTGCTCCTTTTCCATTGGTGCTATGACCCGGACAGATCTTCCTGCCTTCTGCCCTGGGACTGACAGGATCCCAGTGAGCACCAGTATAACTGGA
>VWZY01008183.1:18573-30027 GCA_013399075.1 Chloroceryle aenea
TCCCAAGTGCTTCATTGACCTTGTTCCATAGAATCACACGTAGAATGGGTGGTTATGCTGCTGAATGAGCAGATCCAGCCTCTGCTGTCCCAAGANAAATTACCTTTGGATATGTAATAGAAATGCACAAGGATCTTGGAGTCTTCAAGGAAACAGGTTTGTTTTTTTAATGTACCATCTAGAAAAACATTTTCCAGTAGCAATCCTTTCTGTTTAGCCCACCTCGTGGGCCAGTCTTCATTCAAAGGGCAGACCACCACATGCTGAGCTGGGAGCCCTTCATTTTGGCAGCACTGCTCCTTTTCCATTGGTGCTATGACCCGGACAGATCTTCCTGCCTTCTGCCCTGGGACTGACAGGATCCCAGTGAGCACCAGTATAACTGGAGAAGCTGAGGAAAAGGGAAAAAGCTGCACATAAAGATAGAATTAATTTGACTCGGCATTATTTTTTCCCTTTGGTGGGAACAGCTGCAAGCAGCAAGAATAGCCAGGAGTTTTGCAAAAGAAAAATATAGATAAATTGAAATAGGAGCTTTATTGCAAGTCTTTGGGACAGGCCAGGCTAGGAAATGTATTAATGTACTGCAGGGTTAACAGAACAACAGACAACAGGGGGGCATGGGGAAAGGAGAGAGGAAACAATCAAGGCAAACTCAGCTTCAGCCCTGTTGCTTTTCAAATCCTAGTGCTTAGAGGTGTTCCAGATGTGGGAAGTCTTTATTTTACAGAGTAGCATGGGCTGTGCTGTACGTGCATCATCCTGTGGATATGGATATTGGAAACAGACTTGCTGTGAGTCAGCCTGTACTGGTTGTCCACATTGCACTGGAACTTCCTTGAGTTGTTCCTGACCTGTACTGACTCCAAATGGAGCGTGCATTTGGTATCTGTTTCCTGCAAAGAGCTGGTGCATTTTGCCAGACTGAAATCCTCCTAATCCATCAGCAGCTTTCAAACAGTGGCCAAATAGGAACAGGTTCCTCATAGACTGACTCTTGCTGTGCACTACTCTCCCTGTTTCAGCAGAGGGTGGCTCTGCAGAAGGGGTTGGCAATTATCTCTGCTGAAAGACTGGAGGAATATCAGCCAAAGAGAGGTGATGACTTTCCTCCCTGTGTTTGGAGGACAGCCATTTCCAGTCCAGCCCCTACCAGCAGCACTGAATTCACTTCAGCAGAAGAGGTTCTTTGGCTGGAAACAATAAAGCAGACCCTACTGCCTTCAGTGCAACTGCAGAATCATTTCCCAAGTGCTTCACTGACCTTGTACCGTAGAATCACACGTAGAATGAGCAGATCCAGCCTCTGCTGTCCCAAGATTTGCTTTTGGTGTGTAGACTTGCAGATTTCCTTCTGCTGCAATTTCCAGCAAGATGGGATGGTTTGGGACATGAAGGTCACTGTCACTTAGGTCAGCTTGCCCTCTGCCAGAAATGTGACTCACAGCAGCTGGTGTGAGTCAGCACTTCAGGTAAATGACCCTTCCTCTGTCCTGCAGCCAGCACGGAGCCTCTGATACTCTGAGGAGAGCCAGGCAGTTTGTATCACACCTCTTCAGCAGATGCCCTCTCTTTTCCTTGACAAGAAAATCCAAGCAGCTCTTGAACAGCTTTTGGATTTAGAGATGATGTCGTGCTCTAAATCTTAGGGCTGGCACTGGTGGCAAGTTTCAACACAACTCCAAGCTCAATAGCAGCCTTCCCCTTGAAAAATCGACCCTGCTCTAGCAAGAGCTGCTACAGGATGAATGTTTAAGCCCAGCCTCTGACAGGGCTTTTCAAGAAAAATCATCAGCACTGCAGAATTTTCTGACTCAAACTGGTCAAAAGCATACCTGCACTGAAGAATTTCTTTACAAACCTGCAAATTTGATGCCCATACCTCAAGGAATTGGACTGTGCATAAGTCTGGAAAGAGAAGTCACCTTAGCAAAGCTGCTTGTGTGCATTGCAGGTCTTGGCTATAAAATGGTCCTTTGTAGAAAGCTCTTCCTTATTCAAATTCTAGGGTTTCAGGTCCTCACCTGATCTGAACTCTTGGTGGTTTTTCTGACCATAGGCTGTGCAAGGAAGAGCCATGAGGTTTGTGGGTCTGGGTGNCTCCCAAGTGCTTCACACACGTAGAATGGGTGGTTATGCTGCTGAATGAGCAGATCCAGCCTCTGCTGTCCCAAGATTTGCTTTTGGTGTGTAGACTTGCAGATTTCCTTCTGCTGCAATTTCCAGCAAGATGGGATGGTTTGGGACATGAAGGTCACTGTCACTTAGGTCAGCTTGCCCTCTGCCAGAAATGTGACTCACAGCAGCTGGTGTGAGTCAGCACTTCAGGTAAATGACCCTTCCTCTGTCCTGCAGCCAGCACGGAGCCTCTGATACTCTGAGGAGAGCCAGGCAGTTTGTATCACACCTCTTCAGCAGATGCCCTCTCTTTTCCTTGACAAGAAAATCCAAGCAGCTCTTGAACAGCTTTTGGATTTAGAGATGATGTTGTGCTCTAAATCTTAGGGCTGGCACTGGTGGCAAGTTTCAACACAACTCCAAGCTCAATAGCAGCCTTCCCCTTGAAAAATCGACACTGCTCTAGCAAGAGCTGCTACAGGATGAATGTTTAAGCCCAGCCTCTGACAGGGCTTTTCAAGAAAAATCATCAGCACTGCAGAATTTTCTGACTCAAACTGGTCAAAAGCATACCTGCACTGAAGAATTTCTTTACAAACCTGCAAATTTGATGCCCATACCTCAAGGAATTGGACTGTGCATAAGTCTGGAAAGAGAAGTCACCTTAGCAAAGCTGCTTGTGTGCATTGCAGGTCTTGGCTATAAAATGGTCCTTTGTAGAAAGCTCTTCCTTATTCAAATTCTAGGGTTTCAGGTCCTCACCTGATCTGAACTCTTGGTGGTTTTTCTGACCATAGGCTGTGCAAGGAAGAGCCATGAGGTTTGTGGGTCTGGGTGATTTATGGAATGTGATATGGCACNAATCACCTTTTGGCTTCATCTATTTCCCTGTTGCTCTTTGGAAACCACATTTTCCTCTACTTATATCCAAGTTGGTTTAGTTCTCCTGTTTGAGTCTCTTTGTATCACTTCTATTAATTGCATGATCTTATTAATGAACTTTTAGTCCCCAGTCAATGACAGCTGTTTGTCTCAGGACTTCTTACTGTCAGGTGACAGCAGCCTGGCATGTCAGGTACAAAGGTCCTGTCATATATCTGACATCCATATGCTTTGACTATCAATCCCTTTTCCTTTTCCCCCTCTTTCCCTCCTAACTTTGTCCTATTTGAGGAAAAAAATGCTAGGACTGATACAGCTATGCACCCTTCTGAGCCTGAAGCCAAAGACTTGCTCTGTGAAGCCCTGACCTCTCCTGGAGAGGTACCTTTTGATGATCTTTAGGGAAGAGCTATGCATCCCTCTTTTCTCCTGCTTTGGATTTGCAGGAGAGGGATAACAGTAAAGAGAGGAGCAGACACAGGGGAGGAAAGTTGTCTAGCTGGAAGAGAACACCTAGTGGAAATAAGTAACCTGAGTTTTGCAGTCTGTGTTACAGCAAGCAAATTGACCTTGTTTAAATGGCTACTGTGCTGACTCCGAGGGGGATATTGGCTGCAAATGTGTTACTGACATAATTAAAATGTAGCGACTGCCTGGTTTTTCTGAGAGTGGAGCAGGTCTGCAGTAGAGTGGCAAGCACATAACTGTGGAGTGGGAGGAAGCTATAGCTGCTGCTTGCCTTAGTCTTTACCGTTACTATTAATTTTCATTACAGTGGAAATGAAATTCAGCCCAGGAGACACCCCTTGGTTCCCAAGGAGAAAAGCATCTTGCTTTTATGGCAGGAAAATGCTCTTTAAACTGTCTTTAGATTCCCTTGCAGGCTGGTTTACAGTTCAAGTCAGCTTGTCAGTTGGCAGGTAGCTGCTGCTTCCCCTGGGCAACCTTTTGTCTACCTTTTGGTTTCTGCCTGTAGTGTTNGTGTTGCTCTTCCATGCTCCTAGAGACATCCCAGAAAACAGGATGGATGAGAAGGTGTCAGCCTACTTGACATCATACTCTACACCTCCTCCACAACCACTTTGGAGTGCAGATCAATTGGCATTTCTTGCCCTTCCATCTAAGCCTTTTGGGGTGAAAACTCAGTTTGATTTTTCTCCAAATCACCTTTTGGCTTCATCTATTTCCCTGTTGCTCTTTGGAANTACCTTTTGATGATCTTTAGGGAAGAGCTATGCATCCCTCTTTTCTCCTGCTTTGGATTTGCAG
Source organism: Chloroceryle aenea (assembly GCA_013399075.1). Classification (NCBI taxonomy): domain Eukaryota; kingdom Metazoa; phylum Chordata; class Aves; order Coraciiformes; family Cerylidae; genus Chloroceryle; species Chloroceryle aenea. The sequence goes on from VWZY01008183.1 coordinate 22,843, forward strand.
GAGAGGGATAACAGTAAAGAGAGGAGCAGACACAGGGGAGGAAAGTTGTCTAGCTGGAAGAGAACACCTAGTGGAAATAAGTAACCTGAGTTTTGCAGTCTGTGTTACAGCAAGCAAATTGACCTTGTTTAAATGGCTACTGTGCTGACTCCGAGGGGGATATTGGCTGCAAATGTGTTACTGACATAATTAAAATGTAGCGACTGCCTGGTTTTTCTGAGAGTGGAGCAGGTCTGCAGTAGAGTGGCAAGCACATAACTGTGGAGTGGGAGGAAGCTATAGCTGCTGCTTGCCTTAGTCTTTACCGTTACTATTAATTTTCATTACAGTGGAAATGAAATTCAGCCCAGGAGACACCCCTTGGTTCCCAAGGAGAAAAGCATCTTGCTTTTATGGCAGGAAAATGCTCTTTAAACTGTCTTTAGATTCCCTTGCAGGCTGGTTTACAGTTCAAGTCAGCTTGTCAGTTGGCAGGTAGCTGCTGCTTCCCCTGGGCAACCTTTTGTCTACCTTTTGGTTTCTGCCTGTAGTGTTCATCTCCATGCTTCAGGGCATCAGGCAGCTTCTAATTAATCAGGGTCAGGAAGAAAATTTCCCTGGGGAAAGGTTATTTTCCATCCACCTGCTGCAAGGCTTTCTGAGCCTTCCAGCAGAGCTGCTGGTACTAGCTTTGGGCAGAGAGTATACCAGAGGAAATGTCTAAGCCAGCCTGAGAATGTCAGGACTTGAATGCTTCCCAGTATCTCATGGACATTTGTGGTTTTCACTGCTTCTGACCTAGCTACAAATGCTTTAGTCAGCTCTGATCTTCTTTAGAATATTAGCTTTTGGGAAAACTTGCCAATGAAGCTCTGCAGGAGCCTCTGCTAAGGGGTAGCAGAATTTTACCCTGTAGAGGATGAGGGGTGACAGTAAAGCTGGATTACTTTTCAAGTCAGGTTAACTGCAGTCTTAGCCTGTGCCTTCCAATAGTAGCACCCCAGGTGCAAGCAGGATCAGGGAAGAAAACTCTCTGCATCCCCAGGGATGGGTCTGGGTCTGATCTCGACGTCGGTGATGGTCACCAGCAGAGGCTGAGGGCCATGGCATAAAGACAGCTTAGGTTTTATACTGCAGAGGGTAAGGGCTGAGCTAGTCTGCTGCTGCCTCCCAGTTTGCAGGCAACTCCATGTTCACTTGACCCGTGTCTTAGAGCAGTGTAGCAACACTTGATTGCTATCTGGGGCCTGGGTGCTGGGCTGAGCACTGCACAGCAGCTCCACACCCTCAGCTGAGCAACTGTTCCCTTCAGGGACTGAAGGTAGTGCCCCCCCTTGATGCTAAAGGCTGCTTAATTTCAGGTGCTATCTGTGTGTTGGTAGGAGATGGACATTTTCTGTGCTAAGAAAGCTCAATGAGGTAGGCAGAGTGAGAAAGTAAGACTAATTCTGCTTGCTTTACAGAACAATGAAGTGACTTGTCAGAGTCCCAGAGTGAATTTGTGACTGTGACAAGAGCACAGCTCTCCAGTGTCCCAGTGCAGTGCTTTAGCCCTACAGTTGTTTCTGTTAGTAGAGAAAATTAATCTTGCCACCTAGTACTTGATGACAGATTACTTCCTTTAACCTGTCCTTTCTCATCCCAAGGGAAAGTAAAGTGTTCCTCTGTCAGATTCCTAAGGTGGGAGCTCAAGTTTTCAAACAGCTCCTCATGTCCTACACCCCCACAAGTGCTGAGGAGAGGGTGTTTGTTTCATGGGCTCTCTCAGCTGCTGTGCTGACCTTCTAAAACTAACTTATCCTTCAGAGCCTTTACTAAGGAGCAGCTTGGTTGGACTTAAGAGGCTGGCAGAGGTTTGAAAAATTAATGGAAGTTGTTGGTTTCTCCTCAAACAGCAACAGCCCGAAGTTCTGTGTTAGTGTTGGATGACTCAGGACTCCAGCATGCAGCTGGCCTCCACTGCACCCTCTGCCAAGGCTCCTGATCTCCCTCCTTGCCCTTATGGATTCGAACACCCAGAGCCAGCAGCAACTTGAGCCAGCTGATGCTGGTCCTCTTGCTGTCCTTGAGGAGCAAGCGCTGCTCATTCTTCTTGTTCTCTTTCCCACTGGTGCACAATTTCATCCACAGCAACATCTCCTGCAGGAATTTATTTAATTTATTGACCTGGACCAATCTGCATTGCCTTAGTGATGCAGTAATGAGGCTGCAGCAATGCAGAATTCAAAGGCAAGTGTCTTCAGAGTCCCTGAAGAGCTGGTGCAGAGTGATTGCCAACAGAGAAAGGATCGGGTCAGGATGGACAGAGGTGCTGGAGTCTTTGGGATGGAGGGGATATGGGAACCACAGAGTGAGGTGGAGGAACAAGTGGAGAGCTACTGTTATAAACTATGAAACACGTGTTAAATAAAAGTCAGCAAAGGCAGTGCAGTCTACCAGCCTGAGATGAGCAGATGCATCCATCTTGCTTCTATCTTAGATCCCTGAGTAAAGGAGGTTTTCTCTGCCTGCTTGCTGAGGTCCTCTGCCAGCAGCTTTCCATCAGCTGCCAGTTCTTGTTTAGGTGTAAGTCAGGCTGTGGAGCATGCCCTGGATCTTGGCCAGGTGAAGACCACTGAAGATTTCTTTTAAGAGCTTCCCTGGCCCAGGTTTGACAGCTCCTCCAGTGAGGTGAAACCTCCATCTCCCTGATATTAAACATGAGAGTTTAATATCAGTCTCCAGACACTAGCATATCCCCTCCAAAGTCCTCTCTTGTGCCCTGGTGCTTGCAACTGTCCCGTGGCAGCTTTGGCAAATTAGCAGCAGCACTGCCCGTGCACATTCCCAAACGTAGCTGAAGAATTGGACAAAGTTCTCCTAATTTTCCAACCTCAGGAGAATCCAACTCATGAGCATTACTCCCCTCTGAATAGCATTGGATGGCCCCATGTCTTGTGCTGGAGCCTGTGATCTTTAATTAACACTCCCACATTCTCCTTCCCTAGTTTCCAGACATTGTTATTTCTTGGATCTCATTAATGTTTTTAATTTTTCCTCAGCAGATTCACTTTTTTTTTCCAAGTCAGACATTTTAACAAATGAGTTTAGTTTATTATTGAGAAAAAAAAATGCTGACCTTCTAAAACTCATATTGCAATTGAAAAAAAGAAAAAAAGAGGGGAAGGTGAACTGAAAATGACTCCAGAAGATGCTGTGGGAACTGAAGTATGAGATATTCATCTCCCTTATCAATTCTCAGCTTTTTACACAAATAGACTGATAAAAGAACAATATGTTGCTCCCTCTGAAGTGAGAGCAAATTGTCTCCCTGCACCACCAGCCCCTACTGTGAGTCAGAGCAACATCTGTCACTGCATCCCAACCTGGCCGTGTTCCCTGCTCTGCATTCTGAGGACAAGGGAGAAGCTGACAGAGTTAAGCGCATGCCCCCTTGCAGCACAGACATAAGGGATGTATTATTAGAGACTTAAAACTTTAAAGATCACAGCTATAAATAGAGCCAAGGTGAGATGGTGGTAGAGCAGAGGGATGGAGCTGGCCAGCTCTGCCAGTCGTGTCCTGTCCTCAGCCCACTCCCGGGGTCTCTGAGCTGAGGGGTGCCTGCTGTTGTGTGACTGTGCCTCTGACTGGGCACAAATGTGGAAGTGATTTTGCTGGAGATCAATTCAGCGTGTAGCAGTGCAGGGAATAAGCTCCCTGGGCTTGGTGCCTGTACTGTAAGGCTCACTTGCATTTCTGTGCCCTGGATTGGAAGGAAGGATCAGGAGGGAGCTCCTCACACTGGTGGAAGCACAAACCCACTTGGTTACCTGTCTGGGTGGTGAGCAAGGAGATGATGCATAAAGGGTATTGTAAGAGCACCAGTCCCCTCCCCAGTGACCTGATGGCAGTTAGGGCTCAGTGGGGGGGAGCTTGGCACTGGGACCCACAGGTACCCCATCAGCCTGTGGGGAAAATGCCTGGAGCCACTGCCAGCTTCTGATGGGATATCTCCTAAGACTGAGAAATGCTCCCATCCTGCTGCTTCGCTTTAGCCATCAGGGTGATGTTTATGGCTGCCATTAGTTCTCCTCTTCAGCTGCAGACTTAATGTTCCCAAGGGCAATGTCTGAAATTTATTGCCAGCTTCAGTTCTGTATCTGAGCAGATGCATCAGGCCACCAAGTTATCACCACGTGACCCAGAGCAAAATTGGCCTCGGCTCTTCTGCAGCTAAACTTTTGAAAGGCAAACAAACAAATGAAGCAATGAAAAGGCTGCTGTTTGAGATGCTGGGAGAGGAGATTCAGATAAGTTCATTGGAGGAGATTTTCAGAATCCGGAAAGGCTGATAGGTTCCATTGTTTAGCCTATGGCCACTGAAGAGAGGTTTTTATCTCCAAACCAGGGATCTGTCATGGATGAGATAGAGGTAGTTTACAAAAGAACCATGCAGGGGGAGGGACCAGGCATAATGCAGAGAGCTCAGAGTGGGTATAGGACTGCATAAGCTCCATGGGCCTGGGTTTAATGCTAATCACTGACCTAGCATTTCTTTCAATGGCTGTTATTCATCCACTGAAATCCTGCACAAGCACATGGGGTAATCAGGGCAGCAGTCAGGCTGGCGGCCGTGACATTACCAGCACCATGCTGAGTTTAGTGGTAGGGTCTGCTCCTGCCATTTTCCATACCTGGACACAGCCAGGGGATTTCTATGATATACTTGGGCTGTTACACAGCCACACACCCCCAGATGGGTACAGAAAGCCTTCCATTTTAGCACTTCTCCCCATAGCTCCTTCTTCCCATGCCTGACCTCTCTCTAGCTCTTAGTTCCTCTGCTTGGCACCTAAAGGAGCCTGGGAGCAGCAGTGTGCAGCTGTTTCCCCTCAGCCACCTTGTGAACACAGATGCCACAGCCAAGAGCCACGTCAAGACCTTTTGAAGGACCTGCAGAGCCTACAGCATCACTTTGGCACTTGGGGCTCTGCTTCTTTGAACTGTACCTCAGGGAAATGCTGCTCCCTCAAATAGAGGATGCTGCCTTGTCAGTCTGACTTGCTGCCTTCAGCTGGCAATGAAGGTGCTGGCCCTGGGAGCTGGTGGCTTGCGAGGTACAGCTGTAACAGCAGGCAAGTTGAGCTCTACCATGACTGTGCACAAACTTCTCCCAGTCTGCACTGCACACACACCAGATAGAGCTGATGCCCTTCAGCTCTGCTCCTGCAACACCTAAACCCTGCAGCCACCAGCTCCTGCTGTGAGCTGGAAGCCTACAGTTCAGTTTTGTGCAAATATGCCCTTGTACCAGTTGAGAGGAGCCTGAGCTGTGCGAGAACCTCAGCAGGACACCGGCTCAAACTGCAGGCAAGGAGCAGTGCCCGAGGAATTGGCAGCTGGGGTAGGTCCACAGAGCAGACAGCCACTATGCTCTGCAGAGAAGAGGAAAAATTCTGAATGTCCTCCATCCTCCTCCTCACAATTACCCTGTTCCAGTGACTTACTCTGCCACCCCAGGAATTCTGTCAGGGAGAGGCTGGTGAAGGAGCACCCCTGGGCTGTTATGAAATCCCAGTGTCATTTCAGTACGTGGCAAAGCTAAGCGAATCCAGACTAACAAAAGAAAAAATTACAGATAAGAAAGAAAAACAACCTGCCTGGCCAGATGAGGGTGAAGGGCTGAGCTGACAGAAAACGAGGTAGGGTTTTAGGCTGGAATCAAAAGCCATGGCGGCCCAGGGAAGTGATGAGATTCATTATAGGAAGGATAAAACAGGTATTACCCAACCTAGCCGGTTGTGTGTGTAGGAGAATTAAGGACTTTAACTTTCCAAGTGCTGACAACAGAAAGAAGGATTTGCAGTAGATAAAGTCAACTTGCATAACTCTGTAAAGGCTTAGAGAAAGCAGGAGAAAAAACTTTCTTCTTTCACTGGGCAGCTCTCGCTACAGTTGCTTTTCTGCTCCATCCTCTGTAGTGGGTGAGGATCCATGTTGCACAGTATTGGAAAGCAGCTTAGCTGCCTTTTTTTGTCTTGTCTTTTGGTACAGTGTCTAACCAGACTTTCAGCTCTTGCTGTGCCTCTATTGTCCCATCCCTGTCTCGTAGGTGGTTTTCTTTTGTTGTGACCCGACAGTATGAGCCATGCCTGAGTGTCAGGATCACTGGGAGCGGTTTAGGTGTTGATGTTAAAGATTAACCACAGTACAAGAACCTGAAGAGTATTTCCCTGTCTATCTCTCCCCTGGACAGAGGGCTGCTAATCAGATGAGGCACTTTCTCTGTCCCTGTTTCCCCTTCTGTCCTAAGGTTACCTCATCTGCTTGGCTTTGTGCACTCTGGGGTAGAGGAGTGACTTGTCCTAGGCTTTGTTTCACCTGGCTCATTAACCCTGATCTCAGCTATAAGCTCTTGGAATAATGTAATGTAGAAAATGAAGTATAGGGTGGGTGGCCTAGGACAAGCAAATCGAGAACTGTGCAAAATCCAGCAAGGTTTTAACGGCCTCGGTTCCAGGAGCTTCTGCAGGGGATTGCCACTCGTGTTGGAATCCAAGGTGCTGTTTGTGTTTGGGATGTTCTGTCCAAAATGCCAGTCAGGGCGTCCCAGGCAAAGGCTGCAACAACAAATCTTATCCACATGCACCAGACTCACCAGGCTGTGGCACTGGCCCCAGGCACTGGTGTGCAGTGGAACAGCTAGGGCTGGTGGCAGGGGGACAGCAGGGGAGGGAGAGATAAGATTAGGAGGATGGAAAAGAAGGAAATCAAGAGCTTCTGAGCACAAGAGGCAGGGACCTTTCGGCTCTCAATTGCTACATGAGATGGAGAAGGTATTTTATTCGTGGGGTTGTCAGAGGGCTTTGCTGCAATTCCTGATGTGCTGCCTTCTCTGGCTACACCTGGAGGGCGGGTTATGTGCAGGAAATATGCTGTAGTTTAGATAAAAGCTGGCAGTTGACCAGAAGTGATTTGATCTTTGCACTGCAGTGTATGTCTTCTGGTTGAAAAGTGGGCTGATGCCAGTTCCACGTTCATCTACCAGTGAACTGGCTGCATGGGTGTGTTATGGTGTTGGCTGCCTTGGCTGGGGAGTGTGAATTGATGTCCTCAGGTGGGCATTCTGTGGCACTGAGTCGATGATGGGTGCGTGGTTCCCTTGGCCTAAGGGTGCTCCAGAGGGTGGAGCTGGTTTCACTGGGTCACTGGATCTCATGTGAG
>VWZY01008183.1:30180-131564 GCA_013399075.1 Chloroceryle aenea
CTGAGCACAAGAGGCAGGGACCTGCCTTCTTTCCAGAGCAGGGGTGCGTTCATGCTGAGTGTGGGGAAAGAGGATGCAGGAGCCAAAATGGCACAATGAAGACACTTCTTGCAATGTATGGAAAATACTTTAAGTGTGTGGGCTTGGGTTTTTTGGGTTTTTTTGGGTGTTTTTTATAGGTGTATTGGTGGGGTTCTTTTTATGTCCATATGTTTGTGAATATTTCCCCTTGTACAGGTAAATCTGCCGAGCAGTGTGAAGGTCTCTCCAGCATCTGCTGTGCTTAATCCCCTAATAGTTTCCCATTAGGGTAAACCAGTCAATTTACAGCTGCTTATCTCTGGAGAGGTGGGAGAGCCCAGGTGCCCAAGGATTAGGTGGAGCAGGAGAGAGGCAATAAATGTGGCAGCATAGCTGGACAGGTAATAGCGTGGGCTTTGAAAGACAAGGGGAAGAAAAANAGCTGATGCTGTTTGAGACAGTGCATCCCTTTGCCTTGGGCCAGGATGAACCAGCCCTGCTCAGGAGAGAGGATGTCACTCTACTCAGCTGGTGGCACTTTATTTTTGGAGAGGGAAGAAGTCTCTTCTTTCCAGAGCAGGGGTGCTTTCATGCTGAGTGTGGGGAAAGAGGATGCAGGAGCCAAAATGGCACAATGAAGACACTTCTTGCAATGTATGGAAAATACTTTAAGTGTGTGGGCTTGGGTTTTTTGGGTTTTTTTGGGTGTTTTTTATAGGTGTATTGGTGGGGTTCTTTTTATGTCCATATGTTTGTGAATATTTCCCCTTGTACAGGTAAATCTGCCGAGCAGTGTGAAGGTCTCTCCAGCATCTGCTGTGCTTAATCCCCTAATAGTTTCCCATTAGGGTAAACCAGTCAATTTACAGCTGCTTATCTCTGGAGAGGTGGGAGAGCCCAGGTGCCCAAGGATTAGGTGGAGCAGGAGAGAGGCAATAAATGTGGCAGCATAGCTGGACAGGTAATAGCGTGGGCTTTGAAAGACAAGGGGAAGAAAAAGGAGCATTAATCTGCTTCTCTCTGGTCTGAGATCTGAACAGATTTATTGGCTGCAAACAGAGCCGGCCTCTTGTCTCATCCCTGGAGCTCTCCACGTACCCATCCCAAGGGGATGTGGGAAGCTCATCTCCCCTCTCCCTCTTCTGTCTCCTATAAATTAAGGAGAGTCGGCCTCACTTTCTCCCTCAAGTGGTGTATTTAGACCCCCCAGCCTGCAGAAGAGGGCAGCTCTGAGCAGGGAAGATGGATGGTGATTTTATACAGAGGCTGTAGCTAAGGGCTGTGTCAGAATGATGAATATTCCCAAGACTTTTTTTAACTGACTCTGAAGAAAGTAGTGAAGAAACTCCCCCAGGCATAGCCATGGGTCAAGGAGAGGAGAAGATAGTGCAGGAATACTTAGACAAAGATTGACTTCACCGTGGGGAAGGAGGGAACCAAGGAGAGGGAGTTTTACCAGAGCCATTTTTTTGTCTCCTCCTTCCCAAGGGACATTTGTTACATTGGAAGGATGCCTCTGTGCCAGACACAGAACTGCAGGATTTTAAAGGAGGGAGATGTGTTTCTTGAGCCATCCTTGGCCACACTTGTACACATCCAGTATAAAGCACCTTCCTTCTCCCACCCCACATTAGTGAATTGCAGTTATCACACAGGGAACAGCTGGATCTACAGACCTTTTGCTGGCCATGGTAAAAGGGTGATACACTGCAGTTCAGCTTATTTTTCAGCTTGTTGCATGAATGCCAGCTTTCATTCTGGATCCTCACCTTTGTGGGCATCCTGGATGTGACTTCAGGCCCATATCTGTCTGTGGTATGGCTGGTGTGTGTCCCTGCACAGCAGGATTCCACAGGAACTGGAATGCAAAGGTGGCATTGGTCCTTCCCCTGTCCCTGCATGGACGTTCAGCCCAGCAGAAGCTTGACTCCAGAATCATTTCCCTGTCTTTCTTGGCTTGTTGAGAAAGCTGGGAGAGGTTCTCAAGGGCTGTCCTCTTCTGGGCTGTTCAGGAGGCTCAGGCTGGGACATAAGTAGAGTGTTAAGGGTAGTGGGGAACTAAGCTCTGGGGCTCTGCTACAAGAATGGATCCCAGCCAAGCAGAGACAAACTAATGAGCTTTTGTGCAGGGGAGCCGTATTCTTTCAGCTGAGAAGCACCTGGGATTTTTTTTGCCCTGCCACATTATTTGTCCAATTTGTTCATCACTCTTGTGTGGCAAGTGTTCCCTTTCCTAGGGACAGGGGCAATGTAGCAGCCTCAGCTAATCCCCTGATTAAATATTTCATGCTTCCAACTGAGCAGAGAGGAACAGGGCATACATGTCTTTGGGCAGAACACAGAAATCCTCCTCTTTTCCTCTGAAGGAGGAATGAATGGATGAGCAGACAGGAGAACCCTGTCAGAGACTCATTGCTCCTGCAGGACAGATTATATTACTCTTCTCAGGGCAAAATCCTCTGCAAGCACAGGCAGCAACAACTCCCTTTGCTTGTGTTAAGCCACAGGCTTCTGAAATTCTCCTTTGGCCTTTTCATTTCACAGTGGTTGAGGATGACATTTCCAAAGTAGCCCATGGAAATCAGGTGGCCACATCCCAATGGGAGGTGGACCTCAGCTCAGAGAGAACACTTGAAAGAGCAATTGGTTTTCTGTGCCTCTCCACGTGCATAACTGGAAATTTGGCCTGATCTCCTCGGCACTCTTCTACCCAATCTTTACACCCTCACCCTTTGATCAGGGGCTTTGGGGAGCTGCTTTCCCATGCCATGAGAATGCTTGACTTTGAGCATTGACAGCATTGTGCTAGGAGCTGCCTGCAGTCTCCTGGAGACAGCAGGACCCAGGGAACCTGGGAAGTAGGCACGTGGGAGTGGGAACCTTGCCTGGCTTTTGCTGGGTCTCTCTTCCCCCCATGGATAGGGATGATGAATTTCTGCCTGCGTTGACTCCTTTTGGATGCATTAGGGCTCCTAGATGGATGGCATCGTGCCATAGTTAGCCACTGTGAGGCTGTAAGTGCACTGGGTTAGCAAGCATGTGTTTGTTCTAGGAGTTTTCAGCATCAAACACAAGGTCTGGGAGCAGGATTTTGTACCCCTGTGATATAAATGCCAAACAGAATTAATAATGAACAAACCTACTCCTCCCAGATACTGAGAAGGAGGAAGCAGCTGGTGTTTGTTTGTTTTTTTAATGGCTCCCAGGAACAGGAGGCCATAAAGAGTTAAATATCTTTTGACAGCTGGGGAATGCTTTGGATGCCTAACAGTCAGTGCTGTGGGTTCTTCAGCACCTCTGCCTATTTCCCCTGCAGAAGCTGATGTTTTGAGTCCATTGCTTCCCTGCTTTGATCAGAGAAAGAACAGAAATGACACCTTGATGATTACTCACATTTTCAAATGCTGTACAAGAGCACAAACTGTCACCTTCTGTAACACCACTTTGGGCTCCTTGCGTTGCTTTGTGGCTTGCCCGTGTCTCCTCTAACAACAGAGCCCAGGCTCGTGATTTCTCAGAGCTGTGGCTCCTTGGGAGAGGTGGGTGAAGGAGAGAGCATTTTTGTAGCAGGTCAGGTAATTTCTGATCTGTGAATGCAGCCGGACAGCAAATACAAAAGCTGATTGAGAAGAGAGTAAAAAGCTGGGGATCAATAGGATGTGCAGCATCTTTTCCCTCAGGGATGTTGAGTGCTTCCATATGATGGTTATCAGGGAATAAATGAGCTGAGGAGGTCAGTTCAGCCCTGCTAGAAGAATGCCTTTTTCTAACTCATGCCATGATTTAATTAGGCCCCTGACATTGGAACAAGGCAGTGTTCTTGGTGGATGAATATTTGACAAATAAATATTATGGAAGGCAGTTTCGGGTTGACTGAAATAATTCAGCCACTAGTGCTGAAGTTTGGCAAATTGTTCAGCGGGGGGGGAAGGGGAAAGAATCTGGGATGTGGATCCAGGCCCTTGGATGTCCATACCAAGCAGTCAAGCAGCAGCAATATCCAGTGGGTGTGGGGCTGTCTCCCTGTTCCTTCACGCCCTGGTAAACTTAGGCTGCAGCAAAAGACAATCTTGGAAATATGACTGTGGTGTAGCTCATGATCCAGAAGAGAGACCTGCTTAAAATAAGATTAATTCATCTTCAAATTACTGTTGTGATTACAGATCACAACTCTGTTTTCAGAACAGAGAGAAGTGGCAGGTCAGGCACTGCTTGGGAAATAATTCAATCTCATTCTGCAAGTGTCTTCTCCAGCCAGTCATTGTGCTCCCCACGTAGCAGCTCACTGCCAACTTCATGCCTAGGTCCTGGGAGTGGAAACTGCCCTGTGCCTTCCTCTGACTTTGGAAATGCTGGATAAGATGCTTCAAGCTCCACAACTGCTTAACTTCCAAGAGAGGTTTAGCCTTATGCTGCAGTGTGGATTTCATAGTGGGATATGGGGATTGTCTGCCTCTAAACCAAGGTTCTCATCTGCCCCTGGTCTCCAAAAGATCATGTCTTGAGCGGGCTCCTCCCGTGACATTTCAGTGCTGAAAATGTCTGCTGCTCCTTCCATCGCCCATCTCTTCCCTCCTCTTTTAGTTTTCTGAGTCTGGTCACCCAATTTCTCACTTCTGTGAGCAGCTGGGGATTCTGGAAACAAATTGAAGTGTTTTCATTTTTAAGAGAAGTGATGCATTGCACCAGCCAGCTGCCCTTCCTCGGCTGCTCCCCTCTATTACATGCACATGCTCCCACCCCCACCCTGGGTGCACAGACACACACACACCTTGACAGATGGTGATGCTCTGAGGAACTGCTTCAATTTTTACTCTTTTCTATAATCCATAGCTGGAGTGCCAAATACTTTAACACTGCTACTGCTCCATAGATCACCCTGAAGTGTTAAAGTCCAGTGTAGTTAATAACACTCTGGAAATGTTATCAATCAGCAGAGGGAAAACATCTAACAGCAAGCTCCTTAGCGCCCAATGTACCTGGTCATGTCGGAGACGGATGGGGCTGCAGTGTTTTGTGGGGCATTTTTTCCTCTTCCATTCTCCCTAAACCCTTTATCAGCTCTTCTGAACAAGGCAACTCACGTGATGCTTCCAGGGCTTGGTGGCTGCCTTTTCTTTCCCCTGCCACGGACAAGTTGAAGCTGGTCCATGTGCTGTCAGCTGAGGGGCAGGACTGTGTGGGGCAGAGGGAGAGCTGTGCGCTGGCAGGATGTGATGGGGAGCATGTGTCACTGGTGTCACTGCTGGTTGTGTGTCTGGAATGTGTTGCTTAGCTGGGAGCTCTCTCTCGGGTCCCCTGAGGAGGGCTCTGAGAGAACAAGTGGATTTTCTTGGGTCTTTCAGAAGTGTTATCTGGTAGGGTGCCTCAGGGAGGATCTGTGGTGGACATGTAGCAGACAAGCTGCTGCCACATGGTACGACACTCAGGCATCTGCATAGCCTGCTGCCAGATGTTGGCAAGCATGTGTATGGGCTGCTGGGCTGTGTTTGTGGCAGGGAATGGTGCCTCGTGGCTCTTAAACTCATTTCCCTAAATTCCTGAAGCCTACTCTGTACTTGAGGCAGCAGGCTCTACATGCAGAGTCTCTTTCTATCTCCAGATGTGTACCCTGCCTAGCACAAAGTGCTTTTACCTTTGTAGAAACTTCTAGGTGCTCCTACTCAGGCTGTTGCCTTGTTGTCTTGCTCCTGTTTGCAACTCTTTCCTGTGCTGACACAATTTCTCAGCTGGATAGCTGTATATTCTCTCATCCGTAGCAGCCACCATGGTCTCAGGTATTGAATACCACAATAAACAACTGTCATGAACCACAGAAATGATGTAACACCTGGTAGGTAATATTGCCTCCCTCCCTGTGCAACCTTTCTTCAATGCATCAGCTCTGTGAAAAAGCTCCTGCTGTGGCAGCCCTCACGTTGTGGGTAATGGCAGAGCGGGTGGGGAAACAGTGGCCCTGTCAGGATGCCACTCTGCCAGGCACTGCACTCAGACAGCATCACGAGAGAGAGAGAGAGAGCAATGTGAGAACAATACAAAGCCAAGACAAAGAAAGGATTCTTATTCTGAGAGAAATAAGTAGCAGAAATTGTCTAGTGCTGGTTTTCCTTAGAGAGGGTGGTACCCAGAGTTTCATTTCTCACCAGTTCATAGCTGTGCTGGGCTCTATATGAACACAGATGCAAAGACCACATCTTTGTCCTGGAGGGTGCAAATAATATGTTCTTAGGTGTCCTAGAGCTGCCCGAGTCTCCAGAGAAGCTGTTTCTTAGGGGAAAATCAGGATAATTTATTCATAAGACAATGGATTAAGTTTCTTCTGAAGTCAGACCAAAGCCCCTTAGCCTTCCTAGTTAAGTGCTCTGAAGAATAAATACTAAGAGCTGTCCATCTGCTAATAAACACATTGGTTGTGTGGTTTGGGGTTTTTTTTGTGTGTGTTTCTTCCCACTCCACACTCTGAAGAGACCCCTATGCACATAGACAGCTCTCCACTATTTCTTTCCTTCTCTTCCAGATTCCCCTACATCCACATGTCCAGTCACAGGCAGATCATCATGCCTTATGCCTTCCCACATGCTGGTAGAGGATGTTTCTCCCCTCTCCTCAAACCTCCTCTCTGAAGCTATGTCAGGCCAGATGGAATGTGTGCAAGGGAACAAACAGCTTGACTCTTACTGTGCTCGAGTAAACGAGTGTCAAGCAGATAATGGTGGGAAGCAATCCATCAACCAGGTGACCCACACTGTAGCAACCGGTTGCACTCCTCTCTCAGCATATACCACCTGCTACACCAACTGTATTTTCTTTTCAGATAAGTGCAGGGGCTGGAAAGGTGCAGGACAGCTGGAAGTTCTTAGCTAGAGAATGCTTTCAAAATTGCTGGAAGGGAAAAAAGCAAGCAGGCGTTCACATGGCCATTAGTCCTTACATTCCGGATGGGATCCTGCCCTGGTGTCAGAGATCCCAATGCTCCTGTCCTTCCTTTCCTCACAGATTGCTTTGCTCCTAATTTCATAGCTGTAGCAACCACTTTGCCTGCTCGGGGGTGGGTTATTTGCATCTTAACACTGCCTCTTAACAGGATATTCAGGAGAGAGTCCACTCTGGATTATCAGAAATAGATTCCAATAGCCACATCACTTCTCGTGGTTGCTATAACATTCATGGGATGTATTGCTCAGTCACCTTAACCAGCTGTGCATAAAAGACCTCCAAGCTTTCTAAGTATTTGCTATTACAAGTCAACAGTCCCCTAGTGGAATAGAACTGGATCCAGAGATCATTGTGTGCAGTATAACTAACTACACAGTTAAGCCTCTTAATTAAGAGCGGTCTGTGCCTGGTATTGAGAAAGCTTTGTACTGTATCAGAGTGTGTACAGGGTGAGCAAAAAAATCGATATCAAACACCAAACAGATGCTTCTGGATTTATTTAATGGGCTACAGTCTGCATGCCAAATGCCATAGCTCAGACTCCCCAAGGAAGTGGGGAGGGAGCATCACCTTGTCCTTCCATGCCCCTCCTCTCCTCTCCTCATCCTTTACTCTTCCCATGCAATGTTACACACTTGACTGGGCAAATATATCTGCACTATCAGCTTAGCAGGCTCTTCTGACACCAGCTAGACAGTCTGTGCAACCTCTAAGTCATTTTTATTTGTTTATAAAGATGGAAAAACAGAAAAGGGTACTGAAGGAGGATGGTGATTGAGACAGGGTTCCTATTCTCTACTTTTGAACCTTCTCCTCCAGCACTTGCTCACATTGATGCTAAGTTCTAGTTTCAGTTAAAGCAAATGTTGGAGACTGGGGCGTTAAATCAGGGATCCCCAAAAGGCTTTTAAGGTTATTGGTCCCACAGCTCATCTCCTGTAGGAAGGGCTGCAATTTACCTCTGGCTTTGTTCTGGTCTGAGAATTGACCTCTTAACCTGATGCTGAAGTATCCTGAAGCAAGCCTACTAGAATGCTCTAGACACAAATCTAAAGCCCTCTCTTTATTTTTATATCCACACACCTTTCCCCCTGCCCCGACCCCCTCGTCTCTGGTACCTGTCTGGCCTTGACCCTGGGCTGTGTTGAGAAATAAGGCTATCAGTCACATTTGGGACCAGCTTTCCTCTAACCATGCTGCTTCTGAATCCCCTTGGCCCTGGAGAATTCAAGCTTAAATAAAGGCACAGGCAGTGTGGTTAATGTTTTAGCTCCCTGGTTTTGTGGGTTACAGTGCTGCAAAACCATCTCTGCTTCCCATCTTGCAGGATGCTCTCCTCTGACTGTTTAAAAATGAACAAGAGCCCAGAAAGAGATTAGAAATCCTGGAAAACTTACTCCTGGCTTTCCCTTTTCTCTCCTTAGTTGACCTCTCTCCCTAAGCCCTGCTGCCCTAAGGTCTGGGATCGTGTAGATCTCCATTACCTCTCTGCACTACACCTGCATTTTCCCAAGTGAGACACAGGAAAGCTGCTGTTGGTTAACTATTGAGCTGAGCTTTTAGCAAACAGGCATACATTTGATTGCTCCTTTGTCTTTACAAAGGCAGCAGCAGGGAAGTGGCTGAGCAACTAATGTACTTGTCTGTGTCGTTATGAAGTAACCATCAATAAAGCAGATAATAAAAGCAGTCTCTTTTACTCTCTCTTTTCAAATAGCAACAGGAGCTTCCTGGAAAATTACCTTTTTCCCTTTTTCCCCTCTTTCTAGAGTACAAGTTTAAAGGGTTTGATATTTCTCGACATCTAATAAACAACCACTTTCTCCTCATTTTCCATCCACTGAAGTAGAGGTAATGAATGCGTTTTATCACTGTCTCTCAAGAGAAGACAAAGAATCAAGGTTTTAAAGCTTTAGATTTTCACAGGCAGAAGGAGCATTGGACTAGGGGCGGGCATCTTCCATTCCCCCAGCCTGGTTGCTGGAGGAAGATAGACAGGGCAGTCTGCATCTTCCATCCAAGCAAAGGGAACCTTTTCTGCGTGACTCACGTTGGTCTCTGCTCCATTGTTCTGTATCAAAAAAGGGGATGCAGTGAAAAAGTGCCTTGGATATAGAGGATGGTAAATATGTCAATGCTTCATGTTGTGGAGGCTTTTTTATCAACACTGAACGGGGTGTGTTTTGGGGAGAAGGAGGAATCTGCAATGCACGCTAAACCCTTTTTCCCTGCCTGCAGCTTCTGTCTCCCTTGGGAAATTCTTGTCTGTGGAAACAGAAAAATGGGAGCTCTCACAGCTAAGAAGGGTGAAGCAATTCTGCAGCAAAGGTTACTTTCTTTTCCGAAATGGAAATGTGTTTATGAGCTGAGAAAAATGATTTCTGGCAGCTCAGTTCAAGAACAAAAATAAAGACAGAGATAAAGGGATTGGGTGAAAAGTGAGCTTTTGGTGTTATGGAAGGTCTGGAGAAACCATAATCAATGAATACAAAGTTCAACCTCATTTCTTTCCTGAGGGCTTGGTGAGTGAGGCTATCAGGGATTCTTCCTGTAGCTTAGACACAGAGGTTCTGCCCTGCAATCAAGAAGTAGCAAGTGTCTTTCTCCCCCAACCACAGGGACACGTGCTGTAAGCTTCAGTGCTTTACCAAAGGTTCCTGGCTGCCCTTCAGTACAGCATCAAAAGGAGACGTGGCTCGAAATCACCGTGTCTAGTTCCCAATTCCAACCCTAGAACTGGTTGCATTCCTGTAGTGGAAGAGTTTTTTTCAATCAGCAGCTTAATGGTATTTAAGATTCTGTAGTGCACTGCCCCACAGGCCAATTTCTGCTACGGAGGCAGTGTTTCTAATTTAGCTCCTGTATCCATCCACCCACCCCTCAGCCTGCTGGGACGGTGACAAAGGACACCAACTGTTTTTAATACTAATCTCTTTTTCCCCTGGGAATGGGCTGGGGAAGCAGAGATGGTAAGGATTAAGGTGCAGAATGCTGCTCTTGCACTCTCACGAGAGAAATGGCATCCCCTGGAAAGCCCCACTCTTTAGAGTCATTGGTGGAGAAGAGTTTTTTATATGGGGTGATGGATAAAACTCCTGCTGGGATTGTCAGTGTTGTGGAGCAGAGTTTGTTTTGGTTTTTAGGGTTTTTTTTTGTGTTGTTCTGTACAAAGCATGTCTGTATAATAGTGCACAGTGTGGATGGGTAATGAGGTGAAGAGCTGGAGTCGCTTCACATTCTCATGTTCTCTGGACTTGGGTCTTGATGGTTAAAACCAGCAAATTACTGACAGGAAGCATTGTATATGATTTATTGTTACTCCTGTCAAAAATCAGACCTTCAAACCAAGGCCTGCAACATAGGTGCTGTGTCCTAAGAGGAGAGGCTGTTCCTCTTCGAGTGGTGGTGTTCTCCCTCCTAATGCTACCTCAAATCCAGTCAGGGCAGAAGGGTGCTGGGATCTCCTCTGCACCTCCTCCTTGTGCCCAAGCAACAGGAGGCAGGTGGCACTTCTGATGACTGACACATTTGGAGGATGAAGTGACAGATTACAAATGCATTGGTAGGGAGCTGTGGTGATCTCTTGAGGCAAGGGTGTGTTTCCCATCTAGGAGTAAAATTGTTTCTCTGTACAAGGGTGTCGTCAGAGACAGGTGCAGCAAGGAGAGGAAGGACCCCCTGTCCTCCAAGCTGGGATTTATCAGGCCCTATTTAGCTCTGTGCATCCAGTGTGAGAATAGCAAAGTGGTGGCAAAAAAAGAAACCAAGGCAGGAGAAAGTGTTAGGGGCTGCAAGGCTGTGTGAGGATCTGCCACCTATCACTAGTCCTTTCTCCCCAGTGTTCAGTACTGAGATACACTTACATCCCAGAGATGTTTGTGTTTGCAATGTTAACTGAATGGTTCAATGGCTTGGCTGTCAGATAAGAGTCTATTCACAAATGAAGGGACTTAACTGCTCCAGGGAACCACAGAGCTTGCAAGCTAAGGATAAATAAGAGTTTAGTAGGAATTGGGGGATTAAAAAGGGATGGTAGGAGTTGGGAGAACAGATCCTAACCGGTGATGTTTTGGTGCTAGGCTGGCCCGTGTTGCAGGGTTATTTGAATGATAGGAGGCTGTGTGTTTCACCCGTGGTGTTGAGGGATGGATTTGGTCCCTGAGATGAGAGGTGTTGCTTGGTCGTGGGGGTAATAAGGAAGGGAGAGGATGCAGGGGAGGCTGTGAAGCTTTGTATCTACCTTATGCCTTTCTGCTTGTGCTGTGATAAACCAAAGCAGGAGGGGTGGGGGCCTCTGCAGCAGATGCAAGCACTGTTGCTTGTCGAGGCATGTGGTGGTTTAATAGCTGGTCTGATGCCAGTCGCCGTGTGGTGGGTTTGAGACTGGCTCTGAATGAGACAGCTGTGGGCAGAGCCAGCAGTGTAGAGCCTTTTGGATGCTCTTTTTCCTCTATACATGCTCTGCCCTCCATTGCTATGGTTACTTAAGTTCCACTAGTGCCAGGCTCCTGTGACCACCATCTCTCCATCATGTAGCCCTGTATCCAAACAGATCCCAACACCTCATGGCCGAGGGGCAGAGTGGATGAGAGGAATTCGGATTTTTTTCTCATGCCCAAGGGCCTGGGGGAATTAAGTGGCTTACGTGGGATCTTTCAGGACTTGATGGCACAGCTAGGAATCAAATGTAGATCTTCTCCTTCCCCTCCAGTACCTCCACCTGTCACTCTTTCTGGGAAAGTACAAGTCAGATGCACAGAGTGACCTGTGAGACATCAGCTGTAGAGCATCCTGTCCTGCAGCTGCGCTGGTGGAGGCACAAAACCAAGCCCATCAAATCCCTCCTTATGTTTGAAAACAAACTTAACCTTGATTCCCATGTCAACCCTGCTGCTGAAGGGGACGGTAGGAAAAGGATCAGTTTTCAAGCCCAGCTTCCTCTGCCGACACTGCAGCTTTTCTTTAAATGAAATTGTTAAATGCGTCTTACTAAATAAACTCTCTGGGCTCCTGGGAGGGACAGGGCTGTGGCAGTTTAGCTCCCCTTTCTGGCTTCACAGTGTTCTAGCTCTATTGCAGTGACATTTGTCAGGGCACTGTCGCTCAGGGCATAGCTGTGATTCCAATGCTCCTTTTCTGGTTGGTCTCCCAACACTGCCACGGGCTGCAGCTCCTCCAAGACATTGGCCTGTGACCTGGTAGGACAAAAGTGACATGTCAAGCCAAGTAAGTTCAGAGGCCCTCATGCTGAATAAGTCTGTGAAGTGACCTTGGAAGTCCCTGTGGGGAAGGTGAGGAGAGGCAGGGAGTCATTTCTGCCTGACAAAGCAAGTTTTTTAGACCAAAGCCACTTGTTTCCCCACCATCACCAAAAGCTCCTCAGCAAGTTGAACACACGAGGAAGAATGTAGTGCTCACAATTATCTGACTTCACACTGCCTTCCCCTCCTGTGCTGCTTCGTAATCCTCTTTGCAGTGATGCCTTTGCATATTTAACTATCCCTTGATATATTAAATTGTGCAAACTTTTCTGGTCTTTCTCTTAATATCATAACCTGAGAAAGCAGCATCTCCACTGAGCACTAAATGGAAAAGGAATAAACAAGATCTCCACGTACCTTTAATTTCAGCTATGCTCTTCATCACTGGATTATTCCTGTTAGTACATCCTGCTGCAGGAACTGCAGGGAAGGGATTCAGGGATTCAATGCTTCTGAGGGTTGGTTTCCTTTGGGAGGCACTAACAGGAGTGTGTGGAATGGTCTACAGCCTCAAAATTACAGCTTGTCATCGTGCTACAGGGCAGGGCTTTGTACTTCCACCATCAACTTTTGTAACCAGACAGGGAGACTTCCAGTTCTGAGTAGTTAATTGTGTGCCTCTAAAATCTTCAGAGGGGACCATTAGAAGTAAAATAAATTTTAAAGCTATATAATCTTGAGTAAGCTCCATCTGTCATATCTGGCCTCGTACTGTTTTAATGCCACTGATGATTCCAGGCAAATGCTGTTGAATTTATCTGTCATCTAATTAGCCAATAACTTCATATCTAGTTCATTGTGAAAAGCAGTAAACAGATTCTACCCACTTAGACACTGCAAAGTTAGATTCCGTCGGGAGACAGAATATTATGGTCAGAAGGTAAAGGTGGAGCAAAGCCAGGTTGCTATCCAAAGGTCTTCTGATTCATAGGCATTGGGGAAACTTCACTAAAATCTGAGGAATAGCAGGGAGAGAGCACCAGCTAGGAGGGAGAATGGAAAAAAAGAGATGCTGTCAGGATGTCCACCTAACGGGGCAGAGCCTCAGGGTCCTGCTGACTTCTTCCCACTGCTAAGTGGAACTATTGGGTGGGTTTATTTCTGCCTCCTGCTTGCAGTGATCGGTGCTCCCATTCTCCAGAGCACTTATCAGATACTCATTACCTAGAGTTTTAAAGACTGTGATGAGCACATCACATCACCTACATTACGCCTTGTCCTCTCAATTGAATTTTCCCTAATGCTCTCCTTTATTGGCAATAGACAATGAAGTTATGGTAAGCTGTCAGACTGAGGATGTTTAGTTGCCTGGTTAACCATTGCTGTCCTCCACTCTCCAGCCTTCACTCCACCCCATACTGAGCCAACAACCTCACGACTGCCAGTTGTAAAGGCAGATAAATTGGTGGCTAATCTTTTAAGGAATGCATGTGAAGTTAAGCCCCACTGACTGCACTCACTGCAAGCCAAGAGCACGCATGACTGGCACACAGCAATGCACTGAGCTCTAGCAATGGAGCTACAACTTCCAGCTCTGTTTTGGCCTGCAAGGCACAATGAGCTCCTGCACGCCCTTGGAAAAGGGCTCTCGTGTTCCTGGTTAAAGCAGAGGCAAAAAGGGTTCAACAGGTGTGGTCTGCTGTGCAGTTTTTGATCAGGTTGTCTCGCTCTTCTGTTGATGTCTCTTCCCAGGGCAAACTGCTGCAGGGCAGCTGGGAAGGCACTTTCAGGTACACGGTTAAGTGAGGCTGCAAAATGTTAACAAGATATTGTTATTTGCTGTCATAGTTCATGAGCACGGGGGAGGGAAAATAGAGGTGTGGACTTTAGGTGCTGTTGTTTTGCTGTTGTTGGCTGAGGTTGTGCTATTTCCTGATTGTATCTGCATCTATAAACAATTAGGGTATTTAACATAGCTGAGAGTCTGTCTAGCTAATCAGCATCAATAATGGAGAGGTAATTATTGTAGTTGAAAGCTGTGGATTGTAACTCAGTTTATGGCTCTGGAGGGGTGCATCTGCACACTAAAGGACAGAGCACAGGGGTTTGGTTGGGTTGGGTTGGTTTGTTGGTTTGGTTTTTTTTGTAGCAGCCTGAGAATATGGTTCTGGCTTACATGACCATGAATTAAGTCTGGCTTTCTTCATGCAGAACCAGCATGAGAGCTCTGAGTATTCATCTCCTTTCTGGAAGTAAAATAGCACAGTGTCCACAGATTATGTAGCTGCCTGAAGAACAGCTTTAGCTGTGAGTAGGGAGTAAATGTATTTTCCTAGTTTCTCTGCTGAATATTAATGTTTCATCCCTGGAGCACTGGGGTTTAGCACAAGATCTTTCTGCAGGAGTCCTAGTTGAGTATACTGTAATACAGCTGATAGCCCAAGCACGAACAAGAAGCATGTCAGAGGTTTTACTTGGAGTTTTGATGAAAAGAGACAGAAACATGAAATGTGTTGGGAAACATTCAGAATAGCTGCTTCCCAGCAGGTAAACCACTGGAACTGAAATCTAGAGATGGGTAAGCAAGGAAAGAAGGATGGGTCAGTGTTTTGAGGTGATGCAAGGGCAGTTTCCTACTTGTCCTTCCCCACCTGCAGAATAGCCAGAAGCTGTCCCCAGAGCAGAAGCCATCCCTTTTGCCCAAAGCAGGGACATACTTTTCCTGCTGTCTGCATTCAGCTCTTTCTGTTTAACGTGATCTGGAGGAATCATTGCAATGCAACAGCCCAAATTGCCCAAGCACACCACACACACACCCCACAGCCCCCAGTGCCTCAAGACAGAGCACGGTCCTGGGGAAATTCTGAGCTCACCAGCTCTGTGTGGCGGATCTGCACCTCGTGGACACGAGGGGTGTGCATGTCCCTCGGTGGATGCTGGTGCCTTGGGTTTATAAAGGCAGTATATGGAAATGTAGCACAGAACTTAGGCCCTCAGCATTTCTTTAATCCTCTTCAGTAACACAGGAGTCATTCTTTATGCATCCTATAATCAAATTTCTCTGGGTTTATCTGTCACTTGCAGACCTTCATCACCCTTACCTAGGAGCAGGTGGAGATATCCCAGTGACTTGTAACACCAACCATGTTCTATTGTCCTCATTTGTTTGCTGAGCATGAGGGTGGAGAGGCATAAATATTAAAATATACCTATTATATAGCCAGGCCTCCATTGATAAATGATGTATAAAATCAATTTACAACCTAGGAATAAAAAGCATCCGTGAAGTGGTTGCTAGCTCCAGGTACTAGGAAATTATTCCTCCATAACTTGCACTGACTGGAACTCATTACACACTCTGTCCATAGAATGATTTTGTTGTTAAAACCTGTGTCACTCAGAGTTTATTTATTCCTTCTCCTTGCAAAGACTTTTTGGAGTGCCTGCTGCCTGCAAAGCAAGGAGATGCGTCGCTTTGCAGTTCTGGGCTAGCACAGCACTGCCAGTCTTGCATGGCTCAGTGCCTCAGTGGCGTTTAGGCTGCAGCAGGCATTGCTCTGCTGGGGCAGGATGGAGAAACGTTGACACCTCAGGTCCTGAAGGCTGGCAGCTGCATATTTAGCTTCAGAGAGGTGAAGAGTCCCCCTTGCCCCTGAAGGATTATGGTGAAATTTAACTGCTCGTTTGCCCGCTCTGCTGGATCTCAGTTGCAAAAGGGAGGAGGTCTGCCAAGGTACAGCCTGGGAATAACATTTCTTTCCAGATTCTCGAGCTTTTGTCTGGCTGGCTGCCTTTCTGTGGAGTTTAGAGAAGCACCTTCAATTTTAAGAAGGAACAGAGGCAACGTACAAGAGATTTCAGAAGTCTGGAATAGAGGCACCTTCCTCCTTCCCCAGTTATAGCTAAACTGAAGTTAGAATTGGCTGCCTCCACAAATGGTCTGGGTATGAAATGCAGGGACAAAAGAATGAAAATAGTTTAGCTCCCATAGCTGAAGAGTTGTTTGTGTCACCTGCTTTATACTAGCTCAATGCTGACATTTTTGTTCGTGTACTATTGCACTTATCCTGTGTCCAGTATGCTGATGATTTTGCACATTGGTTTGTATGTCAGAGTACCTAAACGATCCCAAAAATGCCTTTCCTGTCCCTCTGGAGGCCTACCTGCCATCTAGCTGGGTTGTATTTATGGCTTTACTCTTCTCCCAGAGATGTGCGAAATGAAGGCATTGAAACCTCCTTAGGAACCAAGGTGTTAATTTAAATTCTTGCCCCTTTACGGGAACATCCACATAGCTGGGTACAGACAGACATGAGCTCATTCTGCCCTTGTTCTGATCTGGCTGGACACAAGCCAGCTCTGGTGTCTAGAAACCATCTTGCTACATTAGCTAATAAGGCCTTTTGAAAGATGAGGTATGTCTGTGTGAGCGTGGCACGTGTCCGTGTGGTTCTACAGCTTCTAGACGAGCTGGAGATGAAATCCCTTCCCAGTCCTTGCTCTGAAACATTCTGCCAACTCCTCCTGAGATTTGCAAGACCTAAATAAGGGTAAAAGGAGGCAAGGCAGATGGTGAGAGAAGCAGCAGTCTGAGGTCAAACCTGTGTTGCGTAGAGGAGTGGCTGATCTGATATTTCAGCAGGAACGTATCAGAGGATAAAAATAATATCAATGTGAGTCAGCATAGTGTCCTCCGAGGTTGGTCTCATCAGGCGTGCTGTCTTTTGTGATGAGTGTATGGATCTGGGTGATCCAGGCAGCAGTGTTGGTACCATAGCCTTAGTTTCCTCCAAGGCATTTGACTTGGTACCACCTGACATTTGGTTTAAGAAAAGCTCTCATGAGGTGGAATTAATTGGGTGCGTGCTAGATGGATGAGAGAGTGGCTTGGCTACAGAGCCCAAAATGCAGTTGTTCAAGGAGCAGTATCAATGAAGAAGGCTGTTTCAAGCAGGTTCCCCAGGGGGGGATTATTTTGGTCTACAGCTATTCAATACTTTTATTAATGATTTAGTTGATGAGCCATGTCCTTTGCTGGGCTAGATTGCAGATGAGGTGAGGATTTGTGATGTTGCAGATAATGTGGTTACTGTTACAGCGTGAGGCAGACTGCCTGGTTAAACGGTTGCAGTCCAACAAATTGCATTGTAGCAGATAAAAGCATCCAATGCATCTAGGAGCTGGGATTCCAGGGCTTAGGAGCTCAGTAGTCTGCCAGAGACAGACCTTCCTGCTCTGCAGGATGGCTTCTACCAAATAAATGTTGCACAATACTCTGGCAATACTCTCTGCATAACAAGGAATGCAGTTACACCCTGGTTTGAAAGCATCCTGCTTGTAGCAAAACTAATCCAAATCTGAACTGGTGTAAGAAGGAGAGAATCCAGCCCCTGAAGGTGATGTCCTCAAAATGCAGACAGTTTCTGCAGCCAGGAATTCAAAATATTGATACATCTGTAGCCTCTGAAAAAAGCAGAAGTCTGTGGCATTTTTTAGGGGCACTGTTGTGAATAGACCATGCCTGGGTTGGGAGAATTTAATCTGGTGGCTTTGCAAAACATGTTTTAGCAGCCATCTAGCAGCAAAATTAGTCTCTCACTTCTTGATTCATTGGTCTATTCTACCAAAAAGAAAAATCCCAAACAACAACATAACCTGGTTAAGTGTAGCAATAAAGTTCAATGAGTTAAAGTCAATGCAGGCTCCTCATCTGTGCCCTAGCTCCAGGGATGCTTTCTGGAGCCCGAGGCAGAAACTGTTCAGAGAGGAAAGTACCATTTTATACTGAGATAGCTTTTGAATAGCTGAGGAAACAAGGGCAGGAGAGGACTGAAAGCACAGATGATACTACAGCTTATTGGCCCTGGAGTAGTCCATCACCAGCTTGTCATCGCACTGCGATGGAAGCATCTCTGGGCTAAAGCTGTCCTATTTCTCTGCTCTTTGGGGACCTCTGTGCACAGTCGGAGGGTTAATAACACAGAAGTGACATAAATTCGAGTCCAGTCTCATTGCAGGCTACAACTGGTCCTTAAAGCTCCTCTGTCACCCATGATCTCTTTCAAGAGGCACAAATGCATGGCGACCCCCCATACTCCTTTTTTCTTTGTCTCTTCTGAGGCAGGAGTTCATGGCATTCGCCTTGTTAAAAAGCCATTATGCTGTAAAACAATATCTCTCTTAATAACTAGATTAATTTTAAATGCCAGAGATACGGCCATAAAATTTCCTGGTAGGTTGTTACAATCATAGAGCCTTTTATCTGGCACACGAGCAGCCCTGAGACTTCTCCCCAGCCCCTTCCTCCACTGGTGCTGGTGCTAATTGTAACGTAATATTTCACAGCAAGCACTGTGTTTGAAAAGGTCAATAGCTGACGTTATTCATGGAAAGGGGAAGGAGGTGGAGAGAGAAAGATCTCCCAACCTCTTGCTGTGGAAAGTTCCTTCTGTTCCATCGAGGGGATTTTGGCACCTACTGGAAGGAAACGAGGGAATGGGGGGTTTGTGCTGTGTCTGTTACTTGGGAAAGGGTGATTTCAAAGGCAGCCTGGCTTCTTCCCTTCAGAGCATCTTCTAAATTTCCAACAGCTTGGAAGTGCAAGGACACAATCCACTCCATCCCCTAGGCCAGTTTAGTCAATGGTTTACTACAATGTTTTACTGGATAAATAAAAATTAAGCATGCCCTACTTGCAGCCTGGATTTCTTTAGCTTCAGCTTTAAGCCACTACTTTTTTTATGCCTTTGCTAGATTAAAGAGACCTTTACTGTCTCAGAGGTGGGGTAGAAAGACCAACAAACCCATTCACTCTGTCAACAGGCAAATAAAACCTGGCTTTGGTTTGAAGTTCAGCATCCTTGAGGCTGATACTTACCACTCTGTGGATGACTGTGGTCTGGATTCCCTCCCCATCTCCTGGTGTTTGTAAATTCAGAGGATCCCTGTACCTCTCTTTTGGTGGGAGGTGTCACTTAGCAGCCAATATTTAAACATCTAACAAAAGGGGGGGTCAACAAGGGAAAACAGAACCTCTCCCCCTTAAATAGAAGCTCCCGTGAGAAGTGATGCTCAAATGTTGGGTTTTCTGATGTTTGTGTTGATCATCTGCAGAAAGTGAAGGTAATTAGGGGGTTTCAAAGGAGACAGAGAGATGGAATTTAATAGATAGTACCATCTTTTTGACCTGACACGACCAAGAGTTGTTCACAGCTCTGCTATGCATTGCTCACTCAAGTGCCTTTTGCTGACATCATCCAAATCTCCCCTTCCGTATTCAATTCCTAACTGCCAACGTGCTGCTTGTTGAAAGACCAAAGGAGAAGGGCAGAAGCCACCTGATCAAGGATAGAGGGTTGTCGAGATGCCTTGAAAATTCAAAGCTGTTTAGGTCAGGTTGTTTTATTACTGGGAGCAGTTTCGTAGATGGAAAGTGAGATGTGATCTGAAGATTCAGATGACTGCTATTCAGGAGGATTCAGACTTCCACTATTGAATGCCTTCACATGTCACAGTGACATGCAAATGACAACCAGCAGTGATGTGCACTGTCTGACGTACCTCAGAGCAGTGAGGCAGGCAAAATAACCCTCACCAGGGTGAAATGCAGCATTCAATCAAAACTGTTGAGTGCTTTGTGGTCAGTATTGTGTTTAGTTGCATCATCCCTTGTTGTGTCATCCCTGAAGACTGTGTCTGTGCTTTCAGGGTTCTGCACAATCTGAGTTACAGGTGCAGCTCCTGGTTTCTGAACCCAAAAGACAGAGATCAAGTAAAAGTGAAGAATATATATTGGGAAAATACCAGAACTGTAATCAACTGTGAGAAATCTGTTTATTCTCTAATACATTGACTTTTATTAAGGAAGCCAAAGTTTCATACTCTGCAGGTTTATCCAGGGAGTTTGACTGGCTTTTAAAACACTGTTGCTTCTCCTCCTGAATGCCATTGGATGGCAATGAAATCATTTTCCTATCTGCATCTCTCCAGGCAGCTGTAAGGGTTTGAGAGCAGGAGGCTCAGAGCTTGTTCTGAGGAGCAATTGCCACCTGCAGTGTCCTGCCTTCCAGCCAGGAGTCCCCCAGAAAAAGCCGCCTGGGTGAGAGCAGCTGAAGTCTTGAAACCAGCTCAGGGGGGTGGAGAAGGGCACTGTCCAGCTCTTCTCTCTGCACAGGAGCAGTCCCTTTCTCCCAGCTAAGAGCAGTAGGGTTATTTCTGTGAATGGTGTCCTGTGAGGAAGAAAAAACCACCCCAGTAAACTACAAGTCGGACACAATATTTTTCCATCTGAGTGTTATTTAGTTTTTGTCTGCCCTTCAAGACACAAAAATCCTCACTCTAAGGTTTAATGGCTCAAGGGCTTGGAAGAAGTAGAGGTAAATAATTCTTATGTTTGATACAGAGATGGCTTTCTCCTCCTTTGTCAGGTGTGATAGATGTCACCCCCTGGTCGCCTATTGTTATTCTGTTGTTGCTTGTCACAGTCACACCTTCCTTTGAATCCTCTTCTTTTTTTTCCCCCCCTCTTTCTTTCTCTCCTGGCACCAGGCTTGTGAGTAATTTATGTATGACAATATGAGACTAATTCTGTTATTATGTCAAAGGGAAATTGAATCTGGGGCTTTAGAGCTGCATCTGGGAGAAATCTTCAAATGAATCGGGAGTGCAGGAAAACTCCATGTTCGATTCATTCGCTTGTCACACTGTCTGCCAGATTAAGTCATTAGGAAGGGCAGAGAGGGAGGAATGAGGGGGAAAAAGCCACCACAGGAGTTAGGCTGAGAAAGGAAAGGGAAAGGAAAAGAGGACAGAAGAATGGAAGGCCAAAAATAGAAGGGATAAACAGAGATGACAAAGATGGTAAACTAAGATATTGACAAACCACTCAGCTAAACCTTCAAGCAGGTGCTTAACACTAAGGGAAGCAAAAAAAATAGCTGAGTCAAAGGTTTAGACCCTTCCTAAATGCCCAACAAGTGCAGGAGCAGAACTGTCCAACTCAGTTTGCACAGCTTTGCCCCCAAGCTATGGCAGAGTTTTGCTCGTCCTGTGTGTACAAGGACTGGCAGCTTCCCCCCCCTCCCACACCTCTTCCATTCAGTGCCATCTATCACTTCAGTTCCTGATGCTGCTTTACTATTAATTGGCTTGTGTAATCTCCGAGATTGTTATTTATTAATAGATTGTTCTGAGTGTAGCAAAGTTCATTATTTAAAGGAGGAGAATGAGAGAGATCCAGAGGAACAGATGGATGCATGGAAGTATCATAAGAAAGACTCGTTAAAATTCTAGGCATGTGCTGAGCTTTGACAAAGGATGGAAAACAGAATCAATCATCATTATCTAGGAGAAAAGCCATCAGTCTGTGTTTAAAATAAGCACTTTGTGTATTAAGCCCACAATGCCAGACTTCCACGAGTTTTGACTGGTAGCTGCAGACCCTGAGGTTAGACAGATGACTGGGGAGCACTGCAGGCTGCACGGAACAGCAGAGGAAAAGGCAAGATATAGAAGCTTGAAAATCCATGTAAGTTGGTTTTGATATCCATCCAGTTCTGACTGGCTGCAGCCAACAGGTGTCCATTCGTGGCTGTGCTGGTTAAAGTCACCCCCCCAAATGCTAGTGCTGTTTAGGTCAAGTTCAGATGCTATCTAAGGACTGCTTTGTGTATCAGCTGTGGAAAGCAGGCGTGGAAAAGACCCCTGTTATTTATCCTAGAGGAACTTGCCCATTGGAATGACCTGATTTCCCACCAGACTGCTCAGCTGCCTTTGCAAGGTGGATTCTCCCTGGAAGCTGATAATTGCCTGTAAGTGCTGTGAAGGTATCAACACCAAGGAAGGGAAGTGTCAAATAAAAAGAAGAGTGCATTCAGGAGCTGCAAGGAATTGGTGACTCATCCAAGCCTTGAAATTGGGTAAAATGAGTCACAGAAAGGCAAAATTACCGCCACCCTGAGCTGATGACAAAGATGAGACTAGAATTTGGGAATTTTAACTCCTAGACCATTCTCTCAACTGTAGTTCCCATTGTGCTTTTCTTTGCGAGCGAAGCACTTGCGAGCGCAGAACCTTTCTTCTACAACAAATAACTTTAAATATAATATCTGTTGGACCCCTGCATGTGAAAGCAAAGGTCAGTTCCATTCTGAACTATTTCTAAAATGACTCTAATTGCATCCAATTTCCTGTACATGAATTCATCTCCCATTAGCAGGCCCTGAAATATTAAGCTATAATAGTCGAGCCAGCAAGCACTGCTGCTCTGAGCTCCCTCTCAGTAACTGGCTAATAATGGAGCTGTTTGGTAATAGGTAAACAGATTATTCAGAGGTTTTTTTTTTCCTTTTTTTTTTTCTGAAGCTTAACCATGGTTGTTCCTCTGGACAAGGTTATTTCTGGCTGAGTTCTGGATGGGATTTTATCTCGAGCCCGTGACGTGCTCCTGGGCCAATGCACAAAGGGACAGTTGGCATCTGCTTCCTTTCTTTCTTGCTGGGTGCTTGTCTTGACTTCAAAGTGTGTGCTTGGGACTCTTGCTCTGTGCATGTTGTGTTGATGGGGGAGGGTTTATTGGAGGCTAGTTAACCCATGTGCAGAGAAACAGAACATAGACCCATTTGTATAGCTCTCTAAAGACATTTTTCTGAAAAAAACCCCAAACCAACAAGCCACCTTCTTAAACTTTCAGATTTCCTGGCATGTAACCTGTTCAACAGCAACACTTCTCCCTCCCCCAATGAGCTCTGTTCCTTTGGAGCCATTTACAGGTTCTTAAACTTGCCCTGTCTCCTAATGCTGCTGCTCTTTGCATTGAGAGGGCAACTGAAGATCATCTAATAATATATCATTTCACTCCTCTTTTTTCCCTCTGTTATTGAGCATAGACAGATTGCTCTTAACCTTCACACCTACCTTCTTTTTTTATACCTGAGATGTCAGAGAGGGAGGAAATGAATAATGCTTTGTGTTCTTAACATCTGCATCTTTTACAAGAAAGGGGTGGAGAAAAAAAATCTGTGTGAGAATTTTTGTAAAGATCCTTCCAGGGTTTCTGGAAGTATTAAGATGATGGATTCAAGACTGTCAGATCCATCAAGGCTTTTGTGAGACATTTTGCAGAATACAGCAGAAGAAAATGATAGCTGGACATGTGGGAGATGAGTCCTGAAACAATCTGATGTCTTTCCTAATCCTTGCTAGGGGCAAAACTGCCACTGCTTCTCGTGAGGTTTGGCTGGCACTGACTTTGGGGGTTGTTCTTGCTTGGGATGGGGCAACAGAGAAACACCCATTGGATATGTAGAGGATATCCATGCCTCGTGCCATTTTGCCACTGATGTTCTAAAAATGCCTTCTCTTTCCTAGACTAGCTGAGAAGTTGGCAGTGAAAGCTGAGTTGTGTGGAGCTGCCACAGTGGGCCCTTGGGACCAAGGAGGCCAATGGCATCCTGGGGCGTGTGAAGGGCTGTGGTGAGGAGGGGGAGAGAGGTTCTCCTCCCCCTCTACTCTGCCTTGCTGAGGCCGCATCTGGAATACTGTGTCCAGTTCTGAGCCCCTCAGTTCAAGGACAGGGAACTGCCCCAAAGAACCTAGCGCAGAGCCACAGAGATGATGGAATGGAACATCTCCAGGCTGAGGGAGATGAGGCTCTTTAGCTTGGAGGAGACTGAGGGGTCACCTCCTTCATGTTTATAAAGATGTAAAGGGCGAGTGTCAGGAGGATGGAGCTAGGCTCTGCTCAGTGCCATCCAATGACAGGACACGGGGCAAGGGGTGCAGCTGGAACACAGGGGGCTCCATGGAAACACCAGGAGAAACTTTTTCACGGTGAGGGCGACAGAACTGGAACAGGCTGCCCAGGGGGGTTGTGAAGTTGTCTTCTCTGGAGGCATTCAAAACCCAGCTGGACACGTTCCTGTGTGACCCAATCTAGGGGATCCTGCTCTGCCAGGGGGGTTGGACCAGATGATGTTTCAAGGTCCCTTCCAACCCCTACCATTCTGTGATTCTGTGAGATTCTGTTTTCTCTAGCAAAGGGTAGTTTTAAACTGTTCTGGTGAAAGTGTAAAAAGCTCCCAAAAGATGAACACTGATCTGTCCTCTGTATCAAGTCTTATCCTGCCATCTGAGAGTTAAGAAATTATGAACACAAATATATGAGTCTCTAGCTGCAGATCTGTCCTATCTTAACCATACTTTCAGATGATATTGCTGCCTGCATCGTGGGTTTTCCTCTGCCCACCTAGCCCTCCCCAGCCAGGCCAACACAGGCTGTAAATAAACTCGCTGGCAAGGCTAATACATGAGAAAGCAGACGAGTGGGTGGACATGGGGGTTTGCATTTGTTTCACAAGTTGTTGTTCTCATTCCTTGTGCACCTCCACTCGGACATCCCCGCTCCTTGGTACACGACTGGATACAGGCTGGACAGGGAGAAGCAACAGAGGGTGGTACCTAAGAGCGAGGCTGAGGCCAGGTTAGAAAGGAAGCTCAGATCTGTACCCTGGGAGGAGGTAATTTTTCAGAGTTAGTTTCTATGGAGGTGGAATAAAGTTGAGTGGAGTGAGTGGTGCATGAGCTGGAGATGAATTCTCCCTCTCTCATGATCAGTTTGTCTCACCTAAGTGGAACTGGGAACACAGCTTCCTGAAGGCTTCTTTTGCCCTTCAGAAGAGCCATCCCAGCAGGGAGACAGTAATACCTGCAAATGCTGCCAATCCATCATAAAGGTAGTGGATCAGCCCAAGTTTTCATATGTCCTTGGCTCTCATAAACCATTTGGACCTTGGCCCAGAGAGACAGGGCAGTTGCTTCTCTTTAGCCTTCTTTCAAGAGGAATTTGAGTGGGACTGGTGGGGGTGATGGATGGCAAGTTTAGAAAACTAAGTCCAAGAGATCAATAGAAGAATATACAACCAATGCATCATGCAAGCTCTTCTTGTCTGTGCAGCACTAAATCAAAAGTAATGAATGGCAGGCTTTTCAAC
Source organism: Chloroceryle aenea (assembly GCA_013399075.1). Taxonomy (NCBI): domain Eukaryota; kingdom Metazoa; phylum Chordata; class Aves; order Coraciiformes; family Cerylidae; genus Chloroceryle; species Chloroceryle aenea. The sequence goes on from VWZY01008183.1 coordinate 55,328, forward strand.
CTTGACACCTCCAGTCTTCCCCAGTGGAACAGCATCCAGTGACTGATATGGATTATGCTGCTTTCTAGCAAATTTCCTTTGCTTTCCTAGTAACTCTGGCATTGAATCATGATGCTCTGGTTTTAATATCCTTTCCTTTCTCCAGTGCTACCTACCTCTTTCCCCACGTAATTTCCATCTTGCAGGCACATTGCCCGTCTTACATTCCCCTTGCTCATCGTGTATTCAGGCAATCAGCTGCAGGCTGGGTTCCTCTGGAGCTTACACTGGTTTATTTCTTAATTTCTGAATGAGTTACCTCTCCTGTGGGCCCCGTTCCAGCCACGTGAACAATCAGGTACGTCAGGAGCTTTGAATTCCTCTCCAGTTGTGAGCTGGCTGCTGCTGGTGCTTGTCAGCACCAAGGTGTGAATGGGAACAAGCAGTTAGGTGGGGAGGGGATGCTGAGGTGGCACGGGCTCTGCAGAACTGCTGCCCTAAAGTCAGGAGACAGCATCTGGTGTTACCAAGGAGCTGATGGTTTTGAATCAGAGCAGAAATGCAGAGGTGAGGCACAGAGATCTGACTGCCCTCTCCCATCAGCCCCTCACACCTTTGCAAGTTCAATTACACTAGGAAAAGCAAGCACCTTATTTTCTTGGGTTATATATTCCCTATAACTGTTCTTGGTAGCAGCTGAACTGACACTGATCCAAGCGCTGAAATTTCCTGAATCAGAGCTCTCTGGTTGCTCCAGGGGGAATATTTCCATCCCTGTTGTACAGCCCAGCTGTACGGGAGGAGTGTCTGCTTCTGTTCTCGTGCCCTTGACAGAAATTGTCCCAAAGTCGTGCCCAGTCACCCGACTTACATCACTGCAACAGCAGCATGCAAGGATGCAGTCAGAACATCCTCTTGCCAAGAAGCTGGTGCAGTTACTTCAAAGATGGCATAGAGGAACTTGTTTTACTTGATGCAGACAGGTCACCAGTTGTATCAGGTCTGAAATGCTTAGGAGCAAAAGCTGAGGGGCCTAAACAGCTACAACTGCTTTGCAAACGTCAGGTTATGTATCACAGAAAGCTGGTCCAGCCTTGGGTTCAAAAGCCTTAAGAACCATTGTGAAATTTCTGTGGCATGCCTGCAATTGTCTCGTGACTGTCCTGAAAGCAACGACAAAATTCTTCTAGGCTTCTGGGAGGAGAGAATTGAGCAGCATCTTAGGACACATGTGCTCCAACAAAATTTATTACAGGATGGGGACAACGAGAAAGGAAAAACCTAATTCAAAATCATGACAACAGCATACCCCTTGAGAGAATGCTGAAAACACACATCCAAAAATAAACTCCAGTGAGAGACAATAATAGAAAGAATTATGTCTTGCTCTGGCTCTGAATAAGAGCTTCTAGAATGAAATAGGAGAGGCAGAAGATCTGTGTTATCTATCAAGTCAATTGATTGTTGTATCCAGAGCTTGGTTCAGTAATAAATGAGAATGCCACTCATCTGGTTTTCTGGTCTATTTAGAATATTTTTAGAACTCTTTTTGAAAAATATTCTGATTAATCTCTTGAATTTTCCTTTGCTCACTGAGACTTAAAGCAACATCGGATTTAATTATACTGTGACTGGAAGGGATGTAATGAACGCAGATACAAATCCTTGTGACAGCTTAGAGTGGCAGTGAGAGTATTTATCCATCCAGGAACTGAAATGACGAGTGCTGTATTAGTGCCTGAGCCTTCTGCAAGCAAAAATGGGATTTAGCTGCCAGCGTGGGCAAGACAGAGGAACGGAGGTGGTGTGAGAGTCCTGGAAAGATGCAAAACTCTATCAGTCAAGGCCTGAAGTCACACACAGAGCTGGTGGTTCCCAGAACAGAGATCCCTGAATCCAAGCTTAGGGGACCCTCCTCCTCATGTTCTCCAAGCAGTCTGGGCATGGGCTTCTCAGAGTGGTAAAACTTCAAGGGCTTTACTCTTTAGGATGCTGAATTTCAGGCTGGTGCTGGCATCGAGTGGGACAGATGCCTGAGCAGGTGCAACCTCCCCTCCTTACATATACCCAGGAGTCTCTTGCCTTTGTGTGTCTCCACCTCTCAACACCCCACCGGGGATGTCTGTACGGGGAGCTGGCGCCTTATGGTCCCTTTAGCACATCTCCTGGAGTGCCTTGCAACCAGCAGATGATAAATGTTTGTCAAGCCATACCTGCTTGCTTGAATAATTTCCCACGAAAGGAGGCCACTTACCAGTAATTCATTACCAAACCTTTGTTAGCATAAACAAGGCTGTGAGAAGTAAGCACAGATTTCCCTGTTCCTTACTGTTTATCGTCTGTGGTTTCTATTAAGAGTTACCAGTGCATCTCCTCTCTTCCTTTACCACATGTCAGCTCTGCAGCATAATATTGTCATGTTGTGGACATTTATATCTGTATTTTTGGCTTGTTTTTATGCTGTAGTCTAAGGAGGAATAAAAAAACCCAACCCAAAACCAACCAACAAACCAAAACAGAGCTTCCTCTTTTGGAGTAAAACAAATGGGCAGGGAGCAGCCTGCTCGCAGTCGCTTGGCAGAAGACAGAGCTATTGCTCAGCATTTCTCCCTGAGCTCTCTAATGTCAGATCCTCCCACCCAGTGGCACTTGCTGAGTGGTGGAGAAGAAGAAGGTCAGACCCTCCGAGGCCTTCAGCTACCTACATCAACTGGGATGGCAACTTCTAGAAAAGGCTTTTTGTAGCTGGGCCACCAGATAGAAGATTCTGCTTTGCTAACGTCCAGATCTATTCTTCTTGGTCTGTAACTATTAGAAATCTTTAAGGTTTTCCATGTCTTTTTTTTTCCTGATGCTGCTGGTGATCTGGGGCTAAACCAATGTGCAGCTGAAGCTTTAGAGTGTGGGCCTTGAGATTTAGCATTTGGCAAATCTATGCTAACAAGATGAACTAGAAGTTCCCACTACCCGTTTGGAGGTTCTCTCACCACAGTGTGAATAATACCCAGGGAGAAAGGCATTTGCTGTTTCATGCTTGAATTTCTCTCACATCAATTAGTTTCCATCAGGTTTTTCTTCAGAAGAATTAAGCTTTGAAATGCTTTGGCTCAAAATTAACTGAAGAGCTAGGGAGCTGAGGGCAGGAAGTTAAAAGGAAAACTGCTGATGCCTTCTGCAGTGTGGTTAGTCGTATAATTAATTTCTTGCATCTTTAGAAGTTCTTCATTTTTTTTCCATTTTGGTCGATGTTGATCTCTAGCAATGACTCTCTGCAGCTTCAGCCCCAAAGCCGTTAGTTTGTAGATTTTATGGAATTCCGATAGAATAGAGAAACCAGGATTATTGTCCACTCAGTTCTGCTGTTGCTTCTGGCTGCAGCCTTTCAAAGCTGCAGTAGGATCATCCTTGACTGACTGGTAGCCCGGAGACATCCGTGGAGGTTGTCTCACTTCTTTTGCAGAGGGTTTATTGGCACATCCCCTGCAGTCTTTAGCTGGGACATAAGCAGTGCCTAGGCTATGACCTAGCTCTCAGTTCTAGCTCACTGAAGTATTTCCTGACATCTTCTGCAGGGAGATGTTCCTGCCTCCAACATCTGTGCTGAAATCCCAGGAACCAGTGGTTTTACAAAAGCAGTGATGAGCGTTCCCCAAGAGGATCATGTCACACCATACACCAGCAAGAATGTCGGGCAAATTGGCAGGAAAAACCTCAGTTTTTTGCTTTTTTGCTTGTTTTCTTTTTGGTTTCTGATTCTAACTTAAACCTACGGCAGGAATACAAGATGCTGCTTGCTACCCAGGGCCAAGGAGTTTCCATGACAAAAGCAGTTTGCTGTATCTTGCTACTTACCTCTGTAGACCTTCAAAAGCAAGGCGATTTTTGCTCTTATTGGCTCTCTGGGTTGTATTTTCTTCCTTGTGCAATGCATTATTCTATGTACCTCCCAGCATTCTGCTCTTTGTCATGTCTTTAGTCGTGGTAGTGAGTGATCCTAACAGAGAGACTTTAAATTAATGTTGTCATAAAGCTTTCAGGGAGAAGGAAGGCAGTGTGTGGGGAAAACAAGAAAACTAATGCAGTGATTTCACTTTCACTGGCTCATGAACTGTCTCAGTGCTTGTAAACCCAGGAACCAATGTTTTGTACATAACATCTGCAATAGACCAATTGCTCGGCTGGGGTAAGCTGGAAACACCCAGGAGGGTCACGAGGACAACAGGTTTTGCAATAGCTGAGGATGTCTTTTGATGTCGAGAAGTAGTACCTCAGCTTCTAGGGAATGTGAAATCCTCTGACTAAATGGAGTCGAGAAATGAGCTGAGGGGTACTAACTGCTTATCTCAGCAGGGGAAGGTTTGTGTTTGTAGCTCTGATTGTCCCAGGTTCAGTGTCCAGCAGAGAAAAGAGCTGCAGCTCTAGAACAGTTAATGCAGGGGAAGGGTTGTTTGTTGTCCTATTGTTTTTATCTAATAGCATGCTTAAGTGATGGGACTCTAGCCCCTCACTGTGGTCAGGTCCAGCTTTGGCTGTGTTGAGAACCTGGGGAGCAAGGGGTCACTCTGGGGTGTCCCCATCCCAGAAGAAGGGTAGTTTCAAACAAATCCTTGCCCAGGAATATTGGCAGCCAAGGGAGTGTCCTCTTTTCTGACTTGCCGAGGCATTGCCAGGCAGTTTGATGTGAAAACGAGCACCTTCAACACTGCTGACTGAGCTCTGAGGCTGTAAGGGATTGGTGTTTTGGGATGATGAGTGGCATTTGTACTCCGTTGGGATGAAGGTGGGAAGCTGGGTTACCACAGCCGACTGACCACCAGCAGCTCTCAGGATTCTCAGTTTTCTTCTCTACAGAACAGAACCATAAATTTTCTACTGTGTTTGAAAACGCTAGGATGAAATAGGGAAGCACAAATCAATGGTTATGGTGTAAGATACAGAGCGATATAATTGATATTCTCATCTCTCAGGCAAAATGATTTAAAGTTTTGTTTTTTAAAGAGCATTGGGATTTATAAACTTGCAAGGCCAGGCTCTCTTCTGGTGTAAACTGACATTGCTATTTCTGTTTACATCAGCTGGGATTCTGGGCTGTGGCTGCATTTCTGTGGCTTATTAATAGGCTTCTGTTGACTGTTATCATTTGCATTAAGCAAGAATTTCTGTCTAGTAGTCTACATATCTTGAAAGCCATTCTTCACCTGGGGCTGTGTTGATAAAACTGATTAGGAAAAGGAAGGCAGGCAGGAAGAAATGTGTTCCTGATGAAAAGGGCAGTGCAGCAAGCTGAAATTCAGGAGAAATGCTGAGTTAACAGAATGCATTGGGAGTTACTAACCTTTGCATGAAAACTGTACTGCACAAGGGTAGGAAATTTGCTGAAGTTGAACCTTCAGCTTCTCCCTGACTCTGGCATATGGGGCAATACTGCAGCATCACTCACAGGCAGTCTGATTTTTGATCTTACCTGAAAGTTTCATCCATTTCTTTCAAAGCACCTTTGCCTTAATGAATTTATCCGTGTAACAACATTTGACCCTGGTCAAATCTTTCCCGAGTGATGTGTTACAGGTGAATTTCTTTGTACAGAAAAGACAGCAGTGGGTGTTTACAGCATCAAAATGGATGCTGCATCGGAGCCTGATTCCTGTTGTGTGTATCTGCATTATCCCCCTCAGTCAGTGCAGCAAGCACTCCTGCATCTCCTCTCAAAATCCTGAACACATCAATGTGGTCAGATCAGGGTGGATCTGCACCCAAAAGGAAATTCATCAGCTTTGGTGACATCACAATAAACCATTTCAATGCTGGAGTTATCCATGCTCTTCTATCCTTTTAGGAAGCAGTGAATACATCCGTTCTGTCATGGAAATGCCATTGTGAAACCGGAACTTATCCATTATTTTGAGACACGCACAGTGGAAAGCTTCGATCTGTTTGAAATGATGTGTTCTGGCTTTGGGTGCATTTAAGTGATACAGGTTTTTTTCCAGAAATAATGTTGGTTCCCTTCCTACCCCTTCCCCTGAAGGTGCATTATTTAGTCAAATAAAATCAAAATCTGCTTGTGGGCAGGAACACGCTTCCCGAATCCCATGAAAATTAAATAACAGCTTAACAGGAAAAGGTTGATTGATGTATTGTTTGGCATTTAGGATGTAGGCAGCTACCTAGATGTGATGTGTCTGGCTAAATCATTTTCTGTCACTCTTCAGAATATACTGTTACCAAAGGTTACATGCTCAGTAAACTAAAGCATAATTACTCTGCATCACCATCTAGAGAGCATAGTTAGAACGAAGCCTCTGTGTTCTCACAAGTAAATGGTACAACATCATCATTTGGATAGGTATCCTTTCTGGCTTTAGTGCTATTTACTCTCTAAAGCACTCCCTATTTATAATATATGCTCTATTGCCACATCTGCTTTGTTCATATAGGAGAGAGCTCTCCATTTTTACTCCCCTTCCGTATGGAGTAATAGGCATTTTTCTGGTGGACGTGGGCAGGTTAGACTGGGGATAAATAATAGAAAACTCCTTTAGTGACAACCACCATAGAAATTAAATATTCTGGCCTGTTCCAGAGCTGACCTTTTCAAAGGGACCTGTGATCTACATCTTGGAAGTGTTTGAATATTGCCACTGTCGAGCTGTAGAGCGCAGTGCACGTTGTCATGTGGTTTTATATGTTGCTACAAGACTTAATGATGTACCAATGAATGCAAAGCTCTGTTCCCTCACTGCCCCTGGATTTGGCTAGAGCATGTTACAGGATTAGTTGTTACTGAGTTAAAGTCCTGCAAGCCAAGGTTTCTCTGCAGACAGCCCACTGCTGCCACTGTTGCAAACTGCCTGGGATTTTTCTGTGAATAATGAAACATTTTCATGTTTTAATCAGATGCAATTTTGCAAACGGTTTTTATGATTTAGCAAGTCCATTAAAGATGACATTTGTTCTGCTCTGACACTCCTAAGGAGCTGCACAGAGCATAAACACTGGAAATGACTTGTAGGGGAAGAAGATATTAAAATTCCCCAGCCCTTGTGTGCTTGCCTGAGAAATTCTCTTACCTTGTGCGGTGCCAGCTTGGAGCTGAGCCACTTGATATGTTTCGGAGTGCACTGACTTGAGGCAGCCCCAGGCTGCTGCGGGGACAGAACATATATATTCATCATGGTGTGCCTCTCATGCTTTACAAAATTATGTCTGAAGGCTGAAGAAGAGGCTAAGTTTAACTGGATGGGGCACTTGACCCTTCAGAGCAGAAGGGTTAGCAAATGCAATGCCTCTTACCCAGGGCACGTCGTGTGAAACAGCCTGTGTGCCAACTGGCCCGTCCCATTATCTCCTCTATTAACCAAACTCAGCCCAGTTCTCCAATAAACCCTGCCAAGGTTTGCAAAACCAAGTCCTGTTCATATTTCTGTCAGGTCCCGAGCAGCTTCAGAAGGAAGATGGGCATCAGTCCCCTGCCCCTTATTCTCCATCTATCTCCATTTCCCAGGGAAATGACTGGATTCCTGGAGTTCAGCTCCTTTCTGTCCCTCCAGAGAGATTCTTGAGGACGACCACCTGCCTTCTTAGGTGTGAATGTCAGCTTGGCATGAGAAATGACTGTTCCAGCAGCCCTGTCCCCTTGACAGAAGCTAACAGCAGCACTGCAGCTGGAACACACAGCCTGCAGATCAACAAGCTTTCGGGAAGCATTTTTTTCAGGCTTGCAACAGTTCTCCTTCATCCTATTCACATTGTGGTGTGGAGTTCCTCTTAGCAGGGAAGAACTTTCCAGCACTGTCTGGGAATGTATCAAATTGCCTGTTTTGCTTTATCGTTGTTTATCTGGGGTTGGTTGGTTTGTTTGTTTTCCCTCAGCTGTCGTTTTTGCACGGGTTTTATTTTTTCTGTGCATTATTTATTTTGTGCATTATAAAGAAAGGGTTTTGCATATAAATTTTAGATGACTTGGAGCCATACCTCTCTGGGCATGGAATGCTACTCAGGATTTACACCTCTCACAATGGGCTTTGCCAGAAAGGGGACAGGGTGGCTTTTAGACAGTTAAGCATTCAGTGATTCCTCTGAAGTTCATCCCAGCTTCACATTTGAGCCTGAATGTAGCACCAACCACATGCTGGGTCCTTGATGCTATTTAAGACTTTTTTTTATATATATAAGTTGAAGCAGTAGCTGGTTTTACTTTGCTTAACTGAAAAACCTCCTATCAAGAAATATCCAAAGATACCTCAAGGGAAACCTGCTATGTAGGGTAAATTGGTTACCACTCAGAAAATTACTGCACTGGATCTGATTACCTGGTAATTAGGCAGAGCAACCTGCTCTTATCTACTTGCAGAATATGTCCCCTGCTGGTCCCAGCTTTCGATGGATATGCAGTTTCCATTCAGACCTGAACCAGCATCAGTTTAAAGCCCCACAGCTGGCTGAGCACGACAACTGGCAGTAATTTTTTGCAGAAATGCTCCATTCAGTCCAAACTTTCTGAAGTCCAGCATTCAGTCTGTATCTCCCTGTCTTCACTTTTCTTGTGTGCAGCTCTGGGATTAAGGATTTTCATTGTTACATGGGATTTAGTGTCAAATCTTTCTGACTGTGAAAATAAATAGAAGTTAGATTTCCCATGTTATTTTCTAACTGCAAGAGTAGAGAGCTGTTCTTGTTTTCTCCTCTTGAATATTTAACTAAACCCACCATTAAAAAAAAAAAGCCTAACTGCTGATTGTACAAAGGCTTGGTGGGCATTGCTGGAAATGGCCAGGAAAGATTATTTCTTGTGCAGAGGGATGTTCTGGTCATACTGGAGTGATGGAAGTCTGGGGATGAGGCTGGCATTAAGGGATGGGCATGACTTCCTTGGTAATTCTGTGTCCTTCAGGAGTGAATCTATTTAGGTGCTAGGAGCTCTTTGGTGGAGGTCTTGGTAGCATCTGTAGAAGTAGGAAGCTCTGGGAAGAGATAGCTCAGTATGTGGACCACTGGCTTAGGTTACCATGATAGTGGCAAATATGCAGCTGGGGGAAAACCTGAGTGTCTGGGAATAGCAACCCTGGGCTTTGGAGAGGGGGCAGGTGATGAAAAATGTCTCAACCTATTGTGAGACATTGAAAAATTTTGATTGGTGACCGTGGAGAAGCTGTAGGTTCTGATTGAAGGGGGTGGTGGGAAGTCTGGAGTCTGATTGCATTTGAGATGCGTGGCAAACTCAAAGGTCTTGGCGCTGTGATGTGCCAGAGATTTCCTCATGTGGAGGAAATTCTGCCCTAGCTACAGAAGGGAGGCTCGATTTGAACCTAAATCCAGACCAAATTCTCTGACTCCTTCCACCCTGCCAACGGCCTGTGCACTTTGCAATTCTCTGCAGGGTCATAAGCATAAGAATTATTACTTGTGCTATCCATTGCCACCATGCAGATGTACACGATGCACTACTCACCCCGAGGCCACTGTCACCAGAACCTTCACATTGCTGTTGCAACTGCTGCTGTGCTACACTCCATAGCAGTGAACAGCAGGATGTGTCTGTGATACCTGAAGCCTTCATTTGTAGTCCTATGAGCTGTAGATAAACATCAAGAGCTAGATCCTTGGGCTGTGCAAATTGGCTCCATTTTGACACTGGAGTCAGCAGAGCTATTCTCTCCTAAAATACTTGAGAAAAATCTCACTTATCTGTTCCCTGGGGCTGTATTAGGTGAACATCACACAATCTTTAATGTCCTTCTCCTCCCTCCACCCTTATAAGACAGGAGAGTACTATTATCTCCAATTTTCCTGATGGGAAGCCAGAGTGCCAAGCTGGGTTCGATGTGTGTGCTGTAAGTCTCATCAGACACTGTCCACAGCCTGAGGCACAGAAATCTCTGCACATCTTGTCTGGCTGCAGACCAGGCTCTGATCCTCGAGGACATTTAGGTGCCTAATTTCTACTGAGGCATTTAGAAGCTTGATCCTGTTAAAGAGGCAGTTCAAAGTTGCCAGCTGAAATAATTCATTGGGTTCTGTTTCAAAGTGGGGAGCTGAGCCTGGAAGTCAGGATTAGCCAGCTAAACACAACCTCCCTCTCTCCTTTCCTTTAGCAGAGATTTCCCTGATTCAAACAACCAGCCTCTCTGCAGTCCCACCTTCCAAGCCTGATGATGGTGGGGATGTCCAGTTATTTAAAAAGGATTTTTCTTTCTCCTTTTCAGAAGCTGAAAGCAAAAGCAGCACAGACAGGCCACCAGCTCTCCCTCTACAAAGGCTTCCCCCTCTCCTGCTCAGCTCCAAACTGTTGCCACAACTAAGCAACAGAAAGAAGCAGATTGAAAAGCAAAAGATGTGTGATGCTCGATGTCTTGTAGCATGTTAACAAGCCCCAAATTTACACTGTCAGTAAGAAACCCCAAGAAGAGTGGAAGTAATTCTAACCAGGGGAGTGTCTGCCATCCTGCTGCTCTGGCTTTCACTTCTAATTTTGGCAAAAGAAAGTAAACATGGAAAACACAGTGTTTGTGCAAATTGCCCTTGCAGAAAACACAGACTTATTTTGAGCTGCTTTTGCATTTGTGTTTTAGTTTGTGATTGCACCAGCAAAAGGAAAATATTTTCTTGAGAATCGGGGCTGAAAAGGAATTGCTGTTTGCCCACAAATTAAAAGATGCAGTTATCTTCTCATCTATCAGTTGTGATTTGAAATAATCCACCACTTGAGTGTTTGAATCCCTTGTGTTGGCTAAGAAATGATACAAACACCTTGGGAGGTGAACTGTGTGTGCTGTGCTCTGGAGCTGCCCATCTGTGTCGGGGTGCCAGGCACCTGATGTCACCCAGTAAACCCCCACAGAGCACCCTAGGCTGGGTTGGGAAATGCATCTCGTACTTAGAGCAAAACAGTTCTTTGTCTTCTGCAGTAATCTGAGTTTTCTGCTTTATTTATTTATTTTTTTTCTGTCAATGTGGAAGAATTTCTTGGAGGGTTTACAGGTTGCAGAACTGATGCACTTTATTGCCACTGCAGGGCCACGGTGCATGTGAGAGCACTCTGATGGCTGCAGACTTTGCTGCCATCCTTCCTAGAAGCAATTGGAAAGGGAGAGGAACTGGAGGAGGAATAGAGGGAACATCCAGTTTACAGTGCCACGACTGAAACACTATCAAAAATGTCTGCCACTTGAGAGAATTTCTTACCAGGGAGCTGTCAATCAGTGGCAGAAGAGAGGGAGAAGGAAGAAACAATTTATAAAAAAGAAAGAGGGAAAAAAGGCAGAGCACGAGTCATTTTACGCAGCTGTTATTTTACATAATATTTGCTAAATTACTTTTTCTCTTAGGCTTGAAAAAACATTGGCTCTTTTATTTTTTTTCCCCCTTCATTCTGTGTTCTGGAGCATGTTAGCAGTTAAGGGAGGAGAGAGAGCTGCACCTGAAAGGATGGGGAGACGTTTGGGATCCCAAAGCCACAGCTGTCCTTACACCCCACAGTCCAACCTGAGTGTCCCTGAGCTAATGGATCTGTGGAGTTCAGTGGCTGAAAGGCAGGATAAATACTCAGGTCTTACCTTTAATGCCAAAGTCTATGAAGAGAGATGACATTTCCTGTGTGTTCGCTACACATCCAGCTCTTCCTTGTATTAATGTAAATAGAACAAGAGCTTGGATCTAGGAGCGAGCTGACCTCACCACCTGCCCTTCCTCTTTCTCAGTACTTATTCCAAGCACTGAAATTGCTTGGCTTAAATGTCAGGAGTGCAGTAATACCCTGTAATATTCATCATCACAGGTGCATGGGAAATAAAAAGAGGGAAGGCTTCAGAGTGAAATAAAAAATGCAAACTAACTTTGTGCCCATTTTGGCTTGGCTAAGCTTATTAGATGTAACCCCTGGTGCTGTCCTGCCTGTTAGCTGCATGCAAATCTTAACCTACTTTCCACTGATTTCAAGGATTCCTGCCTTCACTAGGAAATTGTGGTGGCTTTGTGTGTTTGCTGCCACGCTTTAATTGATTTTTCTTTTACCTGCACCCCCCCATCACCCTTGTATTTCAGAGTGTCCCACTGACAATTATTTACTTCAAACCAGGAAGCAAAACCTGCTTTCTTGAGGCTTTTCCCCTCTTGCAGAACATTGATCCATGTTGTCTTCTGTAAATTTTCCCCATTTCCTTTAATCTCCACTTGTCTTTTAAACAAAGAGCAACAGTGTAACTTGCAGGGCCTTTGCAGTTTGCAGGTGCTTGGCTGTTGATTGTTTTTTGGTTTGGTTTTGGTTTTCCTTTGCAACCCCTTCAGTTTGTTTGGGGATTCTTGACCCCAATGTCTTGGAACAGATCTGGATGGGCAATAATTACAGGGCATTCTAGCTGCAAAAGACACATTTTTATGGCAATGCAAGACCATCCACTGGCCCTTACTGGAAAAACTGAGGCTAATATTATGTAATATTGTATATAGGTTTAGTTTAGAGGGTCCATAAACCTCAATTATGCCACCAGAATGAGACAAAATCTAATTAAATGGGCCTTGGTTATGAATTCTGCACAAGTAAAGATGTAAAATGCCCAGGTCCATTATGGCTGGTTACTGTGCTACAGCAGCTGTCTCTGGCCAGGACTCTCCTTCCAGATGGATGAGGAAGGATTAACTCTGCTCTGTCTGCAGAATGCAAGATATGAGGGCTGCCCACCTCTCCCCATCTGCCCAGGGGCTGCTTGGAGACCAGTCTCACTGTTTGCATGATGTAGCCCTTGCCCCCAAACCACAGAAAAATGCTATTTTTAACCCAAATCAATCATTAGATTGTTCAACTGATGTGAGAGGAGGGAGGCAGAGGAGGGATCACCATACCTACGGGTGGCACAGAAAAGGAGGGGACTTTTTGTCTCTTTTTTTCAATGTTCTTAAAATGACTGCAATATTTTCAGGATCCCTGGACACTGAATCACTGAGTATTGATGGTTTTGTCCTTGTCTTCAAAGCCTTATACAATTTATCTCCTGTTAACCCCGGTTCTCTTATCTTTCCCCAGCCTGCACAACTTTGTTCTGCATGATTCTTTCCCATGCCTTCATCCGAATGTGTTTCACAGGAAAGTCTTATGAGTGTCTCTACCACTTTTCAGCCTTTTTAACAGCTCTTCTTCGTAATTGTTTTCTAGGAGGTGATGGGACCCTCTTGAAGATACAGGGAGCTGAAGAAAAGACATTCTACGAAGGAAAAGATTGCCTTTGCTTTATCCAGATTGCCAGGCACTGAATATATCCTCAAACAACGGTTCCATCTGTACAGCTCCAGGCACCCTGGGAATGGAGAAGAGCCACAGACTCCTCCACTTCTGCATTTTGAAACATCAGTAGAGGTATGAGGTCAGTGATTCTCCTTCTTGCATTTATCGGCTGGATGTTGGGGTTGGGAGACTGGAGATTTTTCTGATGAATTCCTGAGAAATGCAATAAAGGAGAAAGCCTCTGGGGGAGAAAGCAGACAGAGGCAAGTCCTGTTTCACGTTCTTATTGCAAGATTTGGAAGGAACGAAGGCAATCTTGAAACAAAATATTGTGGTTGCTTTTTCAAAGCTCTGTAAAGCTTCGGTTCTGTGTAGGAGGTCATGAGGAGCTTGGATCAGTTCTTTAATCCAATCAAGTTCATTCTGGGTCCTGATTTTCTACCACAGTATGGAAAGTCTCTGATGACTCTGATACAAGTCTGTTGTTATCTAATTGCTTTTCCATAAGGCTTTTGAGGGATAATTTGGATATTGTTACAGCTACTGAAACCTGATAATTCTTCTATGTTGAAATCTGCCTGTGTTTATTAGTCCTTGTGCTGTGAGAGCTGGTCCTCATTCATTCCCATTCTTGCAGGCTCACCCTAAGAGACTCAGAAAGCTCGGGCAAGAGAAGGGAGGTGAGGGAGTGTGTTGAGGAGGAACATCAGGGCCTCCTACAAGGCCACTCTAAAACTCCAGCAGAGTCTGAGAGGGGACTCTGCTCCCTGCTGTGATCCTATGAACAACAGCGAGCGTTTCACACAAGCACTGCACAGTGAGTGCCCTTGGCTTGGATGTTTTTAAACATCCTCTGTATGTGAATCTGTCCTGGGCTTTCCACAACCTGGTGAGGAGAGAATTTCTCCTCAGGCTGCTGTGTTGTTAAGGGTGGCTCTCTGAAAGGTGCATCCAGGCTTTTGCAGCTCTTTGAAAGAGTCATTAAAGGATTTGGTAGAATTCCAGGAGGATACTCAAGCCTTTGTGGTCAGAGGTTTGTAAGGGAGAGACAAAGCCACAGCTGACCTGCTCTTCTGATGCTGGTGGTTCTGCTCTGAGCAATGGGATGGATTAGGTGATACCTGTAGGTTTTTTCTGACTTTATAGGACTCTGAAATGCAAAACTGGTTGCATTTAGCACAAGTTAAAAATAGCTCCCTGGAGGTGAAACAGGTGCTGAGTGTAGAGACTGACCAAGACCCACAGAACCAATGAATGTAGAGCCCCCAAAAAGAGGGAGATGCACATCTCCATCCAGATCCTAATAAAGACAACAAACTCTCCCTCAGCTTCAGCACAGCAGCTGACAGGCACCCTGGGCGCCTGCAGCAGTGCGAGGAGGAGGAGAGATGGGCACTCGGGGAGCTCCTCTGGTGATACAGTTATTTTATGCTCAGTTACTGATCACAGATTTCTCTGAATCCCATGGCTTATCAGTAATTTCCAGTTGCTCTTGTAGTCTAACAGCCAGTGTCTCTTTACTCGTGTCTCTCTGTGTCACTTCTCTCCAGGAAGCAGTTCATCAGTGGTTGCTCTGGCAGATGGCGAGGGTTCAGTCCCACTGTGGCCTCTTGTGTGATTTGCCTCCCCACTGAGCTGCCATCCAGGGCTAAATATGAAAGCTCTAGAGAAGCTTTGTTACCCCTGTGTAACATAAATCAACTTCTCTGTGGGCCTGGCTTAGGCACCTGAAGTGCAACCCTCATCTTAATAGTGCCATCAGCAGAGGAAGGATGCTGTCAGCAGAAGGGATGCTGTCGTTCAAAGGCACGAGGCCAGGCAGAGAGGGAGCGAGTCCTTCTGGATGTCTGCAAGGGCAAATATTGAGCAAGTGCAACCTGGCAAATCACTGCTAAATGTTTGTGAATTGCCCGAGATTCATCCAGGTACCTGGGACTAAGTTAGCCTGTACCAGCCAGCGGTTCAGCCTGTCTGATTTGATGCTGAACAAACTACAGATGGGGAGCAGGGGACTGCTGGAACATTATAAAATCCTCTAGAGGAAGATGATTTATGTTTTTGACGAGAAAGTTTATAACCCTCCTGTAGAATTTTACAGTGGGGAATTTTTCTGAGCGTAGAGATTTATTTGGAGCACTCCTGAGAGGTGATCTCACTGCTCTTGAAGGGTTATTTCCCCCCCTTCTGTCAAGGACTGACTGTGGTAAGGTATTCAAGGCAGTGGCAACCTCTAAGTGGTGACCTTCTGCTCACCACGAGGAGAAGTTGTTAGAGGGGGAAACAACAGTTGGGTGCCTTTTCCTTGGCTGCTTCTAGAGCTCCTTGAGCAACGCACGGAGCAAAGTTCAGAGGGGCACAAGGAAGAGCTGGTTGACTCCCTCTGTGGGGAAGAGGCTCTTGTTTGGGAAGGGGAGGGAGAAGCAAGGAAGCCAGCTCTAAGCCAGGCTGGAAGGAATGGATGTGTCGTTAGGCTGGAACCTACAGAGCACCGTAAGCTTTTAGATAAAACTAATGTGACAGCTCCGGGTTTCTCGACAAGAACAGGTCTGGCCAGATGTAATAGGAAAAGCAAGACGTAGTGTGAAGCTAATATAATTTCAGCCTATGAAAGAGACACCCAGCCTATGTAGGCCTGAAGATAAATGTGTAAAACTATTTTAGCTGTCTGCAGCATCGTACGTGTTGCTCATGCTCTGACAGACACAATTATTTATTGTTTGTCTTACACTAGCACCTAGAGGCTTCCACTGGGTCTCTGTGCAGGGAGAAGGGCTGTCATGAAAAATTTATTGTCTGCTCAGCAAAGAGGGCTGGCAGTGGCTGAGGAGGCTGCTGGGGACCCGAGACGTGGCACAGCTCAGCAGCTTCTGATGCTGCTGGCCACAGAGGAGGCTTGAGCTGCCCCCAGCCTGGCACGCGGTGCCTGGCCACGGGACTCTGGCAGAGATGCTCCCCAGGGTGGACTTCTGGCATGTGATGTTATAATGGAGGGGCACTGGGTGCTCAGGAGGGGAGGCTGAGCTCAGCGTGTCCAGGCCTGCAGCTCAGGTCTTGCTGGGCACGCTGAGGAAACTGGGAGTAGCCTGTTGCCCCAACGGGTGGCAGCAGTGGGGGAGGAGGAGGAGGAGATGTGTTCCGAAGAGCAAGATGCTGCAAGCAGCTGTTAGCGTGAGACCTCAGGCTTAGCCAGGGAGTCAGATGTGGGTACTAATTGCAGAGATCTCGGACTACAACTGAATGTCATGGTGGTGGGAAATGGCAACAGAAGATTCTGTATGGTGGCAGTGATTTGTCTGTTCTGTCTGTCTTAGGAATCAAATGCCAAGCTGCCAAACCCCCGTCTCTGTGTGTGTAACCCTGACAGGTTTCCCAAAGTGGGTGTCCTCTCTAATATCCACCCCCAAAATGTCAGACTTTTCCCTACTACACAGAAAGATTTAGCAGCATAAGGCTGGAGGGGAGGCCTCGTGTTGCTGAGACTTTCACAGATGATACTACGGGACATTAACTGGTACACCATGAAGTATTATCATAATTAATTACAACTAAACTGCAGTTGTCAAATGAATGAACAAAGCACTTTTCATGATGCATTATCCCTGCTCCTTTATTGTTTGTCCTCTTGTTAAGCTAAAAATAGTCATTTGCAGTTGGGCTTCTGGTTATTCAAGTTTGACTGCAGCCATGGGGTGGTAGGGAAGCTTGTGTGTCCAGGTATCTAAAATGAATCTACTACAAAGATGAAATTATTAATGAACAAATATCAAATAATAGTAACATTGCAGTAAGGGTAACTTCTTGTTCTTTGGTCTTTAAGCAATAATGGAGAACAACAAAATGTTACAATGTTGGCAAGCCAGAATTGAAGTATTTTATGTCCACTTTTACCAGAGGCATCCAAAAGAATTGAAACAAATTGTGGGACGTGTATGGATGGCATGTAAGGAAGAGAAGCAATAAAATAGGCCCTTCGGGGGATATATGAGAACTTCCTCCAGATAAAGGAGACAAGATCTTTGTAGATAATGTGTAGAATGACCTTTCAAGGTCTTCCGAGCATGATCTTCAGCTTCCAAATATTGGCAAAGCTTCACCGGAGAGGCTGGGATTCATCTGATTGACTCCAGTTAGAGCTCAGCCAGGATTTGTAAATAGCCAAGGAAAAAGTAATGCCGCGTTTTAGTCAATTTGGTGGAAATAATCAAGCAGCTAAGTCCCTTTCCGTGGGTGTGATTGAGTTCATCTTGTTAGAAATGGCCTCATTAACTTGCAAAGCAAAAATTATCTGAGCACTAACCCGACAGAGCAGGAGGTGGTCGTGCACAGAAATTTTCAAGCTAGATGCATGAAAACCTTGGTTGAGTGTGTGCACCCAGGTGAATGTCCATGGGGCTGGGAGGTGTGCCCACGCAACCCCTGGGCTTCCAGAGATGGGTGCCTAAGCTTGGATCCTACGGCTGAGCAGCGACGCGTGCCATTGTGCACGCCTGACTAGAACTACCTGGCCTGTGGCAGAATGAAAGGAGATGGTGACTAAAAACACCAGTAAGAGTCACTGGAGCTCCTGCCAGAGTGAGATTTGTCTGCAGCAGATGAAAAGCTGATTCGGAGTCTCAGGGCTGGCAAAACTTGCTCCAGAACCCCTACGCAGTGCTCTAACTACCCCTAGTAATAGTGTGTGCAGGAAAAAGGAGTGAAATATTTAATGCCATCCCAATTTGCAGGACAGTAAATACTCCCAGCTGAACAAAACTTCTCTCTCTCCGACCTCAGGCACAGGTATAAGTTCTCAGACAGGTCCAGAGACCAGCCAGGGATCAGTGACTGATGCTTTGCCCCTCCTGAGGAAGGAGCAAGGAGACTTGGCTGGTTCTCTGTTGCTTAACATCCTGAGGTGGGCACTGTAATTTCTGCAAGGCAGATGCTCCTGTCAGTTGTGTTGTTTCCTTGCCAAGATGCGTGTTACCTCTGGGAGCCCTTAGGGGTCCATTTAGCAGAGATAATTAATTAAATTAACAGCCTTTTGTAGGCGTGCTGGAGGTGCATGTAACAAGTGTGTTTTGAAACGAAACTCTGGATTTCAACAGCCGTTGGTAAACAAGGTGCAGTTTAAAACTCTTGCCCATATCTTTTTTTATCAGAAAACAGTCCAATTGTGTCAGTTCACCCCGTGAAAGGACCCAGCTCCTTTTATCTTTCCCCTTTCATATTTGCTCTCTCTGCTAGGTGTAGAAAATGTGTTTTTTCATGCATACCAAAGATGAAAATCTTTAGCCGCTCCCTGTCAGCATGATTGCACATTGATTGTTCATCATCTTTCGTGTAATAGAATTAGGGCTCATTAAAATAATCTCTTCCCCCCATGAGACAGACTAGTTCAGTCCCCTACTGTCTCCCCAATTTGCCCCTCGTTCTAATTAAAGAAATCTACCATTTGCATCCATTTCCCACTCCTTGGGAAACAAGGAGAAAGATGGGAAGGTTCAGTTGCTTGCCACTTCAGATAGGAATCTGGCACCAACTGTTTGAACACTCCCTTGTTTTAGCAGTGACAGCCCTGTTGGGTTACAATTATCCATGGCCATCCATGCCACTCCACTCAGGGTCACGGATCACAGCCTTGGAGCAAGACAACCTATCCAGCAGAAAGGTCAATCAACTAGTAGAAGCTATTTCCTTTTCTGTTCAGCTGAAGGTAAAAGAAAGTGAGTTGGTCTGCATTTCAATCAACTCCACGCTGAGAGCTGTTTCAGCAATTGCTACTGTGCTGCAGAAAACTGCCTTCTGCATCCGCAGTGCTGTTGGGAGGTGTGTAGGGGCAAAGCTGGAGAGAGTAAAATAAGGACTTGGAATCAGAGAATCATTCAGGTTGGAAAAGACCTTTGGGATCATCAAGTCCAACCATTAACGCTACTCTACAAAGTTCACCCCTAAACCACGTCCCTCAACACCACGTCTAAATGATCCTTGAGCATGTCCAAGGATGCTGATTTAACCCCCTCCCTGGGCAGCCCATTCCAGTGGCTGACTGCTCTTGCTGGGAAAATTTTTTTCCCTACTGTCCAGTCTAAACCTCCCCTGGTGCAGCTTGAACCCATTCCCTCTTGTTCTATTGCTAATCACCTGTGAGAAGAGACCAGCACCAACCTCTCTACAATGTCCTTTCAGGGAGTTGTAGAGAGTGATGAGGTCTCCCCCCAGCCTCCTCTTCCTCAAACTAAACAGTCCTAGCTCCTTCAATCGCTCTTCATGAGATTTATTCTTCGTTGCCTCCTCTGCCCTTGCTCCAGCACCTCGCTCTCTCTTGTACTGAGGTGCCCAAAACTGGACACAATACTCAAGGTGTGGCCTCAGCAGTGCTGAGGACAGGGGAAGAAATTCCAGTGCCACAAGGGAAAAGTTCAGGCAAGCCTTTTTCTTTGGGGCTTTGGGGAGCTGCTTGTGCACAGCATTGAGAGAGGTTCTCTTTTCATTCACCTTCATTCCTCTGAGTGACCAAGTGGCAGAGGAAATAGGAAATATGGCATTTTTCCTTTTACCATACTGAACTGAAAGACTCCAAAGTATAAGGGAGACAAGGTTTGAACTTTGCAGTCTGGCTGTGACTATACTGGAAGTATCAGGATGCTTCATGCTTGGAGGTTTTGGGGTGTTACTTCTCCTCCATGACAAATCATTGCTGGCATTTCAGAACGAATCAGTGAGAAAGGTGCTTCTGGTTTCATTTATTTCCATATCACCTTCCTCTTTTCTCTTGTCTAGCACCTTTTCTCCAAGGATCTCAAAGTTCACCTCTCTGTATTCTGTTCTTCCTCTGTTCTTAATGGATTGCAGCAGTCCCAAGGTCCTCAAAACAAAGAGGGAATGATAGCAGAGGAAACTCGTGGGAACTGCTAATCAACTCCCATCCTCAAGCCTTTACTGTCTAGCCAGAAAAAGTTGAGGGCAAGATCATGTGTGCCCTGTTGCCACTCTTCAGGTGGATAATGGGATGAAGCTTCCATTAATTAGGGAATATGTGGCAGGTTGAGGATTAAATCTTGAACTTCAGTATCCCAGCTTGGTATGCTTCATCTCCAACCATCAGAGACCAATCTCAGCACTCTCTTTCTCAGGCACCCTATATTATTAACAATACTAAGACACCAGGAATTTGTTTCTCACTCCACTGCCAGTCTGCATCCAGCCCAGTGTTAGGCTCAGATCTCCTTACTCTGTGCATCCCCTGATAAGCAACAGAGAACTGCAGTGGCTGCTTTCTCATGCCTGCATGGTGCTTGCTGATTATAGTAAAATCCCCATGATATTCTCTGCCCATCTCACATATCAAAGGTCCAAAAAATGCAGGACATGCTGCAGAGCCCCAGGAAAACTAACGCTGTGGGATCAATTCCTTTACCACTAGTATGTTTCTGTATTGTCTCTCAGCTGGGTGACTCTGCCTTTGTGATATAAATAATCTGCCATGGTAAAAATGAAAGAAAACCACATTTGCTGGGAAAATGCTTCGGATGCAGTCTGCACGGAAGTTTAATGGACAGGAACAATCAGGGAAATAGAAGGAGGAGTTTTGTGTTTGAATGGGATGGAGAATCAAAATTCCTGGGTTCTCTTCCCGCCTCTGGCTGGCAGTGAGCTGCTGGGGTAGTGCAATAGCCTAAAAATGTTGGACTCTCCCTTCCTCCTGAACTTTCTTTTGAACTAATTTAATTAATAAGAGTGCTTTAGTTTAAAGGCAGGCCTGAGGGAAGGGCAGGACTGTCAAAGATCAAGAAGCACCAGTGGACGGGGCATGCTGTCAGTGAGGAGGTTAACCTCGTGGGGGAGAGCTGTGTCTTTAGAGAAATACATCCCCCCCTTCAAGGTTTTTCCCTTAAGCCAGACACTGAGCTGCAAACACACGGGAGCACGGTCGGAGCAGGTTTTTGGTACTCCAAGGGCTAGGAGCCACAAGCTTGATGTTATTCAGGGTGACTCTTATGTTCTCAGCACCTCGATACCTCACCAAATACCACAGCTGAGAACCTGGACTCCCTTTGGCTTTGGACTTTTCCCCAGCAGCCTGAAAGGGGCACAGCAGTTAGACCTTCCTCTGCTTGGTTTGTATTAGCTGGGAAAATATGGGGCTGGAACTGGGTGAGGATGGGTTTGTTGTTCTCTCTATGACTTTTTTCCACTTCCCTTGCCATGATGAAAGGACACAAAATGCATCTGGGCTCTGCCTGCCACAGGATTCATTTATTTTCATAAAGGAGTCAAATTTTCATCTACAGACCATCAATATTTCAGGGCAATGGCAATGCCCAGAATGGGGGAGGAGAGCTCCCTCAGTCTCAAGGCTCTTTTCATAGCTAAAAGTTCACCACAGAAAATTTGATGCTTAATAAATTGGCACCTTCTCTGCTTTAAATCATTTTTACAGCAATTTCAGAAGGAAAATATAATTATTACAAACTGGTCATTTGTTACTGAGAAATCTCATTAAATTGACTTCATGCTGGAAGGTTTGTTGGGGGATGGAAGGGTAGAAGAGGCAAAGATCTGACAGAAGGGTGGGAGAGAAGTCTCTTAATTACAGATTGATTATTTCTTGTGATTGAATGTGGAACATAATCAGCTCATCCTTTCTAGTGGGGCAGATGGGAGCTACAGGGACCTTTTTGTCTTCCTTGACCTGCTGGTGTGGCATGCTAATGGCCTGGGGATGCAGGGAATAGCTGCTGGTACCACCAGAGAACGTGCAGCAGCAGATTCAGATGAAGTCATGGATCCAGGGCTGGTTTTCTCCCCCCGCAAGTCGGTCTGGGCTGGCAATTTAATGCAGCATCTCATCATAATATCTGCATTTCACACTGACCTAATCCCATAGCTCCTGTCCACTGCATCCAGCCTGCTTTGCAGCTGAACCCAGGTGATGCTTGGGTAGCCATATCCAAGCCAGCTTTGGGTCAGCAGGCTCAGACTGCCCGTGTTCCTTGTGTTGAGCTCCTTGAATCTCACCACTCTCTGATCGCAGCGACATTTGCCTGTGGACTAACCCAATATACAAGATAAACAATGAACTCTGAACTGGGGGGTAAGGTGGAGTCTCTCACCAGGAAAGCAACTGCCATGTAAACTAAAACTTCACTCTAATTTCTGAGAAAGGTATCTGCAAGCAGAGTGTGTAAAATTCATGGGGTGGGGTGGGAAATGATTGCTGTTGATGGGGATGGGATTTATTTTTTTTTTAACATCCTTTCAGAGGAGAAGAATATTGTATGTTTTGACATCAAAATGGAGCAATTGTTTTTGTAAAATGATTTTTTCTCTGGTTTTAGACCTTTTTAGTGATTTCTCATCTCGGATCCTTAAGGAAAAAAATTGCAGAAATATGACAAATTGATAGACCATAATGATCTAATCATGTCTGGTGCCTTTCTGAGAAAGAACATAAAGAGCAAGAAGCTATGCTAGGAGTCTAAGGAAATGATTCCTGGACATGTAGATTGAGTTTTATTAGCATTAAGAACAATACCTAGCACGTACCCAGCGTATTTTCCTCCATGAAGATAAAAGTTGTTGAAATCCTAGGTGAAGAAGGTTATACAAATATTGCAGTGTTTATTTAATGGTAAACCCAAATATTAGGGAAATAAATGTTGGGCTTTTTTTCCTTCAATTACCAATACATGCTTAGGATCTTGGGCAACAAAGCTGCAATAAAAAATTAATAGAGGCTGGAGCACTCTTCCAGCCCAGAGGGAGCCATTATCTCTCACAGGTTAACAATACATTTCACTTAACGATGAACAGCGAGGAAAAAAAAAGGGAAAAGGAAAAAAAAATTGGAAAAGGAATCGAAAGTAATTGTAGCGACAAAAATGCATTAAGGGTTGGCATGTCTGAATGTTTTACAGACACTTCTGTTGACTGAAACTCGCCCTGATTTTGCAGTTACTTTGTGCTGGTTTAGAACATCCTTCTTGGGTTTGGCTACGTTTGACAACTAAAAATATCACCCAGCTTTGAGATTGAACTTCTTGCCCCGTTTTACATCCGAAACAACTTCAGTGGAGGAGTGATTTGGCCAGCATCACCCAAAAAGGAGCATGGGAAATGAAAAGAAACCCCCCCCCGTGATCCAAGACTCTGGAGTTGTGGTCCAAACTGAAAAGGATTGTGTATTCCAAGGGTTTGCATTAGCCTGGGGACACGGGCAGTTTCTGGAAGCTGTCTGAGGAATGCTTCTGGCTGTTTAAAGTGTTCTTGACATGCAAGGTTTGGAGAGGCTGGTCGTCTGCAGTGGTGGGTTGCGTTGTGCTGTTGAAAGCAGAGATTGGGATTTATCTCTCATTTAGAAAGTGAAGCAGGCTGTTCAGGAGTATGAAAATAGACTTCTTTTATTCTTCTGAGGCTTTGGAAACCTGAGATGATGAGCTTCTCTAACACTGTTACAGGGCTTTTCTAGGAAAGATGGGTTTTGAGCGGTGGTGTTGAGATGGGGGGATCCTACAGCTGGCCGAGGAGTCGCTCGCTTGCTGACGTATCCATCGGAGAGCCAGCAGTGGGAGAGTGGTGAATCTGATGGACATCCCTGCCCAGTTGTAGCTATGGCCTTTCAGCAACGTTACTCTGTCCAACTCCGTTCCTGGAGGCAAGGGAAAGCTGCTTCCCAAAGCAGTTAGGGCTGCAGTGAGCCAGGTCTTTGCGCTGCCAGATCTTGCAAATCTCCTCTCACCAAAATTAACAGCTTCTCCTCTTGGCCCAGCCTCATGCCAAGTGGATAGCTTGCAGGATCCTGTCTGATTTCATGCAGGACTTGGCACGGGGCAATCTGTTGAATGAGAGGGGGGGTCTGAATTACTTCCAAGCAATGGAATGTGGGCTGGGTAAGCAGCTCCTAAATGTTAAAACTATTTCGGTGATCAATTCAGGTCATGAAACCCAGATAGACACTGGGGGAGGAATCTTGGAGGCCCTTCACCCCAATAAGGGTATGAAGGGGAAGGTTACAGCCCTTATTGCACTGACTGACTAAACCAAAAGCTTTAGGCTTGTAATTATGAAAGGAGTAAACCAAATAAGAACACAAATCTTTCTTGGATGACACAGCCTTCCCAACAGTCCATGCCCAACCGGACCCAGAAGGACAGCTGGCTGGCAGAGTTCATACGGACTAATAGTGCAGCTCCCACCTGCCCCCCAAGGAAGCTGGTATGAGCTTAGTGTTTCATGGACCAGCACTGATGGTGGCAGGAGGACGTGTGTCAAAGCAGTGGTTTGTGTGCTCTGAACGGCGTACTGCTGGCTGTTGTCTGATGTTCAAGTTTCATCTCAGCTGTGACAATCCTATCTGATCATTAATAATACAATAATGAAATAGTGACTGGAGAGACACTTGGATAATCATCTGAGCAAAGGCTCATTAGTGCTGCAGAACAATCACTGCCGTGTAATAACAGGTCCCAGGAAATTTCAATTAAAGCTGGAACTCTGTTGCAATTTCATCTTGTTTCCAGCCAGAGAGCGGGTGGTGTAATTGCAATCAGCCAACGCAATGCCAGCTTCTCTAGCTCTGCCCTCCCCATGGGCTGGGAGGTGGGCTGCCTCTATGGGTTTGGGTTTTTCCCCTGCATTTCATTTCACTCCTACCTATACAGGGCAAGCAAAGGGGATGTTGTGCCCTGCAACATCACACCCCCTTCTATTGCCATGCTGCTCTGAATGCCAACGTTGCACTTGAGGAAAGCTCTTCCAGTGTGCTGACAGTCTATAGATGTGCTGCACAGGGAAGAGTGGGCAGGTATTTGTCATCGTGTAGGGCCAGAGGCAGGGAGCAGAGGTAGCTGGAAGGTTTTTAGTGAGAGACAGATTGCTGCACCCTGAAGCCTTGAATTGGGCCCAAAATGTATTTTAGCATTTTGTGCTGGGGGAGTGAACAGGTTCTGCACTCAGTTCCTTGATTCTGTCCACCATGCTGAGCAAAGGAGGGCAAAAAGCAGTGGCCTCTTGTGCTTGCTTCATCAAAGAGCTGCTCTTTCATTTGTCCTCCCACTGCTCTGACCACGCTTGCTTGCTGCAGGGTGGGCTGTCAGCCTGCCTGGCTGCCCTGCAGTCCACCTATATTTTTGTACTTTGTCCTTGAGCAGGCTGGCTGCGTCCTCACCGATGTAAAACAGACATCCCAAAACCTTTTGTCCATCCAGACCTGTGGTATTTTGCATGGATATTAGCTGGCAAAACTCCAACACCAGTAATTGCATCTTGCCATCTAATTACAATTTTGCCTGGGCTTTCTGAAGGATTTTGTCTCTCCTTTCATTTCCTGGTCTAACTCCTTTGTGCTGTCCACGTGTGCTGGTTTAACCAGCTGCCCTGCTCCACCCTGGGACATGGATGGGTGATGTGAGCGAGGTGGGTGTGGATCTATGGTCATCTGCTGCCCGAGGAGTGGATTTAGTGGTGAGGACCAGGCAGCAGCTCGATGAGGGTTGAGTGCAATGACCTGTGATGAGTGCTATGAAAGAGCAGGGTTCTCTATCCTGCTGTCACAGCCCATGGCTCTCAGCAGCTGTGTCACTCCAGGAGTGGCCAACACTGTCACATCTGCCCTCAGCTCGGGTCTCCATGCCACAGGGATGCTACTTTTGAAGGTCCCCTGTCTTCACAGAGTACACTGCCCGTGCTGTACTGGCTGCCATGATGTCCCTCAGTGCTCTGGAAGAAAAGCATGAAGAGAAACATTGACTGTCTGACCCAGGGACTGAGACCATGATTCACAGCTGAATTGGTAGCTGGAGGAGATTCCCAGCAAACTTGGCGGGGAGGGGAAAACTCAGAAGTCATAAATAACTCATTTTACTTGCAGAGCTGATCATGTTATTCAAACAAAATGCACTCTCTTGCTAGAGGTCTACTTATCAGTCACCTGTGGAGGCAGCTTCCGTGAATGTTTGGAACAAAAACTGGGTTTTGTTTTAATGGTTTATCCAAAGAATTTCTTTTTTTATTATTATTTTTTTAAACTTGCATTTTCTTGTAAGCAGAATAATCTTAACGGTGCAGAACAACAGGTCAATGTGCATGCAGCAGGCAGCAGGATTTAACTTTGATCTTCTGCACTTCGGCTTTTATCTGGAGATGCATAAAATTGAATCTCTTGGCATCATTTCTCCCTACTCTCCATTATCCATAGAATATTTGTTTACATCTTCTGCTTTTCCCTCAGTATTTGCTAGCATCTCTTTTTGAGATGAACAGTGGGCTGGATGGACCCACAGCCTGACCCCATCATTTTTGTGCTCATCTTGCTATGGAACTGGTGGAGGGATTGGCTGAAGCACATCAGGGTTCCCTTGCACATCCCTGTTAAAGATGGAGCTGAATCCCAGCTCTTTTTGACCTCAAGAGACCGAGAGACAGCCACAGGGAGCACTCAGAACTGATTTTTGTAGGGACTTGAGGACTGTTACAGAGGAATGTCTCCATAAGGGTGAGCAGCACATTCAGTGAATTCTTGCTTTGTGCTCAGGAGGAAAATATGTACATTTTTTGTCTTCCTTCTCCAACCTCAATCCTCGCCAAGGTCCCTTGGGGAAAATTCCTTCCCAACCACAACTATCTCCATCAGCTGCACCCTTATAACCTGCAGGGAAATTCCATTCCAGCTTCAGATTTCTGCATGATTCATTTTTGGTGCTGGACTCTTCCCAGGCATTTCCACCCACATCTCTTACAACCTGTACCTTTACACCTTAACTCTGACAAATGTTGGTCTCAACTAGTTACAGACCTTCCAGTGGATGCAGAACCCACTGATGCCTTGTTTCTGAAAGCTCTGCCAAGGTGCTGAGAGACACTGCCTTGATCCCACCCATTGCTGTCCGAAAAGCTGTAGAGCTCTGAGGTGACAAGGAGACAGGAATGTGTGATAATTGAGAAGGAAACACACTTCAGGGAAGGGAGGGAACAGCCTGTGTTGGATGGAAGAAAGAACATTCCAGAAATGAGAAAAATAGTTTCTGGCAAAGCAGAAGCATCGAGGCAGCGAGCGAGTGCCAGGGACATGTTGGGGAGTGAGGCTGCATTGGCTGAGGAGACCCAGACTCTGCTCCAGGTCACCTTGGCATAGCTGGTGACACAGGACTGCTTTCCCCACTCCTTTTGCTGTGTCTTTCTCCACTCCCTGTGCCAGGTGAAGCTCTGTACCTTCAGCCTGGCAGCTGAATCCTATCTCCCCCTGACAGGCTTCTCTTCTTATGTTTTGGCAGTGCTTACAGTGCCTGTCATGTCAATAAAGTATTCTCCTAATTTGAATTTATATGAGCATTTGTGCAGGTTTATCCATGTGTAAGAGCATCTGCATGTGAGATGTGTTTATTTCAAGAGCAATGTGTGAGTGTTTACCAATAGCCAGGAGTTGTGAGAAGTTGGTACACCCCTGCCTCCATCCTAATCTCGTTCTGTTGATCCTCTTATTGACTTGTACAGCACCCAGCACACTGGTGTGACAGGATGTTTCTTGTTCTGATTGTTTCAAATACGACAGCAGCTCCTGTTAAGCACCACAGGTTGCTTTGCTCCTTTGAAATTCAAGCCTTAAATGCTCCAATGACCATAAAAGCCAGAGAGCTGCACGGCTTCCTTGCCTTGAGATCCTAGTGGGTATAGACTGAAGATGCTGCTGGAGCATCTAGGACCCTGGGTGCCCAAACTTCACGAAAAGCTCAATGACTGAGCTAGGAAGGAGTGGTGGATTAAGTAGCACTGAGCCTGGGGGAGATCAAGCCAGGTATGTTGGATCAGCCTCTTCAGATGAATGGGAGGCATGAAGGAATTTGTCCCCTTCTAGCTCCACCCTGCAGGCACACCTCATCGGGGACATGCCTTTAACTGAGTTTAGTCTCTTGTCACCCTCCTATGGCAATGGCTCTCTGTTTGCCCCTTGGAGGATGCTGAAGGCTTTGCACTGCTGCGGTCTGGCTGTGGCTTCATCACCAGTTTTGTCTTGATTTCTGATGTTGGTCTCGTACTCAGTTGTGTCTCTGACTAGATGCAGTTGTCCTCTCTTTCTCTTTGATCTTGCTGTGGTCTGCTGAGACCATCAGTAAACATATTGGGGAAAATGTGTTATTTGGGCTTTAAAACTTTTCCTTCTTTTCTTTGAAACTTTATTTTTTGAAGGGATGGGGGAGGGAACTAAAGGAGAGAAGGCAAGTGATCATCATTTTACCATCTTGCCACTTCCTTGTTGAGATCTTGAGAATAAGGATGAGGAGGTGTTTCTTTATCTGTCCCTTCATCTCCTGGCATTTCTGTCTGCTGCCCCATTTATGACTGACCCTTGCTCTCAGCCATGTCACAGGCTAATGGCATATCCAGAACAGGCCTTTGCTCATTCAGAACCCAGCCATGAACTTGGAAGCATATGTCCCCTGTGGAAATAAGGCAAATCCAGGTTTGTTTCTAGACCACACGAATGCATTGAGTTAGTGGATTTTTCACCAGGGATAGATCTGCCTTGTCCATATGTCCCAGAGCTAACTTGTTTCCCTCCTACCTTTTGAGACTGCTAATGAAGCAATGTCCCCTGCAGAGACAGCAGGATGTTAGAATAGGATTGTTGCATCCCAAGAGAATGGGTGTTAGCAGCAGAACAGAAGGAGAGAGAAAGATAATGGAAATCAATGTGTGTCAGGGCCTGAGCTATGCTATTAATATCGACAGGCATTTCTCAGAGCCATGACATCTAAAGTCCAGAGCACATTCAATCAAGTTTTCAAAGTTCAAGAGTTCTTCTTGTGTTGCATTTTGCATCTTCTAAGTTTTCTCTGACATAGCCTGCTTTATTCGGACTAACCTCTGCAGAGGCTGGGAGAGGAATCTCCTGGAATCCAGAGGAATCTCCCTCCCCTTGGTTACCAGAGCAGCCGGGCTGCCTGAATCCCATGAGCCTGCTGAGGGAAGATCTGGCTTCAGACCTGACTGAGGAGTGAGGGGTAATGAAGGATGAGTGAGTTGACCTCTTCTCAAAGGCGGGCACCATGCTTCTTAACTCCTAGATCATCCTGTCCTAATTATTATAATTAGTGACTTGATGAGGATCTGTTGACATGATGCTCCTCAAGGGATAGTAGTGAGGAGGTTTGCCCAAGCCATGAAGCTGCCAAGTGGTCTGCTACAAGCACAATGTTTTCTCCATCAAGCAGGGCAGGGCGAAGGTAGAGGCACGGTTGATAACCAGCAGTGTCTGGTTGAAGCTGGAAAAAATGCTCCATGTCACCAGCTTGCCAGGCAAATGGCCATTAAAGTGGTGATGATGATGAGGGTGACGAGATGCTCGTGTCCTTACCCCGAGGTATCGCCGCTGCCATGCAGTTTGATGTGACTTTTAGAGTTTAACAAGAGAATTTAACTATGGCTACAATGAACATTGTAGCTCTTGGCTCCTGATGTAATTCAATCAAAAAGGAACCAACAGGGAGGTGGGGAAAAAAAGACATAAATCTTTAAATTCCATATAAAAATAGATAAAAGCAGCTGCCTTAAAGGATTTTACTGAGCCTTACTTAAGACTTCTTTATTTTATTTTAAGTAGAAGAAAAGGAATTTAGCACACACAAACTCTCTTACTTTTCTCATCAAAGGGTTCTAAATTTTAGTTCGGGTCCAGATCAGAGCCTGACTCAGAAGGTCACCAACAGGGGGGGAAATAATCGGAATAGAAGAGGTGGGAAGGAAGGCCAGATGTACAGTGTCCCCAGCCTCCTCTAATCACATTTCCCTTTGCTTGCCAGCTATCAAACAGAAGGGAACATTTGAAATAATAACATCCATTAAGATACCTTCAGTGCCTGTCAGACTTGCTCTAAGAGGATTGTGCTTCTTACACAGTGGTAAGGTTTTTATATTCATAAAATTTCTTCAGAGTAAGCAAAATAAAAAGTGCTAGGAAGAAAACATGCCTCATACGTGCTCTGGACTGGGGCTGGGCAAGCAGTTAATGCTCTGCCCTGTGCTAGTCTTCAGCAAAGGACACAGGGGTGGACAGGTTGGTCTCTATCTCTTTTAAATCCTGGTTCTACCTATTGTGGGTGTATCCAGGAGGTAAGAGGAACAAATGTGAAATGGTAAGAAAAGAATCTCAGTGTCAGGGATGTGTGTGGCTGCAGGGTTTGGGATTCTGGGGGTTACCTGTCCCTGTCTTGGTTGGCAAGACACCCAGGGTACCTGTGTGGCCAGGAGAGAAAGGAATTTGGTAGCTAATGTGAGGAATGACCTAGAGGATTACTTCTTTGTTGTTTTGGGTTTGTTTGTTAGTTTGTTTGTGGTTTTTGTTTTGTTTTTTGAGCTCTGATGTCTCCTTGCCAAGGTTACTGGGTCTGGAAAGGAGCTCTGCCCAGCTCCAGCCCCCAGCCTGGCTGACTGGCAGGACTGTGCTCCTGTTCCTGGTGTGTGGAATGGAGCAGTGGGAGCAGTTGCTTTATTAAAGACAATGGGAGGACAGCTCGAGCATCTGATGGCTATAGATACTCCTTCCTACCTCTCAGCTTGCTCCAGTGCCTCCACCTGATCCTTCTTTCCCTGATTCTTTCCTCATCCCCACATCTTTGGTGACTACCTGGATTCTTGTTTGTAGTTTCAGATGCTCAGTCTTTATCTTGACTTCAGACGTTGGGCTCTAACTTCAAGGCTTGGCCACCTGCTGCACCTTTCTCCGGTACAACTGCATCTCTCTGATGAGAGATGAGAAGAGTTGTCCATATCACAGGTTAAGCAGCTGTTCTCTCTGACATTCTGAGATCCTTCAAAGCAAGTCTCTAAAAGTACTCTGTGTTTTTATTGTTATGAGCATAATTGTGCAAATCAAAACCCTGAGCATGCACTGAAAAGATGAAAAGATCTGAGGATGAAAAGCATTATAAAAAGAGGCTAAGCATTTCCACTATAGATCAATGAAGATGCCTTTTCTGTGTGAATAACTGTATCCCTGGGAGTCTCTGCCTCAAAGTTGCACCTCTGCCACTTTGGACAGAGTCAGAAATCACCTCTCCCTCCTTTTTGCTTTTATTATTCCAGTCTGAATCTGTCAACAGATGAGTGTGAACAGCCTACGCAGGCAGGAGTTTTATTTAAGATAATGCCTTTTCCTCATCATCCCTGCTTTTCATTTAAGCTTTCAAAGTCATAATTATCTAATATTAATGTTCTCATCGTTGTAACCTTCACAGGAAGACAGTGGGTTTTTGTCCACAGAGACAAAGATCTCTGAAATTAATATATTACTTGTTCAGGATTGATTTCAGCCTCATAGTTGCCCTCAGCCAGAGGGATGCCTCTGTTTAGAAACTATCTGATACTAATTACCCCAAGAGCTGTTATTTAGCTGTAGGATTGAGTGAAGTTGTGCTTCATACGTCATACACACCTACGTATTTCAGGCTTCATTGTTTTTGTGTCTTTAAAAACATTAAATGGTATTTTCTAGCCATTCAAGAAGGAAGAGGAGAGAGTGACTGGGAACTGAGACACACAGCAATGACATCTATTTTTCTTGCAATGAGGTGTTGGGAAAAATGGGCACCTATCATGTTCCCACCTTCCTTCAGAGTTCTAAGAGAAGGTGGTGGGCAGGTCTGGAGATATATTAAAGAAAAAGCCTGTGAAGCTTTGGATATGCAGGATGAAGTTGCTTTCCTGGTGTAGATAATTCACAGTTATGGGGTCTTAGTTGTAGCTCCTGTCCAAGAGCTGTGGAGAAAGCTGGCTGCTGGATCTGCTATTATGAGCTGGAAATAAGCTGGTTTAGGAAAGGGGAGCAGAATGTGAGGCTTCTTTACCTTTCACTTTCTCCTAATATAAATTGAAAACCCTTCCTAGAAAAACAAACAAACCAAAACCAATGAAACAACCAAACCCCCATAAAATACCCAAACTACCACCAGAAAAAAAGTTGACTTCTGTCTAAATTGGACTCCAAATAGCTGCTTCATATATCCCTGAATTGCTCGTGTCTCTCCATATGGTCTCCAGCCCACACGCTTTCGATGCTAACCGGGTGCGACGCGTTGCTGGGGCATGTGAAACACGACAGTGGCAGGTATATGATCTAGGTCCAGAAAGACCCAGTTTTATTGATTTGCAGCAGAATGTAACGCTGCCATTGCTGGGGAGTAGCTGGCTGGGCTGAGGTGAACCCATCTGATAGCAACACAGACCTGTGTCAATGGACAGATAACAATCATCTGATTTATTTTTGGTTTTGATTCATCAGAAGCCAAACTCTTATGATAAAATTTCATTGGGTTCACCATTAAAAATATGGGTAATAAACCTCACTGCTATTGCAGGAAATAATGAATGAATTATTTACTGAAAAGCTGGGTCTTTTTAAAACCTGAGGACATGCTTAGCTCGTGTGTCCAAAGCATTTCAGAGTCTTTGTTTGAAAAAAGCAACATGAAGAAGGAACCAGACACGTGCCCAGTATTAGAATAGGGTCTGTGTGGAGCTCTGATGATGGACTGATGGAGCTAAAGCAGTGCAGGAACCTTGGCAGCTCCACGACTTAAAAATTCTATGGTAGGCTTTGCAGAAAGTGAATTTTAACCCTTTAATTTAGGAATGGATGCTTTGGAGTGTTTCTTATTTGGGCTACTTCCATGAGAAATGTTTTTTTTTAATGGATTGTTGAAGTTGCTCTGCGAGGGAGTGTGCACACACATGGGATTAGGTGTGCTCACAACCATCTTTAGAACATGTAAAAACTTGGGTTTAAAGATTTTTATTTTTTTTGGTCAGAGGTGATTTGTTGCGAAGCTTTTCCTGTATGTTACCAGGGTTTGATTCCCCTAAAATGTAAGAAAATTTTCTTCTATTTTCATCTCTGTTCTTCATGTTGCTATTTTCCTCCAGAAAAATATATTTGATGAAAAAAATACTGACTTCCATGTTCCTCCTTGCATGTAATCCCTGTTTTCTCTGCCTCTCGAGGCTGCACAGTAGCTTGCATCCACCAGTCAGTGCAGATATGTAGGAGAAAAGCCAAGGGGAGCAAAGGCAGAAGTTCTGCATGGAGATGTCTGTAGATGCTCGGATGCTCTCTTTTAGGGCTAGGTTGTGCAGGTGCCCAGAAACATGCATCACTAGTTGTCCTGTGAACTTCAGCAGCACCGTTCATCATCCTGCCTTGGCTCATTTGCCAGCCCAGGCAGACCTGGGGATTCTGTAGGCTGCTGGAAGGCTCCACACTCAGAATTTATTTGCTCCTGACAGCCTTTGCTGCATTCCCTTCCAAATGCTGCTGTTGGGATCCTATGCTGATCATGTGATGCAGCCAAATATCCATCTTCTTGCCATTCCCTAGCACAGCAGGGTCAATAATTAAAGTTCTTTATTCTTATCCTTGACATAGCCCAATAGTGGAAGTAATTGGAAGCTCCCACAGGCCACATGGAAGTCTGAAGTGGCTACTGGTTCCATTAATTTTCTTCATGTGTCATCAAGACAGGTATAGAGTGAGTCTACTTAAGCTCAGAAGTTCAGGAAAAGGAAGGAAGATATTTTATGTATTTTTCCTACCAAAAGAGTTCACTACCAGCAGCATCTGTCTGATGGGTTTTGAAGGAGGAGAGGAAAAGAGAGAGGTGAGAAATGCAGGAAAATTGGATGTTGCTTGCTAATGACAGCAGGGAAAGAAATTAAACCCAGCAATGTCCAAGTCCCTTATGCCTGAAATTCCCACCAGGGTGACAGGGCTGGTTTGGAGTTTGCAGCCAATTTTCTTGCAGATAAGGTGGGAAAGCAGCAGACAGCTCCATGGTCCCAATGGACTGAGATGAGCTACAGGAGATGGGAGAGGTCACAGCTTGGTGTTGGACTGAGTTGCAGGTTTAGTGCCCTGCCTGTCTGAGATGAAGATGATGATTCTCATGCTCAGCTATGTTAAAACCCCAAGTAAAACAATGAAATGTTGCATTTTTGTCAGGCACACCTCATCATATCCCAGGTCTTCAAAGCATTTTACAGACCCAATTTGTTCTAGACATCCTCCTTCCTTCCTTCAATGAGAGATCATTGCCTATCCCAAAGCTTCATCAAAAAGGTCCCTTTCCAGGATGGATTTTTGTGGCATTGCATGAGAGAGTTTAGGAGAAAACAGAGTAAAACTGAGAGGAAAATCCAGGAGCATCTAAACTTTCCCCACTGCTTGGACTACTGGCAGATGATTTGTCTTGCTCCTGGGATCTATCTGTCTCTAAACCAGGACTGTAAATGCCTCAGCCTGATATTTAGGAACATTTTTGTATCTCAGTATATAAATTTAAGTGTAATATGACCATAGAAGATGATGCTTTTTTACCTTAAACGATGCTTTTAAGGGCATTTTTCTGTCTCCCTTTTATTCCTCTCCACCTCCTGTCTGCACTTCTTATTCATTCTCAGGGCCTTTGTGAAAGTATAGTGTAGTGTCTTGTTCAGACTCCCCCTTGAACACATCCAGGTTGTGTTTGTTGCCTTCCCTGCCTCCCTCCCCCCTTCAAAGCCTCCTCTCTCTGGATAGAAACCTTCTCATTCTCAACCTGAGCATATCAATGGAAACTTTTATCTGGTTTAAATTATTTTGCATTTTGATCGTAGTTAACCACCTGTGTGGTTTGTGACTTAGGAAGAAAAGGAAAAAAACCCCATATATATGCACAGAAAACTTGTAGGACAGGCAGAGGTGCTCCCAGGGTGTTGCTCCTCCCCCAGCAGCAATGACAGCAGGGTCTCCTGGGTTGTTGGAGAGGTCTCCCATCCTGTAGTAAACTCTTCTTTGCTCACAGTAAGAGAACTGACTCCATCCATCAGTTGTCCCATGAGGTGGTGCTTTTTTGACCCATCAAAGAGGAGTAATGTCCTTCCAGACAAAGAACTTGTTGCAGCTCCATGGATGTGCTGAACAGCATTCCCAAATCCCAGCTCCTGTGGGAGCAGATGCTCTCATCTCTGTGAGTTCAGAGCTCCTGTCTGCGTTGCAATAGCAGCCCTGAAAGAACAGCAGCAGCATCTCTCTGAACAGCCTGGCCACCACAGGGGAGAACTAAGGATGCTTTCATATGAGTCCTTAATTAATGAGCCCATACAGAGAAGTAGCAAGCTCAAGTGCCCTCCCTAGCATTTTGAAGCTGTCAAGTCCCACGAAATTCTCTTGAAATGCAGTCATTTGATGTGAATTCTTCCCTCTCTCTCCTGGTGGAGTATGCAGCCCTGCATCCTCAGTCCCTCGCTGTCCAAACTGGTTCTGTCAGAGCACCCACTGCTCTTCTCTGGCCCACCCTGAGGTTTATCTGCTGTGGAGATCAGCCCATGGGAAACGAAGGGATGATAACTCCCTGCCACCCCACAGAGGTGGGTGGCACATGCTAAGAATGCACACTGGAGTCAGAAAGGAGAAAACACTCCAGGCTCCCTCATCTAGATGTGTAGTCAAACCCTACGGTCACAGTCCAGGAGCCTGGGAAGCTGGGGAAGGCAGGACAGTCTGCGTCCTCTTCTATATTCTTCCCCAGACATCTGCCACTGACCACCACTGGAGAGCAGGAGGAGGATAGATGGATGTTTGTCTTTTCCAGAAGAGCTGCTCTTATGTTATTTGTTGATGACATTAGCACAACTAGTCAGCTGTGACTTCTGGGCAAGACAAAAACCTTGCTCAAGCAGCTGTCTGGGAAAAAGCAACCACTGAGGTGTTGCTAAATGCTTTTATTTCCTTCCTCTTAGTTGTTTGAAGATTCTTGTCAACTGCAAGAATGGGGAAGGGGAAGAAGTTTAATTTGGTATCCGAGTGCCAGTGTATCTTACCATCACAGATGTTCCTCTGTTGTTCTCCCTCTCTTGAATGACTTTCAGAATTAAATTGGGAATTGGGTGATTCACAGCATTTAGAACCCGTTTTGCAAGGGAATGAGCGGGACTTTTCCAGGGCTGTGTGGGCTGAATTCACACCTTTGTCTTAGAGCAGTTTCTTTAGGTAGCACGCTACACCAGCCACTGCCAAATGCCCCTCTTTTCAGCTGTGCCTGGCTTGCAGCCTTCGAGTGGCTGCTGTCAATCATCCCAACCCCTCACCAAGTCTCAGAACCCCCACCCCTGGGCACGCGTGCTCGGCAAGTGCCAAAGCTTTGCTTGCTTTTGTCGTGTTTAGCTCCATGATTTTGTTTCTGTCTCACTGGGCACTGTGTTGTGTCAATGCAGGTCAGCTGGTTTGCTCCCTCTGCTATAGTTCTTAGCTAAGCTTAGCAAGCAGGCTTAATTCCAGAGTTTTCTCCAGCTTGTTTTATGAGCAGGGATGCTAAAACATGCAGACTGGCACTTCTTGGTTCTACCAACGCTCAGCCCAGATCTGTTGGTCAATGTCCCCTTGGTTTTGGTGTGATCCCAAAGTGCTGATGCTGAAGTCTTTAGAGCCTTCCCCTCCCAATAAATCTGTGTGACTTTGTTTTTCTCCCTTTCCTAAAAATGACCACGTACCCTTCTTATCTCTGCATAGGTTAGAGCAGCGGGTTGCTCGTGTAAGAAACAGAGGGTCATAGAGTACCAGACACATCTTTTCTTAACACCTTCAGCCATGCCGTTGAATTTAGATGTTTTAGGCTCTAAGGGTAACAGAGGTTTTCCCTTCTGAGTTCATGATATGGCTAAGCCACTTAGGAATGTTGGCTGGCAGTGTGACACCTTCCAGACATCGTGTTCAGAGATGCCAGATGAACTTTTGGTGGCCACAGATGGGATCAGAGACAAGAAATGTCATCAGGCACAGACCTTTTCCTTCTCCCCCTCGAGTGCTAAATTAAAAGTCCTGTTGCTCAGACCTGAGAGGTAACAGCAGGCCAGCTCTGCTCTCTGCTGAGGCCGTCTATTCTGAGCAGAGAGGGGACTGGTTTTGCTGAGCCGACTTTAGCTTTGCCCTTTTCACGTTGCATTTAGCTCAGCAGGGTTTTACATTTTTGTCACTTTTAGAGTGGCTCATCTCGGAGACCTTTGTCAAAACCTCCCTCAATAATCTCTAGGGGATTGTGCATCCATAGGTCATGTACAAAGGCAGGAATGGAGGGAGGATCTCAGAAACAGGATAAAAAAATAAATGTGGGAGACTGGGATTCCCCAGCCACGGCTATTTTATTTTAGAGACTGAGCAAGATTAGTTTCTTCCTATTAAACTTGAAGGGCACCAAAGTACTTTGGCCACAGGGTCTGTCCAGCCATGTACTGCATGTCTTGGATGAGTAGGTAAAAGGATGGTTAGGAACAGTCCAGCCCAATCCAGGCAGGCGTGCAGCTCAGACGTGCAAAGCATCACTTCAGTTTTGTTTCAGATTTTCAAAATGGAGTGGAGGAAGGCAGCCATGTTTCAACATCTGTTAACTTTCTAAGCAAAACCAGTGTGAAAAACCATCCCAGGATGGATTCTCTCCTGTAGCCAGCTCTAGTGAGGTACTATTTGTTCTGCAGATGACTTTTCGTAGGTCTCAGCCCGTGTCTTGTTGTCTCAGCTAAAAAAGGATCTAACAGATGGGTTCATGAATACATTTAGCTCAGACATGAGAAGTTTTTTATAAGCAGTGATATAACAAGAACAGAATAAAAAAAAAGAAATCCCACCCTGTTTGCAGGTGGAACTTGGTCAGCTTTCAAAATTGAAATGATTTGCCTCAGTGTTGATATTTGTATTTCATTTCATTAGGTGAAAAATGAGAATTTAAATCACCTCACAAAGAAACATCAGCGACTATTATTCTAAAACTGCCAAGCCATCTCATCATTGTCAATATTCTCCTATACCCCCTGGCCAAAATTAGCACAATTTCACGACATATTTTGATTTTGAACAAATGACATTTTCAAAAGGAAAGCAGTTCCATTCAAGTCCTCATTCATTTTATTCTAAATGAATATCTGCTGGCAGTTTCATCCACTTTGCTTTCTGTGAGCACTCTGATTGTAACTTTCTGTAACGTGCTTATGGGCAGCATCATATTCAAAAATAGCTTCTCCTGATAAATCCTGCCCTAAAGCTTGTCAGCTGTGAGTGGCTGGGAAGTGTATCTGGAGCAGCTTTGATTCTTGTCTGTGATTACGTGGCATATTTTTAATCCCCCATCAGATAAGCGTAAGTCGCAGCATCAGATTTCTTGTATAAATGTTTATGGTTATGCAACCCAGACTTTGTTTTTCAGTAGCATATCTGCTTAAAACAAGGTGTCCAAGACACTTTTTCCCAGTAATTCATTTGCTATGATTCTTGCCAAAAAATTCCATCAAACGTGAAGAGCCTCTGGGCAATTCTTATCTTTGGGGCTTTTGTCCCTTTGCTTTCATTGCCTACATTTGTTTGTTACTTATACCTGTTGTGCTTAATTTAAATGGAGATCACCAGTGCTTTTTAGCAGCATTTATCTTACCTTGTGTATACACAGTTCTGAGCATAATAGGAGCCTAATCTGCATAGCATTTTGTGGTGTGCTAATAAATAATGACAATGGTGGGATACAATGGGATCATTATTGTAGTGGATGTGTTGGTGACTGCTCATCCATCCGATATCCCGAGACAGGAGGCATTAAACTTATTAACTGGGTCTTCTCACTGTTACTTAACTCCGAGGAGGGTGCTTCCTAGAGTTTTGCTATACAGAATGTTTTTTAATTCGTTGTAATTACTCATTTCTCTGACAAAGACAGATAAGGTTCTATCACTGAACTGTAAGGCTGACTTTTTTTTTCCCCATTTAAAAATGGCATTAGGGATCTTTTTTTTATTCCCTCTGTCATCAGACTCAGATGAATGGCTACTTTATTCTGGAACTTGCCACAGCAAAAGCCAGTGCTGCAGTTCCTGAGGACAGAAAGCATATCACTCCCTCTAAGGCCAGCAATGAAATTTATATGAGGGCATTCCCATCCATCAAAAAGCTGGTATGGACAGGAACACGTCCCTCTGAAATGCAAGTGAGTGTTGGCCTAGCTTTTCTGAGCTTGATACCAAGGCTCTTGTGCCTAATGCACAGGCCAAGGTATGAGTCTCTATCCCCTTGAAACCTTTTACCCTGAAAAGCTGAAGATGTGTATTCTGCCACTGTGAACTGCTGCTTCTGTTGGAGCAATCCTAAATTCTCTGTCTCTGTTACCTCACAGGTAGTGAGTTCCACTGCCTAATTGCACTGCATGTGAAAAGAGTATTTCCTTTTATCAGTTTTAAATTAATAGCCTTTTAATTTAATTGGATTCTTGTATTATGAAAAGTAAAACCAAGAGCCTCCAGCTGACCTTCTCTGTGCCTTTTATTACCTTACACGCGTCTAGCGTGTCACTTTTTATCATCTCCTTCCCAAACTAATCTAATCTTAATATTTTTAATCTCTTCTAATACAGAAGCCTTTGCAATCTTCACATCATTTCCCATATTGCTCTTAGGTCCCCAGACCTGCAGTGCAAGCTGTTAACACTGAAAACTGTGGCAAGTATCTCATGAAAATTATGTGGCGGTGCGACGATGTATTCCAGCTTTTGGGATCACTGTGATGATGTAGATGGTCCTCCTGCTAGTCTTGCAATCCAATACACTAAATCTTATTAATAAGCACCTCCTCAATTGAAATCAATGATGCATGGTGTTAGCTGACCTAAATGAAGATTTGAGAGTGATCTATGGGTGCAAAGCAGCTAACAGTGAGGTATCCAACTCAGAGGTGCTTATGTATTGGAAATAAAGCCCTATAGACAACTTTGCTGCAGTGCTTGCAAGGGATAGTAGTAGCCAAGTGTGTTAGCAGAGCACAGCCTAAAGGTCAGGCTTAACCTATCCCGAAACATCTCTCTTTTGGTGGATGCCTTGCTCTTCTTTCCAGAGTAATAAATCCAATTGCCCTTTCTCTTCCCCTGCCACATCCACAAATCCTCAGTCGTATCAGCAAATGCAGAGATTTATGGAACTCATTTGTGACATAGTTTTTTGGCAGGAATGCTCTTGTCACGCTACCTCAAAAGAGCATTTGAAGATCTCCCTGGTCTCTTGCACTGCTCCCAGGAGTGTGGTGTTAGAGGTCCTTCTGGTTTAGACTGAAATAGACTGTCCTTGATGCACATTTCAGCCTGGGTGACACCGTATGAAGTTATTCCAAATGTAACTGTTCCCATTAAAGTCAGTGGAGTTATTCCAGTTTTCTAATGAGATAATTGGTATTCAAGCCTGGCTATTTTCCCAGAGAAATAGCCTCAGAGGTTCAAGCCATTGGTCTACCAGAGCAGCATCTACCTCCCCCAATAACTGGCTCCAGATGCTAGAGAGGAAGTTGCCAGTGCATAATTAGAACTGTTTTCTCAGAGGAAAACCTTCTTCCTAACGTGCACTAATGAGAGGCTGGCCTGAGCTTTGAAACGTAAGAGTTTATACTCTTTAAAAAAGTAAGAACAAAAGCTGATTACTGAGCTCTGCCCTTTGTCTTTAAGTCATCTTTCTTGAGGCTTAGTGCTAATTGCATAGCATTTAATGGTCTTGTATTTTTATTTGTAATCCATTTTCCCTCCTGATCAATACAGTAATTCAGATAAAAGATTGGGAATCAGATCCTGAGCTACAGAAAATTTATCATTATGCTATTGATTTCTGTGGCATCACATTTGGCTTTAGCAAATGAAACTCTTGTCCATATTATGAAAAAATATACTAATACAAAATGGAATAAATGAAAAGAGTCGGAATTGCACAATTGATTTAAGTAACAACTAATACATTTTTGTGTGGCCTTTTTGATCCAAACAGGAACTGTTGCACTGTAGGAGCAATCAGCTTTTGGCATCCCCCCAAAACTCCTCATACAACAGCAAAACAGCCTTCGGGACTGTTCATGGCTCTTAATCATCTAACCATGGGCATAACGATAACTGTACATGTGTGTGAAAGGGGAATGTGTCTGTCTCCATATCTGGGGTATGCATCCTTACCAGACCCCCAGTGAAACCTCAGGAGACTGCCCTTTTCCTTTGGTCACTGATTCCATACAAGCTGATCCCCCCAGTCATCTCCCTGTGCATCCAACTGAAGCCAGCTCGTAGCTCTTTACAGGGTGATGGAAAGAAGAATAGGAAAGGAGTTAACAGAGAAAGCTGGTGATGACTTCCCTTAGCACTATGCAAAGGCACACCTTGCTTATGTGCAGGTTCCATCCTTTTCTGACATGTGCTGATGCTCAGACCCTCTCCAGGCCCTTGCGTAGCAATCTGCACTGACTTCAAGACCTTGAATAAATGTTTGAGCACGGGTCTACTATCTGTTTCAGTTTTCCAGGAATGCTCCTGGAATGCCAGTCGTTTCATTTCATGCAAGGAACCAACAGGAACTAATGGCAGAACTTTGACTCCAGTGCTGCCATGTGTATCCTCCCTCCTGTCTGCACATGCACACGCTCTGAGGCTTTACAGAGTACAGGTGCAGATCCATACAGTGCAGAAGCCCCATTTTTACATTCCTTCTAAACTTATACCCAACCTGGAATCAGATCTTTGTACTGCCACAGGTTACTGATAAGGCTTTGGTCACGTTGTCTTGTGTCTTCAGGGCTTTGTTTCCCAGTTTCCTTAAGCTCATCAAGGAAAAGAGTCTTTTCCTTATCCATTTGTAATCTGCTTTGGTATAGAGACTATAGCTTTAGCTGGAATTTGCAGGTGTTGAAAATATTCAGCAACCCTTGTGTTTGCCTAAAACCCCCTGCCCCCCGGGGTCTCAAAGCTCCATCCCAGTCATGGAGCTGGATACTGAAATGTTCTGAGGTTCCTTTGGCTCCTGCTCCATTTTTGGAGCCACAATGAAAGAATTATTATGTTGTGATTTTAAAAGGAAATTGAAAGTTCCCTCTTTACTGCCTCCTAAATGAACCTTGTAATTTCTTCCCTGTCTGTTAGTGACACTATTCAATTCTCTCCTTGTCAAAATGTACTGGTGAGGAGCAGGAGTGCAGTCAGTGGCAGGAGGGGAAGGATTTATCACCCTGTCTCCTGGGAGAGACCAGATGCCTGCCTGCAATCTCCTGCCATTCAGGGCTTGGTACAACCCGTTTGCCAGACTGAAGAGCACCCTGGGCTGTTTGGCTATTGCCTTCCTACTTGTTCTGAAATATCCCTTGCTCGGGGCTTGCCGTGGTGCAGATCTGCACAACCTGTTGAAATCAAGCCCTCAGAGCCTTTGCTTTCTTCTCCCAGAAAGGACTTTATTCCAGATCTGGAAAACTCAGTTCATTACAGTATTCATCTCTGTTGAACGACAGCATTAGGAAAGCATTTAATAGTTTCCTGCCCTTCTCTGCTGTGGAATGGGCTCCTCTTTCCTATCCACTTGTACATCTCTGAGATTACTCTTGGGAACACAGCTCCTGGATATGGTCGGTGTAAACCTTCACTGGTTTCACATAGCAACCTGGATTAGAAGCAGTCGAGTAACTCATCAGATACAGTCCCCTGCAAATATGCAGTCTCAGAATAGACGTGTCCACAAACATTTCCCCAGGATACATGCATGCCAGGGTGCTACATTTCATACAAGATCAAAAGCCCCCAAGCTAAAGTCACGTGAGAAAAGAAAGCGAACCAGATCAAAGGCATAAAAAATGGAAGTCGCTGACATAGAGGGGAATTTGTTAGGCAATAAATGATCCTGTGGATCTTGCACGTGGGGTTGAGCACTGGGCATAAGACAAGTCTTTCTGTGATGCTTTTATTACCAGTCACTCGTAAGAATGCAGCATGGGACTGGCTGGAAAGCCAGTGCGTTGTGGCATTTAGCTACCTGCTGATATTAAGGAATGAAGTGAGTCCTGCAGCCCTGCTTGCCTCTGGACTTTCCTTATTTCTTTTGCTTTTCCAAGAGATGAGCACCACTGAATTCAGTGGAAGAGGTGGGTAATTGGTCCTTGGGTCTCTTGGCATTCGCTGCGGCAGCGGAAGGCGCGGTGGGCAGGGTGGCAGCCGCCTGTGTCTCTCAAGTCTCGAGGTTAACAGCATGATTAAAATATTGAGAAAGCAAGTGTCATCAAAGTGAAATACTGTGCCCCTGCCAGCATAAATCCCCGCGCGGCTTCTAGCGTTAGCTGACAGGTTGCTCCAGAGATCCCAACAGTCCCCGTCTCTGCAGGGGAAGTCACTCCCCAGGATAGCAAATGGAGCTTGTCAGGCTCATTTGCTGCCCCCTCTGCCTGGTTATGCCCTGCTGCAGCTCGCTTGGCATCTGCCAGGTGAGTGCTGAGAGAGGGGAGAGGTCTCCATCCCTTCTCTTTGCTGGTGTCAAAGGTGCGCAGGACTGACTCACATCAGAGGCTGGAGAGGATGCTCCACAGACCATCCTTTCTCCCAGAAACTCTCTGCTTCTCTATCACTCTGGAGAAATGAGATACCCAGTGTGGCTGTGTGAAATCCCTGCCTGTCCCCTGTGACCCCATTCTCACAGAATTTCTGAGGCTGGAATAGACCTCCAAGGTCATCAAGTCCAGCCTATGACCCAACACCTGCCAGGCTAAAGCTCTCCTCTCACCACAAAGCAGGGGCTGAAGGTGGAGAGGCTTTCTGAATAGCAAAGGATGGACTCAGGACCTGGATTCCCTTCTCCTCCCCTCAGTTCTTACAGATGTAGGTGAAATCTGCACTTCCTCAGTTATTCTTGCATTCTTTCCCTTTGTCACAAGGGTGGAAATCTGGAGTGGTCCCCAAAGTAGAATCCTCACCTTGATGAGGTGGGGATTAAAAAAAAGAAAAAGAGGGAGGAGGAGGAAGATGTGAATACAGAGATTTTGGGGCCCATTTATACCACTGGAGCTGATGTTGTTAGAATGGGATTGCTGCTGTAAATTAGAGAACTGTCTCACTTGTAGAGTGGTTTTCTTTAGGAGCTTCAGGTACAGTTCAATTCCTCTGATGCTGAGGGAGGAATAAGGACTCGGTGGAAAGATGGTCTCCTCAGACAGTTTAAATTAAATGTGCCAGGAGATAGAGTGAACACAGACAGAAACAAGGCAAGGAGCACGGGGAGTTTATCACGCTGGGCTACAGATGCAGCCCCCAGGTAAAGCTGCTGCTTCACTGGTTTCTTTGCAAGGGTTTTTTCAGGAGGGCTGTGAAGAGGATCAAGGATCTGGCTTTGTGCATGTTTGCAGGTTGCTTCTCTGGACCATCAGAAAGCTCCAAAATGCCAAACAAATGATATAATAAGCATCCTAGGGCTTGGCAGCAATGTGTCTTTGG
This sequence comes from Chloroceryle aenea, assembly GCA_013399075.1. NCBI lineage: Eukaryota > Metazoa > Chordata > Aves > Coraciiformes > Cerylidae > Chloroceryle > Chloroceryle aenea. Next base: position 99,779 of record VWZY01008183.1, read on the forward strand.
AAGACACATCGATAACTCTGCAGCCAAGAGGTAGAGGGAGGACAGGAAATGAGTAAACCAAACCAGCTGCCTGTGTCAGCCTGGCTGGGGGACTAACTTCCCACTGACACTCCTGGTTTAATCTGCAATTAAAATTGCAATTGGAAGCAGTATTTCTGGAGGATGGGTGGATCCTGCCATGATCATCACAGCCTCTTTGGAAGCAGCAAATGCAGTGCTTATCAGTCTCTGACAGTGTTTCTCAAGCACTCACAAAATTACAGTCAACATCTTTGTTCCAAAACCAGAATTGCCCGGGGGGTGGGGGGAGGGCTGAGCCGTGGTACAGCCACCTATGGGGGTACGGAGCCCCAACAGAAGCAGGTGCTTGGATGAGCAGGATGGAGCTAATGCCAGCACAGCTAAGCTTGCTTTTGTGGGAGGGCTGTTGACCTCATGTGGTGTAAGTTGGAAGCAAATCAGGCCCAGAGTTTAAGTGCTGCACAGCTCCCATCTCCGTGAAAAGGCATTTGCTGAGCAGAGTGGAAATGGGGCTGGTAGGAGGATGAGGTGTGGGAGGGAGCATGGTTGCCTGTCTTGCATGTGAGTAGAGACAGGGCTTTTAGTAGCTGCTCAGAGGGAGGGAAGTGCATTTCTGAGCTTAGTCTTGGCTTCTAGGTGCTGGTCATCAAAGATGCTCTGTTGAGCTGAACTCTTCTGTTGATTTTTCCCTCCTCTTTGGAGTGGTTTTTCTCTCCCTCTTTCCTGCTACCACTCCCTGCTTAGCCATCAGTGGCAGGCACCAAAAGAAAGACAGGTTTAAGTGCCTAAGGCTCTGAGAAGCCTCTGAACTTCCTAACGTTGTCAAGAGAGGAGAAGCGAGAGCGGACAGGGTCTGTCATGGTGAGGTACACCCGATGTGACAGGCAGTGCCTCTAGCCCTCCTCCTTGGGAAAGTGGAGGCAGTGAGTGGCAGGCTTCACACAGCGCCTGACGCAGCCCAACCCATCAATGTCTCCCCTCGGGAATTCTGGGAAGCCAGGGATGGCCCCTCCTGCTGTGGAGGGAGACAGGACCCAGCAGTAAAGCCTCTGGGTTAACTTCAGACTACTCTTTGGAAAGCAGCCCTACCTCTCCAGGTTGTTCATGGCACCAGTCATCAACTAGGCATTTTCTACCAAAAAAAACAGTAAAAATTATCCCTTGCAGCAAATCTCCCCCTTCTCTCTTCCCAGAAAAAACCAAAACAAACAAACAACTTGCAGCCTTCAACACTTAGTGCCAGTGCCAACTTGAGAGCAGGGTGTGCAGGTGCTGCCTTCAACAGTAATGGACAGCTTAGAGGATTTTTAAGGATCTCTCTGGATTATTCTCAAGATCATGGGGCTTTTCAAAATGATATCATTTTGCTCATAAAGAAATTGCAGCTTGTTCTGGGTAGGAGCTCGGTTTTCATGGTAAGTGTGGCCTCTTCAGGTCTGGGAATCCACTGTTCTCATGTCTACTCTAATGCTTTTCATCTAAGCATCTTCAAATGTCTGTGTTTTGATTAATTGAAGCTTATTTTTGCTGTGGCACAGAGAGGGCACTTGGCTGGCAGCTGCCTTGAGCAGGACACAGCCAGACAGGAGGGGGTTCCAGGAAACTGGTCTGAAGATGCTGTTGGCTGGATAGCACTGTATCTCTAACAGGGTCCAGAAAATAAAGACAAAAATTGCCAAGAGGTGTTTCTTTGGTCCTCACGCAGAGTTTTGGGGAGGGAAAGAGCCCAAGATGTCAAGTCCTGGGATGAGGAAAGTGACCATGTGCAGCAGGTAGGGCAGGAAGGGCTCAGCTGGTCTTGCTGCAGCCCCAGGCCACAGGGCAACCTCAGCTCAGCCCAAGAGTTGCTGCAAAAACTCTGAGAACCAAATAGCAATCCAAGTGGTGCAGTTCTCAGTGCTGCAGTAGGAAAGTATTACTGCTGACCCCGAGTTGGACAAGAGCTGGTGTTTCAATACGGTCTAACTAGCTGGATGTATTTCTGGGGGCTTTTTTCCTCTGCCTTCCCCAGCTCCTCGCCCCAATCTCACTTTAACGAACTGCATCTCAGTGTGTAGCTGTCCCTTCCTGTCTGAAAATGCCTAATTGGTAGTGAATAATACTGTATTAGCTCTCCTGGCTGGATCAAAAGGCCCTTTCATGCCTCTCCCCCATCCCACCTCCATGGAAGGTTTTCTTATCAGGTTTATAAGCAGCAAACACAGGCAAGAAATTTGCATATAAATAACCTGCCAGAACAGAAAGGCAGCCAGAGGCAGCTGGTAGCTGGGTTTATTACTCCAGAAGGAAGAAGGTACAAGCAGGCCACTGCCTTGGGCAGCTCTGCTGCATCCCAAGCTCACCCCAGCAGCCACCCTGACCCCCAAACACGAGTCCTTGTGTGCAGACCAAGCGTTTGGAGGCAGCTGGTTGTGGCCTCCCAGTGAGAGGGCACAGTCCCTGTCCTGTCCTGACAAAGGATGCTCTCAGATTCTCCTTCCCTGCCTCTGCTAGCGGAGCCAGAGAGGTGCTTTTTGTTCTTGGATTTGGGATTAGCAGGAATTTCATAACCTGTTGGAGAAGGGCTGTGCTGTCACTGCAGCTGTGCCACCCTGTCAGACACCTGCACCCCAGAGGGCTGATACCTGCGACTGGGAGCCTTTGATACAGGGTGAGACAAGAAGTGTCTCACTTTGCCACCCCCTTGGCAGACCAGGGAAAGGAGGAGAAATTCAGGAGTGTCTAGGATGGAGGACAGAGCAGGAAATCAGTGTGGTCCTGGAGAGGTGAAAAGCATCAGGGTTACCAGCTCAAAGAGGGTGTTGATGTTGNGGAGTGTCTGGGATGGAGGACAGAGCAGGAAATCAGTGTGGTCCTGGAGAGGTGAAAAGCATCAGGGTTACCAGCTCAAAGAGGGTGTTGATGTTGGAACAGGCTGGAGAGGAATCAGAGGGGAGATAAAACATCTTTGCAAGGGGTATGAGGCTTTCTACATTTCACACACCCCCCTCCTTGTAAGGAAGGATGATAAACAGTATGATGTCCGTGGGGCTGGAGTGCAGGTCCTAGCAAGAATAAATAAAACCCAGGCTAATCTGGCTAAACTCTCAAACACATTCCTGCCCAGATTTAATGTGTGCACACAAAAATCTATATAAAAACCAAAGGCATTAAAAGCTAATGTGATGAACTGATGAAGCAAAGAGTGAATTGCCAGCAGATGGGAGAAAGAGCTGAAGTAGGACAGAAGAAGGGATTGTGACACCATGCTTTGTCTACAGCAAAACTGTAGGAGTCAAGCAAGTTGTTGACCTCGAGAGGAGATGAACCACACATAAGAAGTCTCCCTTTCTCTCTGCTGGTTTAAAAAGTAGCCCTGTGGGGCTGCTGGGCAATTAGCACACACACCTCTGCTGCAGAGGCATCTCCTCTGGCAGAGCTGAACCTTGCCCTTTAAGTTTCTCATGCTATTTAACAGGCAAGCCAAATTCTCCTCTTCACCTGATTAGCTCTCCTTGTTTCTGAAGTTTGATTCCAGCCCTTCTTAAATGTCACTGATCTCCTAGCTATGCTGCAGCCCTTTGTCCTCTGAGAGCAGTTACATTCAGGGAGGTGAGGGGACTTGGCCGGTCATCCATGAGGCACTGTTATGTCCTGGAAGAGTGTCCAGCCTTTCCCAGCCCATCGGTGGCTCATCCAGCCCCCAGAGCAGGGGCAGCTTTCACCTGGCTAAAGCTCTGGGACCACTGTCAGAGCTTTAGTGTGTGTGGCCTCCAGGCTGTTCCTTAACAGCAAGGGAAAGGGGTGAAAGTCAAAAGAGGATAAGATATCTAGAGAGGGCTGCTATGTTAACTAACCTTCAAAGTTTGTTCTTGAACATTTCTTGCTGTTATCCAGATGGGACTCGTTCCAAGTGGATGTTCGTGTAACTCCTGAGGGGCATTAGCAGCTCTAGATCAGCATTTTAATCTTCATTCAATTTCTGCTTTCTTGGATGGCCTCTGGGGACCATCTCAGAGCTTTTAGAAGAAATAGTGATTTAAAAATAAGGAAGACACAGACTGAAGGGACTGGTTGTGCNTTTAATCTTCATTCAGTTTCTGCTTTCTGGATGGCCTCTGGGGACCATCTCAGAGCTTTTAGAAGAAATAGTGATTTAAAAAATAAGGAAGACACAGACTGAAGGGACTGGTTGTGCAGACTGGGAGATGCTGACCTCCAAGAGGGGAACTTTCCCAGGAGTTTTCTCAGCCGTGCAGCTGTGAGCAGTGCCACTGACAGCTCCTGTCAGAGCAGGGATCCTGCTGGAAGATCCTGCTGGAAGAACCTGCCTAGCAACCCCGAGTGCAGACACAGCTCTATTTCAGACAAATCCCCCCTGCCAGCTCCCGCATTGTGCGGTACTCGAGAAAGAAAAAACTCCCTGCCTTCAAAAGCAAACCCCAGCTTTCCCCAGCTTGGCAGGAAATGACTCATTCCCCAAATACAGTCTCGGAATAGGAGTACAGGACTCAAGTTCTCATCCAGGTATGGCTGTGGGAGCACTAGAAAATCACTTAATTAGAGTTGCACGGCGAAGTGGTTTCAAGATTTCAAATACTCTGCTTGTTCTGTGTTTGTTTCAAGCCTTTTCAAGTGTAAAGAAATGCAAGTGCTTGGAATCTATAAGTTTTGTGCTAATCATTTCCCAGTCCAAGGCTGTTCTGGGACAGCAACACTGGAATTCTGCTTCACCCACACCACCCAGCCAAGGAGCTGGAGGCTCAGTGTGACAAGGTGCCCTGTCAGAGCAGTGATGACCCAGCCAAACCCTGACTGACAGGCAGCTTGGGCAGTGCTTACCCGGGTTCAGTGGGGAGCTTAGAGCTTCAGGTATGTTTTTCTATCTGCCTGAGGAGCAGATACTTAAGCCTGGGTCTCTCTCTAGTATTTGGCCTTAATAAAAGGCTGGCTTTCTTTGGCAATGCCCAAGGCTTTTACTCTATTTTATATACTAGAGTGAAAAAAATGGATAGGAAATGACAGAAGAACAAAACATATTCAAGAAAATAAGCTTCTGTCCCTGATTTTGTTCTGTTACCGGATCCCTTTGGCTGTGTTTGTTTTCCAGTGGCTGACATTCTCTCATGGGCATAATCATATTGATTACGTTAATTTTATTCTGTAGGATTAGCAGTGTTGTTCTGATGCTAGGGAAAACAAAAGCAAAAAAAAAAAAGCTCTGCTGGACCAGAGCTGAATAGAAAGTCCTCATAAATAAAAACCAGAGGTCTGTGTATTGGCTTGGCTTGTTCTCTAGGGGGGAGCAGGGGGCTGATGGAAGTAAAGAGACACTGCAAGTGCTGAGATACGTGTAACAGAGCAAGTCAACCTGATTCCTTTCCATTTCTCCTCCTTTGCTCCCCTTCCCGTGTGCCTGCCTTCATCATAGTGTGTATAAATTTCAGCGTATCCCTGCTCCCCACCCTGCTGCTTCTATTCCACCGGGGACTCTCCTCATCAGCATTGTAGAATGCCTCATTAGGAAGGAAGCAGGCAGAGCAGGCTTTGCCGAGACAGAACCTAGGGGTGTGATAGCAGCTTTTGCTCTTCTCCCAACTCAGATGTGCTGGTTTCATCAGTGATATTTTGCTTGAATTGACCTTGTGTATTCATCTTCCAGATAGGGGGGGATTTGTATTATTAATACCCTTTGTTCTGCACACTGACCCGAGTGACCCTAAGGGCAGTCTGTCCTGTTTCCCCACACAGAAAGACTCACAAGACCCAGGCTAATAAGTACACATCAGGTTCTTCTTCCCCATTCAGGCTCTCTCATTGTAGATCTGCCAGTCACCCAGCTCATATTTTCAAACACAGTGTGAGATGTAAAGGAGTTGTTCAGATTGCCATATAAAGGTGCATTAAAAAGGCTTGATCTGTCTGGAGCAAGTAAATGCTTTTTGTTAGGAGGTTCCAAGTGAAACTTTAGTCCATTAGAAAAATGGGCTCCTTCTGTTTTTCCTCTGAAGTGGTTTGAAAGGGGTGATTTCATCAGATTTCATTTCCTGGATGTTGGGTTTGGGTTTTTTTTTCCTTTTCCTAAAGCTTCACCTTCACAAATCATATGTTTATCTTTAAAATCATGAAGAAAAACTCTCTAGTTCCCCCCTTGCACTTCCATTAAAAATTCTAAAAGCTATGTAGCCTTAGAGAATAGCCTTTCTAAAGACATGAAAAAGAATTGCTGATTTATTTATTATTTATAGACCTCATTATATTTTAACTCCAGGGGGTGGCAAATATAGGATAGACTCCTTCAAACAACTTGTAGGCCCTCCAGTGGTGCTAACCACCTTTCTGTGCCAAAGAAGGTAGCAAAAGACAGTCCAAGCAGCAACGTGAAGCAAGGGCAGATAGGCTGAGCAGTTTGGCTGAGTCCCAATGGTCTGGGACACACCAGGTAGGGCAGGACAGCTGGGGATCTTCTGCAGTGGGTTTTCAGGGAGATGGGAGCACTGGGAGCTGGCACAGGACCACCCTTGCAGAATTGCTCTCCAGGGAATGAAGGATTGCAGGGAGGAAAAATTTTTCCTGCAGGCATGCAAGGGAAGCACTCTGCAAGTCTGAAACCCTCCAGCCCTCTCTGCTTCATCCAGCTCCCCTGCACCTCAGCTCTGCTCCATTAAACTCCTGGGAAGCAGTGTGCAAAGGGATCTCAGATGGGAAATGGGCCCCGGAGAGCAGGATTTTGCCAGCAGTGGAGAGGCAGAACAATGGGCTCACCAAGTGTATGGCTTTGTAAGCAGGGGGATAGGGGAGTCATTTGGAAATGCACCTGGATTGCTGTCACTTTTCTGATCCCATGAGCTGTGCTTGCTGATGTTTGCTGCTGCTACTCCCAGGACAGGTGATGGGCAAAGGGAGTGGACAGAGAGAAAGCCTGGGCCCGAGACTGGTAAATGAGGGGGGTTCACATACCTGTGGGTTTCACGTGCAGTGTGTTCAGAGCAGCAGAGCTAGCAGAGGTGTGTGCCTTAAAGCACTTTGAGCTTTACATCCTTTCTCATGCCTCCTTGCAGCATCTTTGCATTTCCCTTACCCCATCTCGTGCCCCCCATGCTCCCCACATGACACTAAAGCTGACAAATAAATGATGCACATGAACTGAGTGCTAATGAGGCTCGGTGCTGGCCTGCTGATCCCCCAGCTGAGAACCTGGTGGAACTTCAGCAACTGAAAAAGCAAACCCCTGAGATGCAAAAGTGCAGTGCTCGGGGCTTGCAAAATACGTTGCTCTGGTGTTTTAGAGAGTCACCACAAGAGAGTTCTCTTGCTGCCCCAGCACAAGCTGCTGGAGCTCCCAGTCCTGACTTACAGAGCTCTCTATCACACGTGACACAAAAGCAGAAGCAGCAAAGGGCTGAGCCCAAGGATGCTGCTGTGACAGGACAAAGCTAGGTATAGAGAGAGCACAGTGGCCAAGGTTTGCTGCCTTATGGCTGTCTCCACTTCCAGGAAAACAAGCTGTAACTTTAAAGCAGCTGGAGGGGAAGGATGATTTAAAACTACTGGGGGTACTCCCCTCACCTCTGCCCTGCAGATATATTGCTCTTGCAGACCAGTTTGGGACATGACATGCTTCAGTCTGTTTTCACCTCTTGTTTCTTCTACTGTCCTGCTGAGCGAACAAGGACAGAGGAACTCATAAAGCAAGCCATGGATTTAAGTCAGGACTGAAATCTTATTTGAAAGGATTTGCTCTCTATTTCACTTTTTGTTCGGTGTACTTTTATTAACAAGTCTGTTCAATCAGAACTGCAACTCATTGCCTCCTGTGCCTGGAAGGATTTTTTCTTCAGTGTTATTTGTCAGCTGGATTCCTTCCTGGTCATGCCTCTAGTTTCTCTCAGCATATTCTGAATCCCCCATTTTTCATCAAAAGCAGACAGTTCCTATTGCTGGGGCACAGGACACTTCAATCACCATTTTTGTCCCAGCCACACACAGACAGATTATCTAGGTATGCACACAGCCCTCACTTTATTTTTCTTCTGGTCTCAATTTTTAATTGAGTTTGCTGTGACTCCCTGACAACATAAGATGTGAAATTACAGTCCCATCATCTGCTTCACAGAAATTGTTTGTGAACATTGCCTACATGGGCAATTCCCTGCTCCTACAGCTGTAGCAACACCTACCTGGGTGAGTAGGGACCTTCCTCTCCTGGTACTGGGAGTCCAGTTCTGCCCCTTGATACGTAGAGGGCAGGAGAACACCCTGGTTTTGTGTGGCACGTAGCTTCATTTCAAAACTTCAGGAGAAAATGGGAGCTCACCTGAAAAATGAAGCTTTCAGCAGGAGTGATGGATTGCAACTGAGCTGGGGTTTGGAGCTACAGGCTAAGGGATAAAAGGCCAAACGAGGGGACTGCTGCTGTTCTTTACTGTGGAAGGTTGTTGAGAGTTGCCTAGACTAGGTACCCAAGCCCTTGTTATCCTGTACTTAAATCCCCTCCTTCCTAGGGTCCTGTCTGGGCACCAGCAAGACACAGAGTCCAGCTGTCATCCTGCTGGTGGCTGTGTAGCTATAGACCTGGAGACATGTAGAGGAGACTAGTGCCTGGCTGATTTGTCTTTCACCACCCAACCCTTGATGCTTCCCCTGCTTCCTGCTTTTAGGGGTTTTGTGATGACTGTAGACAAGGGAGTTTTAAGAACTGGCAGTTTGTGATTCCATGTCAAAACTCTGATGAAATGGTTTCAAAATCTTACTGGCTAGCATAATTTGGGTGGATTTATTCTGTGTCTCAGTGATATATCTGATTGTTTACGGGAGCTAAGAGCCGATTACAATTAACTTTGATCAATGTAAAGCTTTCTGGAACAAGGATAAAAATATCCCCTCCCTTTTCTATCATTTATAAGGCAGGTGAGTTTTATTTGTGGGTACAAATAAATAGAACTAGGTCATAAAACACCCTGACTCGAGCCAGGGGGATAATCTGTGAGGTGTGAGGTGTAAACCAGAGTAACTTCGACAGGATTCAGAGTTGCACATACTTGATGCAATCTAGTTCTTTATCTTTAATCTGTTTTTTTCCTGCTGATTAGAGCCGTACTAGACTTTGAGGTGGGGGGTGGGGGAAGGGTGCTAATTTATGTAGATTTATGTGGACTGGCAATATTTATGTAGGTGTTAGTGTGTGCACACCAAGAGATGGGGGGAAAATTCTATCCTCATCATCAGATGGCCGTAGTGAGGAGAGGCTGTGGTGTCTGGAGAGGCCCTGCCTTGGGAAGCAGCTCTCTATCCAAGCTAAATGAGAAATCATCTTAACCTCAAAAGTGAGAAATGCTGTGCCTGAACACAGTGCAGCCTTCACATGCATTAATACCCAGAGAGGTCTGGTGTTGAAGTTGTGAGGCAAGGGAAAGCCAGCTTCTCCTGTCAGCTCCCACCACCAAACCCAGAGGATGGCTCCAGCTCCTCCGATGGGATGTGGTTTTGCTTGTCCAGCCAGCAGCAAGCCTGCACAGGCTTTCAGGTTCAGCTGCCTTATTCAACCCCACTGCACCTACATCTGCCTTCTGAGCAAAGAACTGACTTATCTTGTAGAGAGAACCTGGCCAGTTCTGCAGGGGTAGCTGCCTGCTGCAAGGTCTGGCTGAAATCCGCAGCTGGTTTGCAAGGCTGGAGGGCAGCAGACACTTCCCCAGAGCTGCAAGCATGGGCCATTGTGAGGCTGATGCCCAGTGCTTGCACCAGGTACTGGCGTGGCTCAAGTTTGATTGTAGGATGGAAACTCATTTGTCATCCTGAGCAGCTCTCTTGTCTTTCTGCCTTGTGAGAATCAAGGTATCCCATCTTGTTTGGCATGAAGAAGGGAGCATGCTGTTGCCTTGTTTCTGCTGCCGACCTGAGGATAAAGATCTTGCATGGAACATTTTATCTGCCTGTAGTAAATGTTTGTTCTTTATTAATTCTATTTGGGATCAATAATTAATGCTGCTGCCTCCTTCACAATTCCCCTCGGTGTGAGGAGCGTGGAGGCAGGCTAGGATTTCATAGCTTACTGTTAGAGGAGCTTTGTGTGCTTTGAAGACCCCAAGTCTATAAAGGGTTCCTATGCTGTGAAACTCTTTGCCTTGTTTAGGGTCAGCAAGATCCCAATTGAAGTAGACTGCCAAGGCATACAATTTGGTGTGTAATTCCCAGCACAGAGGAAATGCAGCAAATGCACTGGGCAAGGGTTTCCCCATCCCATCCCCCCCTGATCAAAGACAGCATAATAGAGTTAGTTGTTGGGCAGAAAGTCAGCTTTAAGTTGATAGCACAAGCAGCAACAGAGAGGATGTCTCTGCTAACAGCTATCTCCCCACTGCTTAACATTTTCTGACCAAGCCTCCACAGCCTCTTTGTAGACAGGGCTGAATTACAGGTTTGGTTCCGTGCAGCCTAAAACTCCCATGACATTGGCAATTACAAGGTTGTCAGCTGCCTTGTGACACCCTGGTGCTAACAAAGTAGGGCAGGTTTGCTCCTAACCTGAAGGTGGAAAGGCTTTGTGGTGTCTTGTCTGCCCCGTGAGCCAATGCACATCCCTGGAGCATCTCTTAAAAATCAAAGTGGCTTGGATTCTACGTTTTAGAAAACAAGTCAAGACTAGGGAACCTGAATTTCTTTAGCTTCTAGTTAATGTCTTTAGCTGTTAGCTCCCCTCAGGTCAGTCTAAGGCACATCAGGGTTCTTCCTTGGCTGCTTTTCTGACTAATGCATTAAGGAAGAGGAGAGAAATCCTAACATTTATTTCTTTAGCAGACAAAATGCCAGGATGGGATCTTTGTGCCAGCAGCACAGCCCTACCTCAGCCACACTAGTGGCTGTTGACCCTGCAGTGGGTAAGAAGAGACTTTCAAACAAGTTGGCAGGGTGTTGGATAAAGGCTCAGTTAACACCACACAGCTCAATAGCCCCTTTCATGCAAGAATGGCAAATGGATCTGGCACATGCTGTTGAAGCAAGCTTGCTTCTGCTCCTCGGCTAGAGACATTCTCATCCTTTCACATGGCAGGGAAACAGAGGCAAGGAGTTAGAATAAAATTTCCCTGCTTTGCACCTTTTCAGATTGTTTCATTTTTGCGCCGTCTTCTCACAGCTTCTTCCCTGGCTTCTTCCCCTTTGCCCTGGATCAGAAACAAGTAAGCTGGCTTGAAAGAATATGTTTTTACTTTTGAATCTGAGAAGGTGAGCTAAGTCTGACCCTGGTACTGGGACAGATATTCAGCTGCCAGGAAGGTAGATCTTGCTGCTCAGCTTTATGGAGAGGTTTATTCTTTGCTGAACATTGGTGTCAGTTGGTGTGATCCTTGCAACATAACCTGCTGCTGGGCTGGGAACATAATGATTTATGACCACATTCCTGCTGCCACACTTGAAGCTGTAACAGTTGGCCAGCACCCAGCTCACAAATCCAGCTGAGAAGCTGTCATGCCAAATGTCTTGCATCAATTACTGAACTGGTGTCTCCGTGGCTGCATCTCAAAGGCTGCTTCTCCCGAGCACCTCTTGGCTTCTTTGTGAGCCCATCATTTATCCAAGTCATGAAGCAACGCTCACATTTGCTCCAGTTTTGCTTCGAGGTTGCTTGCTTCAGGCTGCACAGAAATAGGAGACAGCTCATGGATGAGCTGAGCCTCTTCCCCTTGGCTTTGTCCCACATGTGGAGACAGCAGCTCACTGAAGTTCTCAGTGCGTGGATAATCCAAGTCCCTGCACAACCTGCTGGAAACTCCTCCTGCCTCTCTTGTCCTTATTTGCCACTGATGTTTCCACTTGCATATACAGATTTTGGCAATGGTATTTTTTCTTCTGGTGCCCAGTAGCTTCTCTTTGGATTGCACAGTTCCTGGCTCATGCTAAAGGTCCATGAATTCAACTAGGTGCTCAGTCTTTGCCCCACATTTGAGCCTTGCACAGAGGCTCCGTGCTATCAATTGCATAAGCATTGCACTGGCCATCCTCAGCCTTTGCAAACAGGCTCCTCCTCACTTGAGTATTCGCTTCTCTTTCTGCATCATCCTCCACCAAAGGCATAAATGGGATTATACTGTAGCCCTCCAGATAGTAACAGACCCGAAACATGAAAACAATGGAGCTAGCTGCCAGCATAAGTGAATATGGGATTCAGAGTCTAATTAGATGGGGAGACTGGGAATAAATATGTAAATAGAAAGATGACTATTGTAAAAAATATTTTTAGTTATTTGTACTGCAGGATTTCTTGATTTGCTGCTGGGACTGTGAGGTTTAGCTCTGTAGTCTCTCAAGAAAGGAAAAAAATATATATGCAAAGCAAAGCAGTAGTTGTCTGGTTTTGTTTTTCAAATATGCTGAAAAGGAGGAGGGCAAGTAAACATCACTCAATTAAGGAGAATACGAGGGAAAGAAAAGAAGAAGGTCTCAAAGATGATCAGCAGCCTGATCTCTCTGAACACCACGCACCTGGCCGTACACGTGGTGTGACTGGTTAATGTCTGAAAGATGCACAAGGCAAAGAAATCCAACGAGGATGCTGCCCCCACTGCACAACCCAAGCAAGGAGCCACACTATTTTTGTTAGTTCAAACTAGAAACGACTGGTAAGAGCAGTTTAAAGAGTGCTGCTTAAAAAAAATGGGTCAAGGAATAATAAACAAGAGGGGTGTGTGCCCATTCTGTGTCCCTGAGGACTTTGTCCAGGTCCTTTATGTACTTTATGTCCAGATACATGGACATCCTCAGAATGCCATAACACGGTGTTTTCTGGTGGACACGTGGCATCTGGAAAGACTCTCAGACTAGAACCACAAAGGTACTTAGGCACTTTTTGAACCTTAGTGATGTGCTCAGGGTGACCCAGGACAAAGAGCATCCTGCTCTGCAGCCCTGAGCTGAGGCCAACCAGGCTGCCCTTTGAATTGCTTCAGGAGGCTGCTATGGGTGTGATCCTCAGCCGAGCTGGGGATCTGGCCATTGCATCAGGTTTACACTGGACTTGGGGCTTTAAAAGCTGCTGAAACACCAGCCCCAGGCAGGAACTCGGGTTCTGTGGCAGGTAACAGTTTGTAACACCTCGACTGGCAGAAATAAAGGCAACTGGTCTTACTGGTAATGCAATTGCCATTTAAGATCACCCAAATAACCTGTGAAAAAGAAGTTGCCTAGAGGAGAGTCTGGCCTTTGAGTAAAAGCTGTAGGAAATTGTTGTGGTACCTCAGGGGAGACTCTGAAGAACTGATTTAAGATGGGTCAAAATGGTTCTTAGTACAAATTGCCCTGTGTAATTTCTTGTCTGCAAAGTGCCAGCCTATCTCCACTCCCAAATCCCTGCATCTCCAAGAACCTTTCCTCCCATGATCTCTTTTCATCCTCCTTTCCTGAACTCTCAACCCATCTGCTTTAAATAGAAAGCACCTCCCCCTTTTGCCATGAAATACAGACTTACAGTTATCCTTAAAGAGGAAACAGCCACTTGCACAAAAGTGAGTTTCTACACTGCTTGAACTCCAGCTCTATCTTTTCAACCCACAGGGACCTGCTTCCAGACAGGAAAATGCTTTGCAGCTTAACTGCATCCCACAAACAAAATTGTAAATGCTCTGAAAGGAAATGAGAAAGAGAAAAGACAGTAACAGCCTTTGAACTGGAAACTGGATTTGCTCAATGACCACGTTTTCTCTGTGGCATAGTTCCTACCAATTAGTACTGGTGAAATTAAAAGGAGATTCCATCCTGAAGCCACAAACTGGCCGTAGTCATGTTAACCAGTATTAGTTTTCCAGTGTTAGCTTTTTTTTCCTGCTGAGTGATCAACTTTAATGGTATTATAGTCCTGGCCACCCCTTACAGTTCTAGTTGCAGCAGCTGGTTTGGGGAGTTGGTAAGCACCTAGCTATTTGGGGGTTCCCTGCTCTCAAAATCTGGCCATTGCTTCTCCAATCTAACCTCTTATCACTGCTCTCCGAGGGCTGTTCAGAGGAGGATATTGCTTGTCATTTCCACTAAGAGCAAACCCATCTCCCACTAACACCTCTGTAATGTGTTGCAATAACTTAGGAGTGTTTTTGGAATTCTTTGATTCGAAACCACAGAGGTTCTGTTATTATCATACCAGGAATTATCGTTGTCTCTGGTGAATGATGTTCCCTTTAAGAGCACAGGTATCATTAGGAAACACTTGGAAGTAGCTCACATTTGGAGTTCAAGCAGAGCTCATAACCCATGCTGAATTAGTAGCCAGTAGGAGGGCAGCTTGCCACAGCTTGATATGACCTTTTCTTGGTCATCTTGAGGTCTCTGTGCTCTAAGGGACAGGAGATTCAGCGTCTACTTGCTAGGAAAATCCACATGAGGTGAGTCAAGCAATTACTTCCTAGATGACTGAGAGTCTTGTTTCTAGTGAGCACGATATGAATGGAGCCAGCCCACACAAAGCCTTGCTCCGTGGTTCTACATGAGATCTGGCTACAGGGCAGAGCCAGCCCAAACCATTCCCACCACTGACACGTTTGTCCACTTAGATACATCCAGCTGCTGCCTGCTGAAATACTTTCTGCATCTCCTGGCCCACAGCACCTTAACCACTGGGGAACTGGTGCTGGGGCATTAGCCACAACCCCTAGATTTCTAATTCTGCGGAGAATTACGTGGGAGCCGAGATGAGATGTGCACAGAGTGAAATTGAGGCGTGGAGGCAGGAAGGCAATCCCTGTGCCCGAATTTCATTTTCAAAGCACACTCCAGTCATAATTACAGCTGTATCGGTTCTTAGCAGCAGCTGTCCATCTCCACGAAGACCTGTCTCTCTCCTGCCTGTAGCTCTTTTGAGAACTGCGTGGCTGGATTTCACCTCTGAGCTCTGCCTGTCATTTGAACTGGTGCCTGCCAGCAGGCTGGAGGGGCAGGGATGTGGCAGCTTCTCCTTGCCATGGCTGCAGCAGCAAGCAGAAAGGCAGTGGGTGGAGTGGGAGCCTCAAAGACATTTGGCCATTAAGTGGTGTAATTTAGTCTCTGCTCGATGTTTTTATTTTGCCCAGCTGTGTCTGTATGCATTTAGATTAATCCTGTTAGCTGGCAGGAGCAGGGCTGCCTGCTGTTTATCAAGAGTGCTTGTGTGATTTCTACTTGATATGCAGTTGTCTTGGAGAGGAACTTTGCAGCCTTGCCGTGGCTGGGCTCTTTTAGTGTGGGAATCAGAAGGGAGAGCTGCCAAGGGCAGGCTGCTGTCTTCCTCAAGACTGAAACAAGAGGGAAAAGGGCCAGTGGTCACCCCGAGGGCACCTATGTGTGGCCATCCCATTTTGTCAGGGTAGAAACTAGCTGCTTTATCAGCATCCAGTTGTGCCGGCGATGGCAAACCCTATTGTGGCTCAGCCACTTGCCACGAGCAGAAAGAGAGAAATTCTTCCTCACTGCAAATGACAGGAGCATCACAGAACTGAAGAGTCTGGCCTCCATCCCTCTCTTTACCAGGGAAAGTGTGGATTTCTTATTGAAATTAATTGCTCCTTTAACAAATTACCAGTCATTACCCAAGCCACTGTGACTATTGTGCACACTCAGCCCATCTTAGCTATGAAATGAAAAGATATTACCCTTAGAAAAGCCTCCTAGTGATTAGCATAACTGAATTGATTGGCCATAACTCTATCAGCACGTGATCAAAAGGGATGCCCTATGTTCCTAATGGCTCTACTCATAAAGCAGAATAATCCAGCACGCACCTTTGAACTCCTACCCGGCTGCTTCCGTATGGAATATCTTGGGGAGGCTTACTCTAAACTGAGGAGTTGGATCCTGAGGTAACGGTGTTCCAGGTCAGAGAGATGAGCTCTGCATTTTGATTTGTATGCAAAGAGGTTTGTGACCTCGTTGATGTATTTCATTAGTCTAAGTCAGTGCTCTGTCCTAGACCCTTTCCTTAATTCTGCATCTCTCCGTGCAACTCGCCACACTGCGTGTGATGGAAGTGGAACATCTAGAGGGGTTCAAAGGGGGATTAAGCATTTCTCTGGGTAATGAAAACACAAAGTTATTATGTTAGTTATGAAGGGCAAAAGCCCCTTATGCCTACTGAACAGGAGAGTAGGCTGGGATGAGTTTTTTGCTCTTGATTACATCCCTCCGCTTCCTATACAGCTGTTCTTTCAGCAGAAGCTAATGGATTTGGGAATATTCAATCATTACATCTCCCTGAAATTATTTTTCTTAAAAGTCTATCAAATAATAAATGTTTCAGTTGGGAAAATTTTCCTTGTCTCATACTATTATATTTTTTTTCTTCAGACAATACATTATTCTATTTTGGTTCTTCTACTTCTTTGATCGTGCGTATTGCTCCACCTCTCCATCATCTCCAAAGCATTGCACACAAAATATTAACCTTAATAACCATATTTTGTGTATCCATGTCTGCACTATTTTCCCATGATGAGTTTACCAGTTCAGAAGGCACGTAGCAGGTGTCCAGCTGCTCCCTGGCCCCTGATACTACCTTGCCAACCCCCTCATTGTGATCAGGAGGTGACCTTTGCAGCCGGTATGGTTCTTGTTCCAATAAATAGGACAGGGAGCAATGGGTTTATGTTGGGAAAGGAGAGGTTTAGACTGGATATTAGAAAAATGTTCTTTAATATGGGGGTGAGAGACCCTGGAATGGGCTGCCCAGAGAGGTGGTGGGGGCCACATCCCTGGGGTCATTCAAGGTCAGGCTGGATGGGGCTTTGAGCAACCTGCCCTAGGTAGAGATGTCCCTGCTTGCGTAGAGAGGTTGGACCAGAGGAGCTCTAGAGGTCCCTTGAGCCTAAACCATTCTATGACTCTAAATGTAAATGTGCTGCACTGGAGCAAAAGGGGTGAAAGAAATCCCTACATCCGTCATATTCCCTGCCTTCATTGGCAAGGCCAAGACTGCCAGTGATGTCTCCAGTCTCTTCAGATAGACAGTGGAACTGTGCTGTATCCCTGTGTTCCCTGCACTATTAACACCTTTAACCTGCCAAGTGGTTTTCAAATGTGCAAGATATCTGCACAACAGTTGTTCTCAGAGAAGTAATTTTATGAGACTAGACTGTAAACTCTTTGCTGCCACATACTCTTCCTGAGCTAAGGGAGAAGTGGATTCAAACAGGATTAAAGATGTTTGAGGAAAATAATCCTCTCTTGGCTGGAGATTAGGCCTCAAGTTCCTGCCTTGCTACAAAGTCCTTTTTTGACCTTAAGCAAATCTCACTTTCCCTGTGCTCCTGTTCCCTCTGGTCTTAAATTGGGGATTCACACTTGCTGTAAGTGTTGGGAAAATAAATGCACCAGGGCCCCTGATGCTGACACTCAGCTGTTAAACTAATAGGGAGCCACATCACATATGTAGTTAATAGGATTTGAAAATACTAGAAGTGGTATTAATTAAGGACATAAGCTAAGTACTAACTGATGGGGTCATGAGGAAATAGCTCTCCCCAAACACAGTTTATCCCACATCTGTCTACTGGCATCTTCCATCAAAGCATCTGGTACTGTCAGATGGGTTACTGAACCAGATGGACTTGCTCTACAATACACTCTTAACACTGTCTTTGTTCTTGCATCTCCTGACTGATTTCCCCTACAAGTTTCCATTTTCCATTTGCTGTGTGTCAGTGGGGATTGATCACCACCCAGCAGAATCTATACCCTACCCATGTGGAAACCTGATAGGTACAGCAGCCTTGAGTGGGACGGAGACTTTTTATTGCTTTTTTTGTTTTAATAAAATTGGAAATTGCAACTGAATATTGCTGGCTGGTGTTTAGACTTGGATTTGGCCAAAATGAAGTAGATGAGTGAGGGGGAGGAAGGAATACAGCAAATACCCGTCTTTATCTTTGAAGCATGTGATGGTCTGCAAAGGTCAAGGTCACAAATCTGTATCTATCTGCATTCAGTGTGACATTTGGGTCCCTCCTGCCTGTTCTCCTCCTGACCAGGTCGCTACTGCAGGCCCAGTCATGTGCATTTGGTAGCCCAGCCAGGTAGCCACTCTAGGTGGCATCAGGTGCCTGGGGTGTGAGCTGGGTGGAGGTTGTTTCTGTGGGCACCGAGTGGTTCCCACCAGTTACGGACCCAAACACAACACTGAGCACTTTCATTGCTGCTCTCTGTTGCTGAGGTTTGGTAAAGGGTTTGGACAAGAAGCTGGACATCCTCGGTGACAATCCTTGCTCCCAGTAGAGCCCAAACTTGACCGATCAGAGCCCCAACAAAACAGGGGAGTGGAGAATTCAGCATATGCTGCTCCTACTGTTGCCTGGGGACACAGAACAGGGCCAAGTGGAGTCAGGCTGGGAGACCTGGGGTGCTGCTCTCCCACCCACCAGCTCCACACAGGTCCTGATGTGCCTTCAACACCGACCCAGTCTTGCCAGGCTGTGTATTTTAATTAGAGTGGGAGTAAATTACAGCGGACCGCGAGAACCCGACTTTTTCACAACGGCTTGGGGAAAATGGAAAGACTAGCATTTTCAATTTAGGGTTTAGTTAGATAATGCCTGTTGGTGCCAGTAGATTACAGAGTGGATATTAAATCCTCCGGGATTTGCAATTGGAAAGTACTCACAGAATCCATAAGTAGGCAGGAGAGCACAGCTATGGAGCTGTCGTCCCCTGGAGGTCCTGAGCAAGAAGAGAAAATGCGAAGTAAATCTTTTCTTTGAAGGAGGCTCCACGTAAAGAGCACACATATGCAGGCTGTGGCCTTTAAAGGTTTCTGTGTTAAGAAGCTTTCTTGCTTCTGACAGCAGCCAAATGGCACGTGGAAAGGTAATGGGGTCTGTCAAACTGGTGGAGCAGGGAAAGGCACGGCTGGGCTCCTCAGCACTAATTCTCTTCCTGTGAGATGTGAGACAGGTGGCTCTCCAGGATCCCACAAAAAGACCTTCTGTGCATGTCCCTGTCCACCAAGACAGCTGTCCCGTGGCACCTGAGTTGCAGGGAATGGAAAACAGCTCACCAGCAGCTCTGGCCCTGAGCTATTTAATAAAACCAGTGTGAGCTGGTGCTGCTGGTGCAGGGGCTGATGAGTGGTTCCTGACAATGGCAAAGCAGACTCTCTTCCTGGTGCCTCGGGATCTGCTGGTCCATTTAGCCCACTCCAACTTCAG
Organism: Chloroceryle aenea; assembly: GCA_013399075.1. Lineage (NCBI taxonomy): Eukaryota > Metazoa > Chordata > Aves > Coraciiformes > Cerylidae > Chloroceryle > Chloroceryle aenea. The sequence goes on from VWZY01008183.1 coordinate 118,936, forward strand.
CAGGACTCAGGGGACTCTTAGCAAGTTTGTCCTAGACCTCATCAAAGCTGGACTAACCAGGTTTGTGGTGCTGGCCGTAGGAAGATTGTCCAACACTGCAATTCAGGGGCCAACACTATCACAAAGCACCTGGTATTAGAGGCAACAAACAGTCCAAGGTGGAGTTGGACAGAATTTGCTGCAATTCCTCCCCAAAATACACCCAAGAGCACAGAATTCCACATCAGCAATCCAGGGAAGTGGCTCCCTTTGGTCTCTGCCTCCTTTTGAGGGAACTGTTGGCCATGCTCGCCTACTTTCTCAGGGAGAAAGCGTTGAAAACTCATGTTTACAAAACACTGAAGAGCCTGTAATAAGTAACAGAAAGCATAAAAAGTTTATCCCTCATCACTCCAAGAAAGCTTTGTCTGACAGTGCACGGCAACTATTGCACGACTGGATAGATGACTGATGGAATTGTGTAAGGTTACTACTTAAAGTGCACTAAAATGTGCAAATTAATTATCACAGCTATCCATGTGTGTTTTATCTGCCTTAAGTGTTTGGGTTTGTTGGGTTTTTTTCCCTCAGGTTAAGGGAAATATTAACCTGTAACCAGCTTCCTTACAAATCTTTGTTTAGAAGAATTATTTCAACAGTTCTTTCTATTGGTGTAACTGAGAGTTGTTTAAAAATCCAAGGAGGGGAAAAATCTGGAGTTAAAAGGAAGTACTGACCCAGTTTTGTGTTTCTCATTGTTATTTTTTGGGGCTACTGTCTGGATGACCGTGCTGTGAGACATGGGCTTCACTTGTACCAGGGAATAGAGTAAAAGAAGTGTACTGTGCTTGTCTGCGTGGGAGCTGGTCCAGGAGAGCTGAACGAGACGAAAAAGCTTTTTCTTGTGCCAGGTTGAGGTAGCAGAATTCCCAGTTATACCGTATCTGCAGGTGCTGAGTATTTCCTGACCATTTCCAGCCTCAGTCCCACATGGGGCAGACCCACATACCTAACTACATGGTGGACATGTAGTAAGTGATCCTTTGAAGACAGGTCCTAAGCTAGCTCCCAGGATTCTGAAATACTTCAGGCAGAATTTGGCTTTGCCTGAGAGTCCAAAACTGGTGTCACTGTGCTCCCTGGCCCCAGTGTGGTCTGGAGGAAGCGCTCTCTGATGCAGCATCATTTCAAGGTCTGTAGCTTGAAGAGCTAGAAGTCTAGAGATCCGATTCTTGCCGGTGACAATTCAGCAGCTCTCACACTGCACATCCCCATGGTTTTATTAAGAGCACGTCCCTGTGTTTTCTGCTTGCTAATTAGCAAATTCAGCCGCTTTATTTCTGTGTTGTCTTTGTGCGAGCGAGTGGCAAATTTATGGCATGAAAATACTGCAGAACTTTCCAGGTTCGCAAGCGATTAGATCCCATTACTCGTGTTTATGCCCCCGAAGAATCGCTCATTTAAAAACTTTACAGTGAATACGGCAAGGATACAACGGTGGCCGGTCTCGCTCTGATGACAGAAGTGATTGAGGGAGATGAATGAAGCCCGACCCCCCCNCAGCTGCTGGCTGGATCAGAAAGCCTCCTCAGCCCCATCCCCTCTGCTAGGGATCAACTCGGGGTGGAGAGCTGATGCCTGACCCCACATCCAACCCCTCCAGTCTGCCTGAGTAGAGGGAGCTGAGCAATCCCATCTCCTTCGGCTGGGGTGTCCTCGGTCCCCGTGTGTGTGCAGCAGAGCAGAGCTCAGACCGCTCTTCCATCCAGGCTGCAGAGTTCCTGGTGGTGGTGTGGGGCTGCTCTGACTCCCTTCCCTAAGCAGGGCCACACAGCCCTGCAGCTGCGAGGGTCACTTCTCCATCCCCACGCTGCCAGCATGGCCAGTCCCGCTCGCTGCCTCTGACCGCTCAGGCGATGAGCTCTGGTATGTTTTTTCTAGTGTCACGGAGTCCAGGAGAGCAGAGTGTGCTTGTAACTTGCTCTTCTCATGCTTAAATAGTGGAACCGAGATGTTTGCAGCAATTTCAGGACAGGGAGAAGATTTCTCTTTGATTGCTTTTTAATCACAGTAATAACAGTAATGGAGGCAGTGAGTGGAATTGATGGGAAAGAACTGAGCTCTGTTCTCTGGTAACTCCCGTGTGGGGTAAACAAGGAGGATTTACTGGCTTCTCGGGTGAATTAGTAGGATCCTCGCTCTTCAGGAACGACTGCCAGCAATGTCTGGGGAAAAAAAGGCTGATATCCAGTACCTGCGAGAAGAAATATGCCAGGCATCCTCTGGAAGGCTCCCTGCTGTAGTGTAGCCAGGGGAAGGGAATAAAGCTTGCCTGCTGCTGTTCTTCTGCCCACAGATTCACGTGTGCCATAGCTCTCCTCAGTGGCTCTCAGGGCTGCCCCTATGCACAACTAGCCTTGAATCTACATCCTTAGTAGCCCACGAGGGACTTATTTTCTCCCTCAGGGACAAGAAAAGCCATGATACAGGCAAGAAAATTGAGCCATGTAGAACCAGAGGTCTGTTCCTCCAGAAGGGTTAATAAAGTGAGTGGATGGTGCCCAGAATCAACCTCTCGGGGAGACTTGGGTCCAGGCTGGGGCAAAATTGTGCCTTAGCTCAGCCAATCTGAGCACAGCCCAGTCTTTTCCAGGCTGATTTTGAGCTGTGCATACATGAGCAAGTGCTTTGCTCCAGTGGGAATAGGTGAGGCTTAGCTCTGGCAGGGGAGAGGCACGGACATACAAACCACCACAGGCTAAAGGGTTTCTAGAAATGCCCTTGCAGGGAAAGACTGGCGTGGTGCTGGTGTTTGGGCACTAATCTAGCCAGGCAAATCTGCAGGGTAGTCTCAAGGTAGTGTAATACAAGTGTGTCTATCAGTCTGGCTTTGACCTTCAAGGGAATGTTCTCCAAGCTCACACGACTGCAACTGAAAGTTTCTAGAAACCAGGGAAAAAAGCCTCTAGAAGCTGGGAAAATGGGTTCCCCCAAACCCTTTGCTCATATACAGAATATCTGGAAGAGACTTAACCTCACTGAGACAAGCCTACAAAGACCGAAGATAGAGAGACACCTCATCCCCAGGGTTTTTGGTCAGACATGGAGCTTTCTCCTTTATTTCTGCAGTATGTTGCACACGTGAAGGGCCTCAATTACATCAGCGCAGCCGTGTCCTGTCTGAGGAGGTGGAATTCTTCTTGCTTTGCTGATCAAGACAAACACGATAAAAACAGTTCATGCACAATCCACCTCGCTGCTGGTCCCCCGGGACGGCGAGGTACAGCGGGGCAGGAGCTGTGCCCCATCCCACACTCCTCCAGCGAGGCAAAAGGTTGCAGGGGAACCCAGCAGGGCAAGAGGGGGAGGACTGGTGTCCTCCCAGGCTAATGCAAAGGGAGCAGTTCTGTTCCTGTCACCGGACTGTGCCAGCGAAAAGTTGTGTGTGCAGGGTTGGAGTGAGGCCCTTGAAGTGAGGAAAGGAAGGGGAGCAAAGAGGCTGAGAGCCGTGGGGCTGCAGGGGTGGGGTAGGGCAGGAGGTGGTGGGGAGGGGACAGTGGGAAGACGCTCACTTCCTCAGGCTGGTCATTTTTGTGCCGGGTGAGGGGCAGTGCAGAACCTGCCTGTCATGGCAGCAGGTTTCTTTGGGGCAGGAAAGAAGGGGGTGGATTTTAATATCCAGGTTTTGGAGGAGGAGGAGGAGGGATGATGCCCAGATTTTGGAAAATAGAAAGGAGGAGGTGGAAGCTTTTTCTGGAACATAAGGGTCCCAAGTGGTTACTGAATGACTGCTCAGGGTAAAACAAAGAGTGAGACCTGATGGGGTGGGGTATTTTATCCTTTCACACACATACTCAAACCCCTCACTGTATTTCTTAGCGACTCCATCCCAGTTTCCCTTTCTTCACACCCTTCCCTAAGATGCTGTCCCCTTCCCCTCTGGTCATCAAGGCAAAAAACAATTTTAAAATAAGTGCCATTTCAAGTATTCTGGAGCAACCAACTGTCAGCCTCAGAAGTTTTTTCTGAAGCCTCAGATTAAAAAGCAGTGAGTATCTTTGCACGGGGATTAGCAAGAAAGTAATTTTCAGGGAGCAATAGGTGTGACCTCTCTCAGCAAGGTGTTGCAAGCAGTTTGGGGTAGGAAGGGTGGGGGGAAGGCATTGGAAAAAACACTTGAACAGAGCAAACCATGAGAAGTAGCTGTCAGGTCTTGGTTCTCTGTTCTGCAGCTGCTTATCACCGTTTGAGGGCTCTGATCCTGCAACGGGGCCATCTGCTCCCATTGTCTGGCCTGGGAAGGTTTTTGCATAGTGTGGACCTAACCTCTCATCTTTCTCCAAGGGGAAGGAAAATAATCTCAGCGAGATCGTGGAAAGGTTAACTAGCCCTGGTTTGTTTGCAAACTGGGTGCTGAGATGATTCGTCTATCCAGGGGAGAAATTAAAAATAATAATTATCCTGAGCAAAAAGCTATGGTACTAATTCTCATTGCTTGGTGCAGGGAGAAAAAAATACCTGAACCACAATATATAAATCAATTTTCTTTTAGGGAATTAAAAATCCCACTGCAAAACAAAAAAGCACCCAACACCTGTGGCATCTAATCAATCTTATGTTAGTAGGATGGATTTTCCCTTTATGTCTTAATTTGAAAAGCTGGCCGGAGGGGGACTTTAATGGGATAGAACACCTCTCTGCCCTCCACCAGTAGCTGCCCTTGGGCTGTAGCAGCTCCGAAATAGGTCCCGTTGGCTGGCTTTCTGGAAGGCAGCAGGAGCAGAGCTGAGCTGATGAAGGGCTGGGGGAGTCTGCAGGCATCTCAGGGAGGTGGCAGCACTGGGACCTGACCCCAGTGAGAGCTGCGTGTCCCTATCTGAGGCAGGGCTGGGTGACAGGGTAGAGAGGCGTGGGAAGAGCATTAGCTTGTCACTGCTCCCAGTGGCTGGCTGGGGCTTCTCCATTCCAGGAAGACCTTTGGGCCCCCCCAGCTTGGGACCTTCACCAGGACTTAACAGCTATGGTCATGCGAACACGCTCGGGACAAGGGGGCAGCTGGTACAGCGGTGGGAGAGGTGTGCTACCCAAGCATGCATGCTTCCCAGGAGAAGCAGAGCAGCTCGCTCTGCAGAAGCAAAGGGAAGGGCATTGACAGGGAATAAGGAGGTGACAGCAGAGGATGGGGTTATGTTGTTAAGGCCTGCGTAGCTTTCAAGGTGATTTGGAAAAAAGTCCTTGTTTCCTCTAGTAAAGGCTATTCCCTTCTGCACCTTCCCTCTCCCTGGCAGAGATTAGAGCAGTAAGGTTAATATAGTAGCAGGTACATCCATGAAAATCCGCAGCTGAGTCTTCACTCCAAGTGCTGCCAGCTCTTCCCTAAATCTTCAGGAATCAAGGTGCCTCGTTGGAAGTGGCTCCATTGCCTTTGTTGACGTAAAAGGGGCGGTAATGTGACTGCAATGGAGAATTTGGGGCATGTGAGTTTGACCTACCTTCTCTTGCTGACCGTCTATTCTTCACCCTCCTAGCTAGCCCAACCATACAGAACACCTTCAGTCTTTCTTCTTGCAGAGCAACACCACCTCAATTCACTACTGAAGGTGCTGGAGTGATCAGATGCAAATGGTGTTGCTTTTTGATTTATATACATGCTTTGCATGGACCTCATTCCTGAGCTAAATGAGTCTGTGCATCCTATTAAATCTCAGACTATGACTCATGACTTGATGAGGGGTTTCTGGGAGAAGACGAACGTCACCTTTCTTTTTATGCTTCTGTCAGTGTCTTTTAATTGCTGGCTGACCTGAGAACTCATGGGAGTTTTCACACTTAGAGCCACGCACAGTTATGTGAGTGGTCAGCTAAATCGTGTGCTATTTAGTTGTGCTCTCTGGCTGGCAAGCTAAACCTCCTCTGCCTGGAATTGTCACCCGGTGGTGAATTGCTTACATGCACCTCCACGTGTTGCAGGGCTACTACTGAATGTTGGTGCAGACAGAAGCGTTAAGTGGAAAGCCAGGGGCAGAGCCTAAAGGAATTGCTCTTTGCTGTCTCTCTGGCTCTGTTTACTGCTGTCCCTTAGGACCAGGACCTGGAATTCCGTTCTCAGCTGCACCAGTACAAAAAAGCATCCTGTGGCAAAGCTGTGTTGTGCAGCCTGGTGTTGCCCTGGGATGAGTGCAGAACTCAAACACCAGTTTATTGACCCTGCTCGCTGGTTGTGTTGCTGTTGAAGGCAAAGTCTCCAGCCTGGGTGAGAACGTGCTTACGCCAGTGAAGCAGTGGCCAAGGCAGTCAGGAACAACTGTGGTTTTGTAAGGTCTGCTCTGTCTTCGGTTTGATCCCCTACTAATTAATATCAGGCATGGCAGGAGCCTGGAAACATGGGCAGAGCAAACCCAACCCATCATGCTGCTCAGTGCCGACTCCCAATACCTGCTGCTCGATGCTCCCTTTTGTTGAAATTCTTTTCATTTTATGGCTTTAATTTCCAATATAATTAAGAGGTGGAAGAGGGGGGGTTCATTCTAAAGAACTCCCTGTAGGCTGAAAAGACATTGCTCCTTAAAAAGTGCAGTCCTTTGTGAAAATTCATATTTACAGAGCTTTTGGAATGTGTATTACTTAAACACATATTTAAGACAATTTTAAAAGCTAGATTATTGGCCCAATAGACCATAAAAGCACCTGCAGAGCTCCTGCAGTCCAGAGCATGTATTTCTATTTTAGGACTTTTTAATGCTTATATTTATCAGTTGAATTGTTAGGTTCAGGGCTATCTGGTGAATATAGGCTATAAGAGATTGCAAAACGTTGCTGTTCCTAAGAGATGTGTTTGGCTGTAGCAACTGACTCAAGGCTGGATTTTCTGGAAGTGATACAGTCTACCAAGGACCATCCTGTTCTCTGGCATTGGTATCATCTTTTGGTATTGTATCTGCCTGCTGTAGGATCTGTGGTACTTTTATAGGGTTGGTTCTTGTGTAAGTTACACAATCTGTGCTTCCTAGATGGCACTTGCTACTAAGAGTCCGTGATACCTCTGCACGGTACTACAGGTAGCAGCGTGTGTGCTACAGTATTTGTATAGCTTCTAGAAGCCTGGATCAAATTTTAGACCAGGGCAGAATCTTTTCAAAGTGTCATTTTGTAGCACTGAGTATTCCTACAACCCTGGGCTGTGGAGGTGTGGGGGGGGTGTAATCTGGATCCTTCCGTGGCTTCATTTAACCACGGGGAAAAAATAATAGAAACTGTTGACTTGGAGCTTTTCCTTTCCCATCTCCAAAGGACCCAAGCCCTAGTCTCTGAAGCCTCAGGTATCCCTAGAACAAATAGTTCTCTCGCTGAAGCTGTGCACAATCTTTCACACCAAGGGTATATTTCTTACCAATACAGACTGCTTAGAGGATTTCCATGTCTGTGGCGTCACCTTTGCAGACTGATGTCTCACTATTGAAGGATAAGCTGTGACAACATAAAACAGCCTGTTACAGATCAGTCCCTGCCACCATCCCCGTCTCCCCTTGCGAGCATCAAGATGAGCAGCAGGACTGGAAGTGCCACATCATTAGTATTGCATTGCTTAACATTGAAATGCAGCCATTTCTGGGGTGGGACACAAGAGCTGTCAGACAGATGCCTATTCCACCACCAATCAGTTAGGAAAAGGGAGTAAAGAAGGTCTGTCTAATTAAAATGTCTGAGGAATGCAGGGAGGTGGAATGCAATCAGTCCAATTAAATTTAGGCCAAGTCCTGAACTGAGCATCCTGACTCTTGCAAAGAACACTATAGGCTGTTTAATTAGTGCAAAGAGCCGAGGCCTGGGTTTCATGTCACAAATTAATGACAGTACCTCTGGCAGTGTGATAAGCCCTAACCCCCTTCTGCCACACCAGCTCCATTCTGATTCAGAAATCACACCAGCCCTGCTGAATCACAATGAGCTCCAGTGCTACCAGGCAATGGCCTTTCCCCACCGTCTCCCATGCGCAAATTAATCAGACCCGACTCTGCTTGGCAGGTGCTGAGGCTCTTGGATTCCACCCCTGGTGCCCTTGAACTAGTGGGTAGTGGAAAGAGGATTAGGAGCCAGTGGCTGGGGGGATCTGGTTCCGATGGAGGAGGACAGGCAGCTGGTTTTGTTGAAGGTTGTGCTCAGTGGCTATTCTCTCCACGATGGCTGTTGTAAAATGCTGATGAAGCTGGAGGGGTAACTGGCTAGGAACATCATTTCCTAGAGCCTTGCTCTCCCTGGTCCCTACACCTCTAAAATCATCTCCTCTGTACCCATTACAAACAAAATTTAAAACCCCTTTGGCTTTTCACTAGCTAGAACCTTTTCATCCTTTTTAACCCTCTGATCTAAACTCCTCTTGCCCTGGTTCCTCGTGTAAATGTGTGTGTATGTGACAGGAGGTAGGGGTCAGGTGTAGGACTGCTCCAGGCCTTCTCTAGGGGAGCAAGAACAGGATTAAATGTCTTATAACCTAAAAAAGAGGCAGAAGGAAGGGGAGGGAAAAACTAAATGCCTAGTACCGGTCTTAGTGAAGAGGCTCCCGTCAGACTGTTTGCTGAAGTCGCCAGGCGGATTCTGTCCCACCGAGGAGAACTGAAAAGGCAGCTTAGTACCATTGCCTACTGGAAGATAGAAGAGGTGGTGTTATTCCATGGTGTTGAGTGGGGAAACCTAAGCATTTTAAACCACACCCTGTAAAACTACCTTCGGCTACACTGGGGGAAATGGGAACTGGCAGCTTTGTCCCTTTTCCCTTAGCAGGAAAAGGTAAGTGAGAGCCATCAGTAGAGGGGTCCCGGTGTACATGGCCTGTGGTGTGAAGAGATCCCAGTGCTCCGGGCAGGCTGGAAAGAGCTTTTCTCTTGAAAGACCCAGAATGCAGGTGCGGCTGAAGAGCAGCAGCATCCTCACAGGTAAAACTGCAACTCCAGAGACCGGAGCAACGAGGCAACTTAACTGCCAAAGCTCTCTTGCCTCCAAGCAGTTGAGGCTTCATTCAAAGCCCATTGAAATTAAAGCAAGGCTTCCCCTCCTGGCATCCTCAGGGTCAGGCCCTGGCTGCCAGAACGAAGCTGAGAGCAGAGACAAAGAGAGGGAGACAGCCCTGCCCGTGGCATGAAAGGCAGGAATGACTTAGGTGTGGTTCTGAGTCACCAGAGCTCCCCCAGGTAGAGTGGCTGCTGATGCTTGTAGGCTGCCTCTCAGTGAAAAGAAGAGCAGGACCCTCTGAGCAAGAAGAAAGCAAAGTAAGAAAATATAGGCGAGAAAATGGAAGGTGGGGATCTGGGAAGAAAAGGCATGACTCACTGCTGCTGGTTCTTGGTACACTAGCTCAGAGCGTCCGCTCCCCATTGTGCTGGGTGCTGGACGGTGAACATCAAGCAGCCTCTGGCTTGGAGAACTTGTGAGCTAAGGAAAAGGGGGGTGTGATGGAGAAGAGCAGCCTTGTTCTTCGGAGACTGGCGGAGGGCTCTGCCACCACCTCCACAGATTGTCTTGGATGACGCTGGCACGCCCGGCAGTGGCAGTTGGTTAGATTATCTCAGGATCTCTGCAAATTGGCTCCTATGTTTTCCATCTCCTGTTTTCACTGTCTGGACACAGAGGACCAGAGCTGCCTTTCCCTCCTATATACACATAGCACCTAGGGCAGTGTGACCCTGAGTTCATGTGTGTGCAGACGGTGCTAATAACCCAGCTACGAGATGGTTCCGTGAGACAGTGATTGACAGGTGACAGGACAGCTGAGAGGTGAAGCAGAAAAGATTGGTTAGCCAGAGAGAAAGCTGTGGCACGGGGGGTTAGATCCTTTCAAACTGAAGTCGGAATTACCCGTACCAAGTGTTTCCTCAGTCGCTTGGAAGGAGGAAAATTCCCATGATCGTGGGTTGAAACTGGCTGTAAAACAAGAGCATCCAGTTCAGCAGTTGGCTCCTGATGAGCTGGCTCAAAGGCCTGTGCCTGGCATTGCTCTATGAAACAGTCCCCACCAATTTGGAAGCAGCCCCAAACCAGAAATCTGGGTCCAGGCAGTAGAGGAAAGCCTGGTGTGCTTTCTCTGGGTTCTAGGGAAGGATGAACAGACTTCTCATTCAGAGAACAAAGCTCGCTCACGACCACGGAGCTGGTTTCAGCTGCATGGAATTGCCAGCTCAGGTTTGTCTTCTGCAAAGAGATCTGCAGGCAGAGGCTTGGATTTAGAGCTCAAGAGACACAAGCAGAGGGCCATTCCTTGCTCAAGCACACATTGTCTCAGCCACTGTGACAGGCACGTGCTCCAGAGTTTCACTAGACCAGCAGGCTGTGATGGAGACTGGTACTGTTGTACCTCTACTGTGAGACACTGGAAACCCAGAAGAGCAAAAGAGATGGATGCTTGCAGCTGTTGTGCTGCCATCCTGTGGACTGCTTTTCCATTTAAGCAGTGTATCTTTTTAAGCACTTCTCTTTCCCCCCTCTGTATGTTTGAGTCCCTTCTACTCTTCATTCAAAGACTTCCAAAGGCACAGGATCATCTTTCCAACTTCCTCCTGGCTTTGGCCAAACTGTTTGCAGCCTCGGTAGAAGTAAGCTCAGTGGAAGAGGACAGGAAGGAATGTCGAGCAGTTGAGCAGATTGTTCCTCTATCTTTTAGACAGCGTTTGAAATCTTTTCTGTCTCCTCTGCCTCATTATGTCATCCCTGCAGGCAGATGCTCTGTGATACTGTCCTTAATGACAAGAGCAGTGGAAGGTTCCTTGCATTTAAGTAGGGCTTATGAACCTAAAATCAAGCAGTTTTGTAGCATGGGCCACTGCAATTAGTGCAGAACACTACTTGGGTAGCATTCCTCAATGCAGCAAACACACTTGCTGCTTTGGCCTCAAGCAGAATTTGCAGTGACCCAACCTAGTGAGGAAAGGGGTGTGTTACAAAACTGTCATGAGGTATTCAAGGATTCTGGGTGCCCCATTCAAGGATTCTGGGTGGGATTATTCAATGCAAAGGGTGCCCCTCTTATTTTTCCCTCCCATTTTATGGAATTCCTTAGAAAAGATGTGGTCCAAGGCAGTGCTGGAGTTCTACATGACACATGGATAGAGCAGAGGCAGCTCTGGAGAGTGAAATGATTATGGGTATATTGCATTATTCATCAGATGATCCTCTGCTAGCCAGCATGCAAGCTAAGTGGGTCATGCCTCCTGTTTTGCCTACTGATTCATCCTGTTCCCCAAATCCCCACTGTGTGGTTCTGGCAGCTGGTTCCTATCATGCCCGAGCCCTCACGCAGGTGGAGAATCCAGGGCTGTTTTGTCCCCATCCCAGCAGAGCCTGCCTGTGCCATCAGGTGCTTATTTTTTTTTCGGACAAAGTAACTTTGTTGGTAGACAATAAAGAATGAGTAGTTTTGGAAGGCAGTGCTTCTGTGCTCTCAGGAAAACATGAGTGTGTGGGTGGAACAAATGCTCCCCCAGTATTTGTGTATTCAAAAGTCCACTGCAAGAAGCTGTGGACCTCTGGTGTGCAAGCTGCTGTGCAGCCTCGCACTGCTCTCTCTGTAGCTGATTCCTTCAGCAAGTGTCCTCACTGGCTCCAGTAAACAGCATTCAATGAGAAACTCTGTATCTAGCAGTCCCTGTTGATCCCTCCTGTCTCTTGGCACATCCCTCAGGAGGTTGGGATGCTGGATCCCAGCTGGGAGTCAGGGAGTCCCTGCTTCAATGCCTGAACCAACTGAGCCTCCTCAGCAACTCCATCTCCAGTGGTCCAGAGCAGTGAGCAGCCAGGCTATGCTGTGCCGTGGCACTGCCACAAATAATTTTCCCCTTCCTCTTGCCACATCAGGTTGCAGCTCCATCCCAGATAGGCACAGGAGCGATGTTGACAGAACACCATTGTCCGTTGTGTTCCCCCCATCACACCCCTTTGAACACATGTTGGGCTTACTTCCACCTGATCCCAGAGCCCCCGAGTTTTGGGAGGAGATGGGTTCAGCTCGGGCAGTTTGAAAACTCTCAACCACTCTTTAAGGTTGAAAACAGTTTTGGATGCGGGGCTGAGTCTGTAGCCCCTCCCCAGCATCAGGACTTATCAGAACATGTGTTTTCCTGACAGCACAGGGTCTGTAAAGCCCTGGAGCAGCTGGGGCAGGACAGCAGTTTGGAGACAGGCTCCGTGCAAAACAGGGCCTGCAGGAAACAGTCCTGCTAAAGGCTTGCTGGTGTGGAACTGGGAAGGTTGTCTCTGCCCCTGGTATCTGCTCCAAACAGCATCCTCACCCCACTGGTGCCAGGCAGGGCTGCCAGCGAGCTGCAGGGTGTGGGCTGCTTATAGAGGAGATGGGCAAAGTGGAAATGCAGACAAAGGGCTTGGTGTTGGGATCAGGGTTATCCCCACAAAACCCTAATGGCAGAGTGGGAAACTTCCCTCTTCAAACGTTCCTTCAGGGGAGTGCTGCTGCTCATCGCTGGCACAGCCCTCCACCCTGCCCACTGGCTTGCAGACCAGCAGCTGGAAACAGCTGGCAAATCCAGGCAGGGCCGTGCTCTCTGGAGACCAGAGGAAATTGGGTTGCTTAATTTGTGCTACCCTTTCTGTTCTTCTGCTCCCTCCTACAGGCGTTGCCTTGCTTTTAGCACTCTCTGCTTCTG